>VRYO01002297.1:22682724-22692930 GCA_009812075.1 Sialia sialis
GAAGGAAGGAAGGAAGGAAGGAAGGAAGGAAGGAAGGAAGGAAGGATGGATCTGGGGTGTAGTGACACTTTTTCCTCTGCTAGAGTGAGGCCTCCATGTGTATAAACAAACAAGCTGACCCAGGGCCAGGTGTCCTAAGTCTTCCACCAAATACAAACTTTCATGTATTTATTTATTTATGCAGTGTCTGCGGTGCATTTAAAGGTCAGGATGGATTACCTTGACTTGATAGCACCTGGAAAATTCTGTTAAGCACAAGTGCTTAACCTGAATATCATGGAGCCACTGGAAAACTTTAACTTGCGTAAAGGGTCTCCTCAAGCCACTTTCCTGTATTGTCTGTTTAGAAGTGTGTCTTGGGAGTTCACATACCTAATGCAAATTTTACAAGCGTGGAAGAACATTTGATGAAAGTGCTCTTGTAATCCTGACTCTAAAAAATGATACCATCAGTTACAGGCCTTCTTATGTGTGTTAATATTGAGGTTTCTTCAGGTTTTGGGGGTTTTATTTTGCTTTGGGGTATTTTATTTTAGGTTGGTTCTGGTGTTTTTTGGGTTTGTTGGGGCTTTTTTGCTTATTGCTGGTTTTGCTAACAGAGATGACAAAGGAACAAAAAATTTGACAAAAAAAGCCACACTAATTCTCCATTAGTCTGTTTTCTCATTACACCAGGCTTAATTTGAAAGCATGTACGTTTCACATTCTGCCAGCATAAAGGATTACACAGGTGCAGGGCAGCACAGAGTCTGCCCTAAAACCAGGAATGTTCAGCTCATCAGCAGTTTTTAAAATTTATTTTCCAGCAAAGGCACTCTTGTACAGCTTGTGACATCAGGACAGTCTCACTGAACTGCTTAGAGTGTGGCATAAACAGCTGGATCACTGGAGGTGCAAGGGCTGAAAGCATCCTGGAAAGGAAATGGAAGGAATAATCAGTGATATAATCCGCTAAGTGTTTTAAAATCCAAAGGGAGAGGCTCACCGGGAGTGAAAAAATGAAGGTGTCTGCCTTTGCGTGCCTGAAAGATGCAGTGGAAGTGGTGAGCTGAGAAAAGCTTTTTGTTGGGAGAAGGTGGTCAGTGATGGCTGAGTCAGGGGTAGCACTGGGTGTTTAGTGTGTATCCCCCCATCAACATTCCTCTCTTCATCAGCCAGGAACATCAGAGGGATCATGGCCAGGGGCTGACAGCCAGACAGCAGTCTGGCTGCTGGGGGTTGCTTGCTCCAGGCAAACCAGGACCTGTCTGGGACCACACAGGCAGGTGGTATCACGATCCTTCACCAGTTTGACCTGTTTTGCTCAGATAATTTACCACTCTACTACTCAGTCCAAGTACAGACTAGTGAAAGAGTCCTGCCTCTTTATGTTTCAGTTGAGGGTCTCTATTTTTTCAACTCTTGTGATGATTTCATCCTTTGCTAATAGCTGTATTCTCAGACCCCATGTAAAAATTCTCTAAAGAAAATCCCATTCCCTTTCTAGAATGCTTTCCCTTTGACCTACTTTTCTGTTCTCTGCTTTTATGATTATTGCCTTATTTTTCTTTATTCTGCATACCAGATCACTATTTCAGCTCATTTTCTTTTACTTTGATATCTTTTGCTCATTCCCATAGTAAATGTCATTTGCAAGAACTGTGATTTTGGAGTCCAGAGTCTCTTATAATTTTTCTTCAATGTTCAGTGTTGCAATACTTTTTTCTTTCTTTTTTCTCAACTCTCTTTGCTTTTAACATAATTGGACTGTTCCTTTTCTCTCATGCTTTCATTGCCCTAAAAATCCTTGATCATGTCTCTCCTTTGCTCTATTTCACTTTATTTTTTGCATTTGTGCTGAACTAAAGCAGGATAAGTTCAAAGTTGCCCTCCTCCACTTCAAATCCTTCTCAACATGCTATATTTTTTACTCCTTTTCACCAGTTGTGCAGTCCTACCCTATGCTTCTTATTGAACGTAATAATTCTTGTTTTTACAAACTTTGCTTTACCCTATTTCACCTCCATTTTCTCATTTATGAAAAAAATATTGCCTTCATATATGAGTTGCCAAAGTTACAAGTGCTAATACCAGCTCTGAACATCTTTATTCTTGTATCACCTCTTAAAACATTTTAATCAAATAATGAGGTGAAAAACATTTTTTATTAAAGTATAAATAAAATTCAATTAACAGCATCTTGTAAATAGACTGCTAACATGCATTAGGCAGAATAAGTTTGATATAAGACAAAATGGCATTTTGAGATATCCTTTCATTTTATTATGAAAGGAATACTTCAGTCATTCAGGTTCCCAGGATTATGAATGGACAATTGACACCGAGGAAAAAGCAAATTTATTCTGCTTTGAGCTTTTTTAAGCAAAGCTCTAAATATTCCCCTGGGATTGTTGGACTTGAGACCAAATGAAAAGCTAAAATTTATTTTGCTTGTCCTTAAGCCCCCACAGAAGATACAAACTTTTCATATTTGTCACTGTTTTGCTCAGTTTAATACATACTCTCAGAGAAACCTTGCCTTGAGCCTGGCAGAAGGGGTGGTCACTTCCCAGGCCCAGCCAGTGGCACTGTGACCTGAAACTGAGATCCCAAGTCTGGAAATAATTCCTCTTAATGCAAAGGCTCTTCTCACTGCAGCCCAAGCAGCAGTTAAACACTTTATGCACAGCAAACAACTTCAAAGAGGCAGCCTCACTATGGAGTATCCTGCAGTCTAGTTTTTTGGAAAACCCAGATAAATGCATCATTCCAGATACCTACAATAAATCACATGGGATCTTCTGAATGTCAGCCTCAGCAGCCACTCCCTGGGGTTTTTGCTAAAGGAGAAATGCCTGAACTTAACCTGGCCCCATTCATCCTGCCCTGTTTGTTTTCCTTGTAGCTGAAATCCCCCGGGCAAGCCAGGACCAGAGCAGCACAGCACTGGGCTTTGGAGCACCAGTCAGGGTGGGCTTGCACACCAAACCCCAGGGCCAGGGCCTCCAGCTATCTGTGGAGCTGCACAGGAGCTGAAAAAGAGTCTGAGGGTATCTAAAGGCTGTTCTTAGGAATCCAAGTTAGCATGTAGGTACAGGCGTCTTGAATGTGGAATAATTCACAAAAATGACCTGTTTTCCCGGATGCTAAAGGCTACTCGACAAAGCATGACTTAAGTATCTTCAAGTTGGCCTGATATACACAACAAGAATCTCAAAGTAAAAATATCTCTGACATGGTCATCAGCACTTTAAAATAGGGTTTGGAACAATCAACATTTTGTTGTGTTCCCAGAAGACAAGCCTGTTGCTTTCTGTTTAATGAGTGCCAGTTCTAATACTGTGACTGGTTTTTTTTGAGCAATTGTGAACACCCACCTAAAATCTGAGGATGTTGTTGTTTTCAGAAAGCAGTGTTTCTGAGGGAAATGAGATTTGGTTTTTTTCCACTGGTCTAACTTGCTCAAAAGAAAATAAGTGTTGAAAGTGTTTTAGTGCCATGAGTGAAGCTCTGGAAACCTAACACTGGTGCTGAACTTTTCCACCCAATAAAAGTCTAGATTCTCAACCACAAAGAATAAAACTTGTTTTCAGGTTAACAATGCATGCTGAAGATTTTTGTTGCTGAAAATTCTCTGAGGTAAATTCTCCTGAGAATAAGGCACACACAGGAAAAGAGGACAGACAGAATAATTTTTTCTGTATTTGCCGAGTAATTGAGTATTTTCCCAGTATTTTGAAAAGTTGAGTAGTTATATGGTTGAATTTTGCTAGTCATAGACTTTGGGATTAACTGATTTCTCATATGCGGTATTTCTTATGACTTATGTATAGTCTGTATTGATTTCCTGTATATTTAATCAAAATTTCTTGTGTCAGGTGTTTTGCTGTCTGATAATTTCAGCAAGAAGTAGACTCATCGCAAACATGTGGCTCCTACGAATACAGCCCTCCCTTCCACTGGTAATAGTAATGTTATAAAATAACAGTGATTAGTCTCTGTCACTGGAAAGCACTTAACCCATTTTTGCCAATCCAGCCTTGGTTTCCATGGAAACAGAAGATAGTAACACAGAAGACAGATTTTTTTTATTTTTTTTTTTCAAAATTTTTTTTTTTGGTGGGCTGCTTTTGTTGGATGCCAGCTGTCTTCAAACTTCATTCACAAATCTGTCCTTCCTCCACATTTTTTCCCCTTAAATCTATAGATTTTAGGGTTCAGGAAGATTCAGTCATCTGGCTTTCATTTTGTTGCAACTGGCTTTAAAGAAAATTTGTGGCCAAGATGATAGACTTGGACATTGGAGTCCTGAGTTAATTCACAAAATTGTCTGAAGTCATTTTCTCAGACATAAAATGATGCCTTAGTGGAGCCTGTTGCTGCTATAATTTATCAGGAGAGATAAAGGCTATTACCTAGATTTCCACTTTTACCATATTAAGATACAATTGTAAAGATGGTTAGAAGGACACACAGTTAAATTAGACTTGGGTTACTATTTCCTTAGATGGAGGGGTTTGGCTTGTCTGAGAAAATGGTGATACTTCTTTAAAGCCATTTGAAATATATTAATGTCTCACCCAACTGCATTAAGGACTCTTGAAATTATATCAATTAAATTGTCTTGACTTTAGGTGAGGTTGAGAAGGCATGTGTTAAAATTTTAGAAATTAAATTAAATATATCAGATCAAATCAGCTGTCTGTCTGTTAGACAAATACTTCTAAAATTCACAAAGGTGAACTAGATACAAAGCATTCTTTAACACACAGTCTTGCTAAAGGCAAGTATTATATTCCAAAAATAAAGAAATAGAGTTTCTTTTCCATGCAAAGCTGGTTCATGAATAAAAATGTAATTTTTTCATCAATTTTCTTCTTACCAGTAATTTTGTGACAAAAGCTATGGGTGACAAATTAGATACCCAAAATAACCAATTCACAACGTTTCCTGTTCAAAGGATGACTGATCATATAAATCACTTACAGAATAGGCTGCCATGCTACACAAACAATGAGACAGGTCTCTCTAAAAGAGAGAGACTGATTGCTTCTTGTGGTTTTATTCTTTTCTAATTTGGAAATATATGAGATAGAACAGAACATGAACAGGTGTGAATAGGGAGGATATTCTTTCCCTCTCCATATTTTCAAAAAGCACTGTGGCCTGTGGAAGCCAAGAAGACTCATAGTTTTTTTCATTACCGTTCTTATTATCTGTGTTGTGCACTATATGGGAATGCTCACTATGAACTCGTGTTTCTCTGTGACAGGTATAGTTGTTCCTGCCTTGAAAAGCTGATGACTTTGATTTCAGTGAACATCACCTCAGAGCTGAGGTGCTGTGATTTGTCTGTTATTGTTGTAAAGTTGTTTATTTCCATCCCTGACAGGGGAAAATGAAGCAACATAATCAATATAAATATGCATTTTTTTACATCCCCAAACAATAACTTATATTCATATCGGTGCATGTTCCTCCATAAACAGAACATTGTGACACTTCATTCTTGTTTCACCACTGCTAGAGAAAACAATCCTATTAAAAGTCTGCTCAGGCTCCCAGTGCACACTGGAGGCAGCTGCTCGAGGCACAGCAGCACAGGCAGCCCAGCACTGCAGCAATGCACAAAGCAGCACAGCCTCTCTATAAGTGGCACTTTTGAAACATCTCAGATTCTTCCTTTGTTATCCTAGGGGAGACTTACAGAATGCACAGCTCTAGACTTGCCTTCCCATTCCTTCCACCACAGTGCCTTCTGCACTTATCAGAGTCCCTCCAGCCACCCAGTCATTTCTGCATTTACAGTTTCTGCATTTACGGTATGGTTGCAGCCCAGGTGCCAGCAGTGGAGCAAGAATCTCACCACTCCACGAGCAACTCCTGGCTCTGCATAGCCAGACCTCTTTAGCCAACCAGAGATACCTCAAACCCCAGAGGTGAGCTGGACCATAATTAAGCTCTGTGACACTGGTCATCTCTCAGATGTCTGAGAAGATCCCTGGCCTCCACAGCAGGTACCACCAAAGTTTAAGCAGCTGCTGGCATTCATTTACATCATTAGCAGCATCACTTTGTTAGCACAGTCATTCTCATTGTTGATGGGATGCTGCTTCTCATACCCCTGTCCCTAACTGCTTTAGTCACCCTTCAACTGTGCATTAGAATATAATTGTGGTTTCTGACAAGCAAAATAAAATTTGTCTCCCAAATTTATTTATACAGAGAACAATTATTTGAAAAATGTTCAAAGATTTTTATTTTGTTATACCATTATATTCCCATGGACTTTTTACTGGGACCACCAATTAACTTCACAGAGACAAATGAGAAAAAAAGATACCTTTTTTGCTGCCGTCTCCATGGGACCCATTTTAGTTAATAAGGTAATAGGGAAACCTTCCAGGTCTTTTTCTCAATTCTCTCTCTGTCTAGACCCACAAACTTGATTTTACCAGAGTAAAGACATCATCAAATATATTTATTTTCTTCCACAACAACTAGGAATAGCAGTTGGCTCAGCTAAAATGAGCCCAGAGTCTGACAATGGTGATATCATAAAAGGAACCATCCCTGATCCAATTCTTTCTTTTCACATTTCTTGATTTACAAGAAGCAGGATGCCTTTAGGAAGTAAAACCGTGGTATCTTTACAATAATTGGTGTGCAGCAGTTTTACAGATTCTTGGAACAGATTCTTATGGTCTCTTCCCCCAAGTAATACAAAAGCAATTTCTAGAAATAAAAGTCTAAAAAGGATTTGAAAGATTACTTCACCTATTTTTGCATCAAGGCAAAGTGGGATTGTATGGAACTACATGGTGGCAGGTAAATATGGCACAATGATGTCCATAACAAAAACTGATAAAGGGAAGTGAATATCACATTATAATGCATTTTCAAGTGCTTCAGTGAAAGTTTTTATCTTAATATTATCACAGACTTGATACACTAAAACTTGTACTGTTTGGTGTAGGTTGTATTTTTATTTAGCTTAATCTTAATGCCAGGGGAAATATAGCAACAGGACTTAGTAAAAAATAATATGCAGAATGTAAATTTAAAACAAAGACAGCAGTACTAATCATCATATTTTATCTGGGGAGTACTCAGCACTCTGATTCCTTTTCTTCATTATTCTTGTTTAAAGTACTTACAATATGAATGGTTATAAATCTCAGGTGGTTCAAAGCTTATCCTACAAGGGTTTTAACAGAGGAATTTCAGTACTGTGTGTTATGAGAACAGCCTGCTGAAAACTCATGTCAAGTTATGAACAATCCTTCCCAAAGGATATCAACTTTCCATCACAACTCCCTTGTGATTTTCAGAAGTCAGTACGTGCTTTAAATTTTGGCTCTGTGAATGACTTTGTTTTCTGTTCTGGCTTGTGGGATCCATTTTTCATACTCTCCTAACCTTCTCGGGTAAACTGTGTGAGAGATAATTTAGGCTGGCAGCTCTCTAATACTCCACCCAATACATTTCTGCAGCACCTGTGCTCTGTCCTTGCTCAATAATCTACCTGAAAATTTTAACAATTAGACATGCCTCCATGATTTGAATTTAGAAAAGAGTGGATGGGCTTCCAGAAAGTAGAACATCTACCTGCACAGGGAGGCCTGAAATGTGAGTGCCCTCCAAGGATGCTTAATTGCTAGAAGCAGCCCTAATTAGTGGGAGCAAACAGAAAAAAAAGGCATCAGGGTGGACATCTAGTGCAGTTTCCTGCTCTACCTCTTCAAAACATAACTTGCAGGCAAAATCTGTAAACTGAGTAGTAAATCTCCTGTGTCCTAATGGATCATGATGTGAAGAACACAACACTGATGTTTTTCCTCTATGTGTAAACAAACTCCATCTTCTGTTCCTGTGTATGCTTAAACTAAAAAGGCATTTAGCAGTTCATAAGCCAGGAAACTTGACCATTAGTTTCCTTACTGCTACAGTAATGGTGTCTTATGTGCTATGAAATTACTTCTGCAGGAGTCAAACTACAATTTATAAAGAAACTGCATGCACATAGTGACAGCCAGCAGCTATCAGAAGAAGAAAAAGAAGGTTGAAGAGTATTTGCCCTCTGTGTGTGATATCAGCCATTCTGGAGCAAGTGTCAGAAGTGCTGACATATCACAGAGACATTAATTTCTATCTGAGGTAGAAAAATTCTGATCTCAGTTGTTCTGCTTCCAAGTTCCCTACACTGAAGGTTGTTATACATTTATTTTGAAGAGTGTTATGTCACATTATTTTATTTCTCGCTCCACTTAGTACTTGGAGATTTGAGATTATGTCAAAATTATCACTTTAGCCTAAAATAGAATACTTTGTAATTAATTAGCGCTCTTAATCTCCCCCAACTTGCCCTATTTCTTGTGATGAAGCAGCAGCAGTAGATCCATAGCTTCTGAACTGCCCTCTCATCTCTTAGAAAATCCGCTGAAGAATATGAAACAAACTGTAAATGAGAGTTACTGTGCAGCTTCTGATTGCTGCTCTCTAGTTTGTCCTCTTTTATGCATCCCAGGGAAAAAAAAAAGCATGAGAAAACACACTAAAAAAAGTATTCCTCTTGGAAAAATAATTATAAACAAGTATGATCTTGCTGGGGGTTAGGTTTCTTTCCTTTTGTTCCTTTTTACTTACAGAATTTTTTTTCCATAAGTTGCTAGGAAACACTAACAACTGGGTACTTTAAGAAAAATAGAAGTGGCCAAGCTCAGGGGAGGAGCATATCTGGTTACACTTCTCTTAGCTGGGAGTTTTTCTCTGAGAGGCAGAGAACTGTGCTGATAAAAGACAGGCCTGGGGCACCTGTAGCCCTCTCATTCTCGGCTTTGCAGGAGGACAGTCAGAGCTGCTGCTTGGGGAAGGGAATTCGCTGCTGCCAGTGGAGCCCAGCCCTGAGCTGCTGCTTCTGCCATGGAGTGAACCTCTTCTTGTGAGAGCAGCCACTGACCTGGGACTTTATCACCTATGTCATTAAGAGAGGGACCTATCCCTCTCAGGTGCCTGGGAATCCTGAGCCCAGCTCTCCCTGCCCTGCTCAGAGCCAGCCATCGCTGCCCTCTGCTCCTTTGGTGCTGCTCTGGGTTTCTCTGTGCTGTAGCCCCACGTCACCTTGCCCTTCCAGGATGTCCAGCAGCTCAGCTACTGCCGTGGAGTTCTCCCATACATCTCATCCATCAGCCCAGGACCTTTAACTCGTTCCTGCCATTCCATTTTGCTGCTCTTCAGAATCCTGAAGGGCCACCAGGATCGACCACCCCAGGACTCTGTGAATCAAAACCTCTCCAGCATCCTTCCCGTCTCAGCTGAGAAGGCTGCCACGGGCTCCCTGCTTCTGTTTGTTATTAATTCCATTGTTTTATTTGCCTTGTTATACATACTAGTAAAGAACTGTTATTCCTGTCCTCATATCTTTACCTGAGATTCAAAATTATAATATTTTGGAGAGAATGAGTTTATCTTAGCAGATCACCCATCTTTCAAACCAAGATGGATCTGAAAAAAACTACTGAGGAAATTTTTGGCAGCTTTTGAATTTTTAAAAATATTTTAGTAGTGCTGTTGAAGTTTATTTTCAGGCCTCCCAGTCTGTAATTTATTTATGGCCTACAATCCAAACAGCAAAAACAAACCCAAAAAATAAAACTGAAATAAATATGTTCTTCTAACTCATTAGAAGAACATCCTGTAATGTAATTTCACGATTATAAGCTGCACCTTTTTCATTGAAGAATCCAGCCTACCCCAGTAGTGCAGCTTATATTCAGGTGCGGCTTATTTATGGACAAATCCCAGTGAAATGCCAACCTGGAAGTGAGAGCCAGCTGGGGAGGGTGCCTGGGGCTGCCTTTAAAGGCTTCGCTGGTCTATGAAAACTGTTGCAACTTGAGCACCTGACACCAAACACAGCAGGCAGTGATTCTGTTATTAATTTGTTACTTTGTTATACATGAATCCTCGCTTAAAAAAAAAAAAAAATTAAAAAAAAAAAGTGTGGCTTATAATCAGGTGTGGCTTATACTTGTGAAATTACTGTAGCTTAAATGTTTACAACTATTAATAGGTTCCACTAGTGAGCAAAAAAAATTACCCAAAAATCATCAACTAACTACAAATTGACATATTTTTACCTCATTAATTTAATTACCATGCTCTGTTAAAACTGTGTAAGTACAGTAGTTTCACGATTATAAACCGCACCTGAATATAAGCCGCACT
>VRYO01002297.1:22693930-22723696 GCA_009812075.1 Sialia sialis
ATTCTTCAATGAAAAAGGTGCGGCTTATATTCGTGAAACTACTGTAAGTAATTCAAAGGTGGATCCTTTACCTTCACCTTTGATAGAGCATGTCCTTCGTGTTTCTCTTACGTTTTGTTGGGATCAAAACTCATTGTGGCTAAGTCTGCCTATTTTCTCTATTTCTACTATATTTCCTCTTCTTTCCTTCATTGTCTTTTAAATATATAATAGTTTTATACATAAACATATATTCATAGATATGTATACATATACATAAATTCAGAAAACAAGCTTTGGGCTATTTTGCTATAACTTTTCTATTTATGATGAGCTAGAACATTTTGATGTGGTTTCTTTAAACAAATTATTTCAGAATTATGACTTTTAAAAAAATCTTTTAAGAAAATATGGATTGTTCATCAACTTTCTGGCAAGAAAGAAGGAAGAAAGATGAAAAAAAAAATACCTTCAGGAAGGAAATTTTTTCCTTTTGATTTTAGAATATTTGATTTTTAGAAATAAATTTTTACGTGTACTTCCTATTTCTACTTCTTTTGTCCTTGTTTAGACAAAGTGTGTTAATCGGTTTTCTTTCCGAAATCACCTTCCATGCCATGAGAACATATGTAATATCAAGCATGTACTTGAAACTCCCTGAACGAGAGGCTCATTAATAGAGTTTTAAGATTTATTAATTAGTTCCTATAATTGGGCCATCTGTCACAAGAAGATGAAAAGCTATGTGCAAAGAGTCACTCGTTTGTAAACTGGGAAATATTTTTTAGTCTTTTTACTATTTATGTCCATATAATTTCCAAAGAGGGATTTTTATCTCTGGTACCTGCCACTTCCACTCAGAGGAGATATGTACCAGAAAGGCAGATGCTGTTAGAGAAATTCTACAGAATGTTCCCATTTCACATTGTTTCTTGAAACAAAAATCCTCATTCTGAATCATAGAATCATATTGGTTGGAAAATTAAGATCATTGACTCCAACGGTAAATGGCCAGAGGCAGCTATTTCACAGATAAATCAGTGACATTCAAGTGCTCAACTACTAATTAATATGAGCCATGAGTTTATCCTCCCAAATATGGGAAAAAAGAAGACAAATATCTTAATGTTTTGCATTATTAAAAAGAGGATTGATCCTCTAATAACTTTGTTTTCTGGCTGTTGGGTTTTAGATACCATATTAAAACTGGTTTTGTTACAAACTCCCCAGAGTTTCCTTAGTCCAGGTCTGTAGATATCAGAGGGATGAGGAATTAATTGCTGTTCCACTGGAGAAGAGCCTAAGTGGGAAAATATCACAAATTTTTTTAACAAAAAGAGAAATGTTTCAGAGAACAACAGGTGGCTGTGGTACATTGTTTTTATGGACATCAGAGCTGTGACAAACGTGTTCCTGTGCTAGAGGAAGCTTTAAGGTTTGAGGGTTGGTAGCCAAAAACCTAATGAAAAAGATTTTCCTGAAATTTTCAGCCATCTCTGAACTTATTGTTATTCCCAAATTCTCTACTTAATTTTTTGTCTTGCACTGAAGCTGTCGTGTTCTTTGCCTGAATAAAGGCTGAATCAAATCTTCCTGCAGTTTACACTTTGTAAAAATCATTGAGGATATGACTATTTACTTGAGGGAAATAAACACGGAGAATGGCAAGCAATCAAAACAGATTTCAAATTTCAAGCAACAATTCACATAAACTTCACATTTGTCCTACTTTGGAGGACAGGTGTCTGCTAAGAAAGGCAGAAGCCTCTCTTTGAAATACAGAATGTAACCCCCCCCCCCAAAATTATTATAATTTTGAAAATAAAGTGATCTCAGGTAAAGAGGAGTAACAGTTCTTTACTAGGGAAATTAAAATAGAAATACAGTACTACAAAGAACAAACTCCAAACATCAACGTCAGAGTACAACCTGACACCCTGTCAGTCAGAGTGTTGGTAGCAGTTTGATTAAATAGTGGCTGCAGTCTTCTTGCAGTGACAGATTTGGTTCGGTTGAAGCAGTGCTCCAGTAGAAGGGTGTAATTTCCCTCCAGAGATCCAGTGGTGATATGGAGAAATCCAGTTTTCTTCTGGAGTCCAGTGGAGAAAGGGCTACCTTAGTGTCCCAAAACCTCTGGTTTGGTCTTGGTAAGAAATGTTGGGCTCTTCCCCCTGGCTGGAGCAACTTCCAGTGGGATGAAGTAATTATCAGAGTACAGTGGGACTCAATGGGCCATTAGCAGAAGATATCTCCCTGGAGGAGGGATGGGTTATGAAAAGATAAAGAACAATTCCCCACCAGGTTTTAATAGATGGCCCATTAGCAGAATATCTCACCCTCAACAGCCCCCACCCTCAACAGATGGTGATAGAATATATATCTTTCATCACATCTTGTATTATAACCCAAGAAAACATTGCAAGGACTGAGTGAAAAGCTTCCATACTTCCTGCCCAGCAGAGTTTAATCCTGCTGCCATTTTCTGGGGTTCCTTGTACCTAACCAGTATCAGCAGATAATACCTTAAAGATAGTGTAACAGACCATGCCCAGTCCATGATAAGGAGTAGAATTTAGGATTTTAAATGTTTAGAGCACTAACCTCCACAGTTTGGTCAAAGGAAAAAGGCTTCTTGGCTGGTAGCAGTTCTGAAGGACTGACATATAGAGCTACTAGAAGGAACTTGATGTATCTACAGTAATTTCTATTGCATCTACAAGACTCAAGTATCATGCATCAGTACTTCTGTTTATGCACATCATCCACAGAGCACTGATGGCACTTTCATTAGTTAGACAGTCCAAAAAATTTAGGCTTCAGTGTCAACATTGATATGGATTTTGATACCCAAACTGACAGTTTGTCATAGTTGTCATAGTAAATCATCCAATACTAAGTCAATAGAAATATTAATTACTAGAGTATCCTCTGCAACAGGAAGTCTCCAGAAAAGTGCTTCTTGATAGTCATTTTCTAGCAAAACATTCTGCAATGAGATGATCTCTACTGCTCTCTGGAACTCCCAAAAAAATCCCCTCAGAGTTTAGAAGACAGAAGCTGCTCCTAGAACAAGGTAAAAATGTGGCTACATGTTCATAGACCAAACAAATGTCTCTCTATAAACAGTACTTTGGGAGAGGCAATTCAGGATTATGTAGCTTCACTGTACATTGCAAAGTATTTCAAGCAGGGAGCTGGCTGGAAGAGATGGGAATTTGGCAAGCACTGTACAGGCTATCTGGAGCCAGGAGTATATATCATGGTCACATAACTGAAGGCTTAAAAAGTATATACATGCAAAAGAAATATTAAATTATAAATCAATCCCTAAAAAAGCCGTTTCCAGGAATTTTGAGAATTGCAGATTTATTGTTGTCCCAGTTTTTATTGCCATTGCTTGCAGCAAAAAAAATCTTCAATCATAAGCAAAAAATATTGGGATTTTACTGGTTTTGGTGTACATTTCAGATACCATACCATACCATTTTCTAAAAGTGTATAAGAAATTTCTTACAGAAGGAGAAGGTATTAACTATCCAAGAACTGATACACACATATGAACCAGCCATATATGAAGCACTCAGCTTGCTGTCGTGGTGGCCACAGTACTGTGTGTTGTTTTACAATACATAGATTCCCTTTCTGTGTCTGGCAGGTGAATATCTAAACTGCACATTCAATTAACAAGATGTGCTGGAGGAACAAAAAATGAAATTACCTTCATCTCAGTTATCCCTGTCTCTTTTCCACAATCAGTACTGTTGAAAAAAGTTTAGTTCAGCAAATGATTCTTATGTTGTTGTCAGCTTCCTAGGTTTGATTTAGAATTAAAATTAATACATTTCCCATCTCTGAGCAGTTGAAAAGAAAATCTGGGAAACAGAATCCTGGCTGCTTACACAAACACACACACATACACACACACAAAAGGCAAATAGAAAGAACTAAAAACTTCCTTGCAATTACATCTATTTCTTTTAAAACCAAAGTTCATGACATTTCAGATCTTGGTTAAGTTGTATTTTGGGCTTTTGAAAAGCTTGGTGTTTAAAACAGGATTGTTTCTGCTTCCCAAAAGGGTTCCTTAGGAAGAGGCATCAGTAATGGCTAGTACCCTGTGAGGTTCCATGAGAAGTCTTGAAGCAGGGGACAGCAAGGAACAGAAAATACCATGGCTTGAAGTGATTCATGGAGGTGTTACAGACTCTGAAAGCAGGAAAGTTATGTAAGTTTGAAAAGTATAAATAAATGACAGGAAAAAAGGAAATTGTTCCAAACCATGATAACTGCAGGCAGAGGCTGAAATAATTGCTTTATGAATAAACTTGCTGCTGCTGCTGCTACTGCTTGCTCAGCACCTCTTTTCCTGTATATTGGCTCTGACACGGTCCATGCTCAGAGTTTGCATCCTTCTTTTCCTTCTTCAACTCGAAAAAGAATCCTAATGGCATTAATGAGATCATATATGACATTTATTATGCTATAAAACACTGAAAGCATCTTTGAACATTTATGATTTCTTTTTATTTGAAAATATTTTATTAGAACATTAGCAATGGGCCTGGTAGTTTTAATGTCTCAGTTATTTACCACTGAATTGGTGATGAGGTTTTTGTCTATTCGGGTTTGGACAGGTTTTTTTGTTCCTTTCCTTAGTTTTTTCAGATGAAAAAGAGGAGTAAGGAGAAGGAGCTTCTGATATAAGATAGATGACTTTGAAGCTATGATAGATTGAATGTTTGGGGGAAAAAATAGAACCTATAACAAAGAACTTAAATCTGTGTGGTCATTCTAATCACTCTCTATGTTTCCTGAATTTGGTGCTGAGGATAAAGTAAAGGGATAAACTTCCTTATTACAGGAAGAATTTTCTTATATCCTTTGCCTCATGAATGTTCCATAAACATCAGTTTCTACCGAATAAGTTGATTTATCCACCTTCTCATTATGTATTCAGCAAGCTACTTAAGCACATATTATCTTTAATCACTTTGTTTTGATTTGGTTACAACATTCCAGCAGCTTCTAAAAATACTTGAGTACTTGAGTGCTTTGTTGAATGAGGTAATGAAAGCATGCAACACAGGCTACAAGTACACTTAATGCAACTTAAGCAGGAAAATTGCCAAGAAAGAGTTAACAATCATCTTAACTCCTACATGTATAGCACCCTGAGGAGGACAAGACTTGACATCTTGGGATTTATCACGACCATAAGTCAGCCCTGAATACTGCAGTGGAACTTGAGTTTTCTGTGAGCATACTGCTGAGCCCGTGTTCATCTGTAATCGACCAACAACAAATGCTCCTTAAGCCTACTAATTGTCTAGGGCTGTCTACATGGCCTGTGTCTCAGAATAAGTGAAAGCATTTCAAAATTCTTTTCAGTTCAGAGTAAATGGTGTAATAAAGTAATCTAGTAATTATACAGCCATTAATTTCCTTCAACTATTTCTTCCACTTTAGCAAATCTTAACTATACTGCCTCTCGTCAAACCATCAAGAATTTCCCACTTGAAGTCAGATTGAGAAAACACTTTACAGAATAGCATGAAATTACTTAATTTGGTTTTATTACCTAATTTATATTTAAACCTCGAAACATGAAGGTACACTCATAATTTTATTTCCTTTAATTCTGTTCATTTTAAGAGAGATATCTATTTTATATGTTCTCTGCACATGCCCACAAAGATAAATTAGATAAATCAATTAGAGGGTTTGTCTTTGCATGTGCAGCTGCATGAGGAAAAGAAAAGAGAGAGTTCTGTTGGTTCTTTTAAAATTATTTTTTCATATACTTAAAATGACCTTGGGCTACTGAGTCTCCTAAGCTCCAGTTCTACACATTAATATCATGCTAGGGCAGAGACAGACTGACAGCCATCCTGCCTCTTGCTGCCAAAAATTGAACAGATGCCTTACAGAAGGCCCCACTCCAAGATGAAAATCTTTGCATGCAGGACAGCAGAAGAGGCATTTGTAAGTCTGGCACTGGGACCAAACAGAAGTCAAGAGCATCCATATCTTGAGTGCAATAAATAACAGCTCAGTAAAATCTGCTGTGATCTGACTGTGCTTTCTTCAGGTTACAGCAGGACTATCAAGGAGGTGCTAAAGATTTCAGTGCTGTCAGCCCTGAGTCTTGCTGTACCAGAAAACAACAGCAATGGAAGGGGATGCAGGTTGCACACCTAGAATATTTATCTGTGTTTCCCAAGCTCTGTGAGTCACTATAGCATATCACAACACTTTTTGCTTTTTTATTTAATCAGAGGACAATGATGATTTTCATAGTGATTGCTCCTAGAAACTGCACACCCAGTTAATCAGCCATGTAGAAAGTGGGTGAGGTTTTGAGTCTATAAAGGCACATATTATGGAATCTACATTTTATTACAGACAAATGAAAACAGCCATATCATCCAGAATTACAATCACAAATTTTCTTTGTGTAATTAAAACACAATTTTCTAATTACAAGAGTAGAAAATATGGCATATGAGCTTTTTTCCAAATGCATTAACGATATAGTAACAACTGTGGTACATACTGACAGGCAGAATTTGATTACTGCAATCAGCTATTTTACACAAAGTCTGTCTCCCTGGAACTTTATTTCAAGAATGAAGCATCATTTCACAAATGGTATAATTTTATGGTGTAATAAACATTGAAATTGTAAATACAATTTCTGGAAAAAGCTCTTTTAATGTTGCTTGAAACATTTACTTTTTTTCACACATAACTTTTTTTTTTTTTAAAGTCTCATTTAAAACAAAACTCAGTAAATTCATCCCCTGTGTGGTTCTATGACTCTACTTTCTCTATGAGTAAAAATCAGGGATAAAGAAGCAAAAAGTTACTAGTGCAATTTGAGAATATTGAGGCCTACCATTTATACATTTCAAGACCTATAAAATTTTCAAGTTTATCCGAGTTATTTTCTGTAGTAATTTAGAATAGATTCTACTAGTCCCTCTAATCTGGATCTTCAGTCAAACTATTGTAATAGTGCCAGTATTTCACTGAGAGTACCAGTCGCTGCTCAGTAAATGGTGATTACTTATATGCCTTACTCTTCTTGGACACTTTGCTTTTGGATATGCTTAGTTAACTTACTTCTGATCCTACAGATACACTAAATCAGGATATGCTCCATGGTACTTGCTTGCAAAATTGTAAACATAACAGAGCTGTAATTCTAGATACAACTCTGGATGATACTATAATATAAATACTAAAACAGAAATTTCTGTAAAATTTGAGTAGTTGTAAAAACTTAGCCTTTTCTTGCTGGTTGCTTGAATTAAAAACTGCTTGGGTCTAGCTAAACACTTGATTGTCATTTCCATGCTTCTACTGGCTTTCTGTATAAGGACTTAGGGAGAGAGAATGTGTATGAGAAATCAATGTCTGCATTTCAGTCATGCCTCAAAGCTGGGCTCCCGTAGCTAGGAATCAGTGATGTGACCAAGATACTGAAACAGAACAGCTCTTGCCAGCTAGGGTCACAACTCCTGCACATTCCTTCACAGTTTCGGCTCCACCAGTATGTAAAGCTTTGAGCTGCCTCAGCTACTTATAACCTCTTCACCTGGCTCAGCCTGTGCATGACAAGAGCCAAGCAGAGAACAGTGGTGGTACAGAGGATGTCTCCTGCTTCCTGTTTTCCATGAATACATTAACTCCTCCCCAGCTTCCTCCAGCACCTTATTCTATGCTCATTTTTGAAAGGTGATGGCAGCTCTTCCACCAGATAGGTGTAAAGAGTGTCAGATCAATTCACTAGGTATCAAGGGTTTCTGAGACGCCAGCTATAAATGCGACATCTGGAACAATTCTCTGCTCAGACAAGGCAGAAAGTGCCTGAACTTGTAGTGGAGAAGTGCCATGGTTCATTTTTCTTCTTTAAAATTGACAGGGAAAAAATAAAGTGATACAGGAAATGGCTGATACCTCAAACAGCTGGAGTACACTACAAAAGAATGTACACTATGTTGGTCCCAGCTACACAGAAACATGCTCATTCTAGATTCTGCTAAAATGAATAGAAGCTCCCAGTAACAGGCAGACAAGAGTGAACATGAAAGTGTGACAAAAAGCTTAACCAGCTTAGAAAATAAAAATACTTTAAAGATTACACCAAACAAATTCTGTGTGGAGTTGGTAAATGCAAACACACGATGGACATTCAGGGAGAATGCACATGGACTTGATGCTAACAAGAGGAATTGCATGGACTTGGTGCCCAAAGTCACCTCCACTCCTGCTACTTCCTTCTTTTTTCTGCCACTATTGAACTGTGATTGAAAATCAAGTTATATCTTTGCAGTCTCAGAGACAGTCAAGACCGCTTTGTGACTTCAGGCTCTTTTACAATTACTGTCATCCAGTCCCTAAATTCAGAGATACATGAAAACTACTGAAACAGAAAAGGTGTTCCTGCCAGTTCTACTAAGGGCAGATGACCAAGTCATAATGATCTACTTCACACCAACTCCAGTGCTCTAATGGCTATTCTGTAGGAAGCTCAACAAAAGAGATTGCAAGATTACCGAGAAGAGGCAAAGGCAAATTTTGAAGTCTTTCATCCTGTTCCAGCTAGTGTGTGTTTCAGTTTGAGTAGACAGTGTTCAGCTCTGTGGTACTCCGGGACTGTGAGCAGTCATGGTGCTGTGCTGATGGCACAAATTGCACTAAGCCTCCCTCAGACAGCAGTAAAGGCTTAATCTTAGGTTTTGCTGTATGTCTGCTCAGACTCATCCTTGTGCTGCTGGGTCTCTAACTGTGGACCCAGACATCTTTATTCTACCATCAAACAAATCAGAAATCTCAGCTACAAATCTTCTTTTGTAGACTCTGAGATAAACATCCAGATCCAAACCCAGCCCCTTGCAGTGGTTTTTATTTTGACTTGGGATTGGGTTTTGTTAAAGAAAAAGATTAAGGATGCAAAATACTTTTTAGAAGAGAAGTATTCGAGGAAAGATTATGCCTCCATCCTAATTTTATGGTCATAAAAGTTCACCTCATTCAAAGTCAGCAACACCTGTCACAAAACAGAGTGACAACATTTTCTGACTTGGACAAGCTTCCCAAAGGAAGCCTGGTGCTATAAAGTGAGCATTTCCTGCTCCAGTGGGCTGTGCAGCCCTAAGATTTTTGCCCCACACTCCCCAGGGATGTTTCAGAAAGTAATGATGCCATGCTCCAGCTAGAGAGCTGCCTGGGAATCCACCAAAGCCCTTCAGGTTCATAATGGGGCTGGGATCTTGGCCTCCTGCACCCCAAAGTAACATGCCAGCCATCCAGCTAACACTTCTCCAAGATGTGTCTTGCCTGACTTTACCTGGTTGGAATTCATACATGGTTGAAACTCTTCTGTGGACAGGTACAACATGGTCCTCCTTTCTTCACCACCAGCGCCCCACCTTTGCAGGACACTTAAAACTTTCTTTGCCCTTTTCCTTTTCCTTTCTGAAGAATAGTGTAACCTTTCTGCCCAGGTGTCTGGACTACTACCTTGAGGCACTAAGGCTTTTGTGGGTCTTTTCCCCAAACTAGAACCATAACATGAATCACCATGAGAGGCAGAGAGCCATCAGGGCAATGCAGCAGTACCATCCCCAGCACTATCATTTTATTACTGCTATCCCCTGTGCCACACAGCCACTCTTTCAGAGGTCCCCTCAGTTCTGATGCTAAAGGAATGCCAAGTTCAAGCCTCTCACAAAGCTTTAAATATTAGCTATCAATGGTGATATCAGTACCTCCTCAAAGCAACCAGAAAATGACTTCTCACAGCTTCAGGTAGCTGCTGAGAGAAGGGGTGTGAGATTATCTGTGGTGCCTAAATATGGGGATGAAAGTAGCAATTAGGTGCCCATTTGTGGACTGAGTTCTCAGAGCACTTATTCTTGCAATTTAAATTTACATTAACCCAGCACAATTTCCTCCCCAAGCCAGATTCCTCATGTGCTTAAATTTGGATATATGCTGTCTAATCTCCTTGTAGAATCAGGATAAAGAGAAATAGCTGGAGATGACAAAAGTGCTCAAAAGGAAGTAGAAAGCCATTATTAACATTGAAAAAGAGGAATCTACATAGAGAAAATAAAAAACCTCACCCCTAGGGCATGTTAAAAAAAGTGACAAGACAACAGTTTGGACAATAAATACAGAAAGTTCACTTATTTTAGTGATTAATGGAGTAGATTGATGTCTGCTTGCTGGTTTTGCTCAAGAGCAATTTCTCAATTCAATCACCACTATATCATGTTATAAGAATCCCAGGGGAAAGCATTTTTCTCATTTAGCAACATTTCAGCCTTTGTATATATAAGGTGTTACAGTTTTTTGTAAATCTGTTTTTTTCAGTTCAGTTTTGATCTAATTAAGGGCTATTAGTTGACTAGATACACAGTAAATTTGGGATTATTATTTTTACTGCTAATGTTATTTTTTTTCAGAAACATCTCCACCCAGAGAAAAGGAAAATCCCCAAGGCAGTAAATGCTGGGCAGTGAGAAAATGTATTTTTGGGAGGTTTTGGGTAGGAAAAAGCAGACCTGATCCAGAGCTGACTACTTATTATCCAAACCCTCTTGCAGCCCTTTATCAGTCTTTTAAGCCTGCACCAAGCAGTTTTTGATAGCTGGTTATAAAAATTCTTACTTTTCCAGATTAGCTGTAAACCACTTTTAATGTATTCCTTCTGTTTGCTCATACAGCCAGTTTTTATTATTGCCTCTGCAGAAAGAAATTAGTTTATCTGTGAGTACAGATGAAGTCATTTGCAGAGATGGCAAACCAGAAAATAATTACTTGCCAATGCTCTTTCTTCAGTTTGCCCTCTTTCAGAGAATTCCTTCTGGATTTATAGATGTGATCATGGGTCACTGTTAGAACTGCACTACAAAAATCCAGTAATTCTCTCCTATATAATCACAGTTACTCCCCACTGATCACTGGACAGTTCATGGGTTGTTGGATTGTTTTTTTCTAAGACCTACTCTTTTCTCTTTCTCATTCGCAAAACCTGGCCTTACTACTCCAGCAGTCTGGTATGCAGTGGTGGACAACAGTGTTGGAAATGTGTAACTTTTCTTATCTGTTTTACAGGTTTTTTTCCCATTACCTGCTAGAACAGGGACAACAGTTGCAATATAATTGAGACTCCTGCTAATCAGTTTGTTTGTCCAAGCTACCTGCTAACATCGTATATAGACAAGATAAACAGGCTATTACCATGGAGAACATTTTCTAAACAAAGCTATAATTAATAATAAATGAAACTGGGCTCCCAACTACTTAAGTACAGTAGTTATTAATTATCATGTGGCCCCAAGCTATTTATGTAGAGTGTATAATTTTATATTCAGCATGATCTCAGCTGTACTCCCTGAAGCCTTCAGAGCTATCTTTTGCATAACTTTAAACTCAAATATGTTGGCTGTGAAAGTTTCTGCTGTCTTCTGCCCCAAAGCTCTGCATTATAAGGCCAAGAAATGCAATCTTGTGTTTATGTGGAAGTAATTAGAACTTTTAAACAGGAGTATGTAGAAAATGCCAGAATATAGCACACAACTGAGTTAGATCTGGCTTTGTCACCTGTCATACACAATCAGTCTTCAGATGTGCAGTAATTAATTTGGAGATAGTCAGCATTGTCTTATATATTTTTCACTTTAAAAATTAGTAGCAGTCCTGTTTTCATCACCAAACAGCTTTACCAGCCAGTTTTCAAAACCCTACATAATTTTAACTCTTATTACATGCAGTATAACTTTGGAAAATTAGAAATTCTGTAGAATGTAAAACCAGATCTCTTCCCCTCTAGAGGTGACAGCCTCATCATAGATGCATGGGCCATGCAATGCTTTCAAGGTTTATGTGCTTACCCTGAGAGGGGGATGAAATACTAGGCTGCTGGCCATACTACTCACACCACATTCTTACAGCAGAACAGTCCAGAGATCCAAGATTATCACTTGCTTCCACACCTTGATTTCTCACCATGTTTCTTTCAAATGGCTCCAAGAAATCACGAGTATTCTCCAAAGGCTTACCAAATTTAGAACCCAGACTACTGACAGAGTTGTGTGTTTTCAGTGGCAAAGACCAGACATTTTGAGAGCAGGCCTGTTCATATTTGCCTGGTGACATAAGACACTGTACAACTCTGGTGTAGAAGGGAAAACCACAGCATACGCACAGGCCAGACCCACTGGCTCTACTCACCACTTTCTGCAAGCTTACTCAAGAGTTCTCTCCATCTCTCACTTTCCTGAGCTACAGAGCTCCTACTGCAGCTGTCACCAAATTAAGTTCTTTTTCAAACTGCGGCTTATTTTTGTTTTGCATCTTCTGACTGCCTTGTCAGCTGCTCCGTAAGAGAAAACACCCAGTGGGTGATCTATTCTACCTCCACCCAACTCTAGTTTCTCTGTCTTTAGCAACTTAGTCCTATCAACTGGTCTTGCCTCCCCATTTCACACCTATGTATCACTTCGCTGTCCCACTGAAGGCACTCAATCTCAGTATTGAGACATTCAAAAAAATGCTTAGTGAATAAAAATAATTATTTATTTTTTTTAGAGGATGTGGATTCTCCCCACATGCCTAATTAAGTAATTTTAAAAGATATTGTCTCCATGGCATGTGGCATCACTGTGTTATCTGGTACCCCATAATGTTTCCCATGTAATTTTCTTTTAACATGATTAATTCATGAAGATGAGTCAAGTAAGCATGGTAATTGCCATAAACCATGTAACAACTTATCTCTGTGGCAGACTCCTGCCACTCCCCTTGCCAACTGTACAGGGGAATTAAAGGCAAATTTCAGTCCAAAGAAAATACATATAAGTCCTGTTTCCTTGGAAATGTATGTACTCAACCAGAAGTGTAACAGGATCTTCAGCCTCTGTGGCATACCAAAAATGGCAGACTTTAATGAAATTATCTGTATGCAATGGAGACAACAGTGACCAGGTGCTTTTTGCAAGCATAGTCTGAGGCTGTGACTGGATGCTGGTAAAGTGGGCAGGGGGTTTATTGCATGCCATATTTTGCCTTTCCCAAGTAATAATAAACAGAGAGCAAAGAAATTATTGAAGAAAAAAGTCATTAAACCCCAATATTTTCATATATTTTTATTAACTTTTATATTTTCTAAAATTTTAATAGCAAATACCATGTATAGGAATGAGGTGAAAGGATTGCAAATTCCCAAATTGTAACAATGATCTCCTGTCACATCCGGAAAACTCTCATGGGCAGAGTACTCCTGGCTCAGGACACTCATCCTCCAAGCCACAGAAGTTTAGGAGGGAGAAGATAAACATCAGGTTCCCCAAATGTCTGGTTCTTTGCCCCCACCTTCTGCCCTGAGAGGGTCAGAGCCAGTTCCAAGGTGGCAGGTTTAAATCACCATCCCATGTTTTCAGGAATCCGCTAATTGCACGAGGGGAATGCCATTAGACACGAGTGACAACAGCATTAGTGGAGCTCCAAGTGAGGTAAGAGGAGACTGAACAAGAAAGTAGGTGCTTTTCCAAAAGGAGTTCCACACAGCATTGAGAAAATATTCTGGCAGTTAAAATACAAAGACTGGGAAAGACCACCCTGTACAGTCCAAATTCACAAGACAATGGAGAATTTGGGAAATATGGGATCATGCAGTTGTAAAATGCATTTTTTTGCAATCGTGTACCCACCATCATGTTTCACCTGGCCAAGGGTTCAAGTAATACAATACATTATTAACGAATGCTGTAGAACTTCTGCCTGTTGACTTGGAAGCTGGGTGAAGTTAGTGACTGCTGGAAGTCTACTGGTAGTGGTTCTTCAAAGATAGTATAGGCTAACATGCAGAGTTAGAGACATCTCTTCTTTGATAGAGAAGAGAAAAAGTGGCTTGGACTCTGAGTGTATAGGATGCAGTCAAACCACACAGGAGCTGCTACTCCAAATAAGCTCCACAGTCCCTCTTGATGCATAGACTGAATATCCAGCACACTGCAGCTTTGCTGTCCAGCACATGTTAGTGCTTTTCCATCTCCTCTAGAGCACCAGACAGCAGTTCTGTCCAAAAAAGCATTTCTACCTTTGTGTGTGTGTGAGAAAACCTCTAAAGGGGCAGCCTTTGTATCTAACTTCTGTGTAGCCTCTAGGTCAGAAACATTGATCTGTGAATTGGAGACAATGTAGAATTAACTCTGCCTGTAGCCAACTCTGTTTATCAGCAGCACATTTTTCTGTAGGTATGTGTAAAAAAGAATACTTCATTGGTCCTCTAAAAGGAACTTAAAAATAGAAGGCTTTTCTTAACCTCTTGAAATACCACTCAACTCATAACTTGAGTGCTTCTGCAAATATTAACTGTAAGTAAGAAATGTCTATTTTGTACTAAAATCTTCATTGTCATATGATTCTTATACATATTTTCCAAGGAGCTGAAACTCTTTATACAACCAGTTCAACATTCTCAGTGACAGAAGCACTCAGTAGTTAGTTATATCAGCTGGATCATGTATTTATCATGTATGTGATTTATGATGTATGTTTCTGGAAATATCTCTCTGATACAGCTGTTTTTACAACTTTACTTCTTCAAAAATTCTACTTATTTATCCTGGTTGTACTTTTTAAGTCTTCCACTTAACTAGAAAATTTAGTGTGTGGCAGGAAAAATATTTTCCTTTGTTTGCTGAAAACAGTTTGTGTACTTCAAATTTGTAAAGACAAACGGAAACAAACCCTATGAGACGATTGCTTTCTCATAACCAGTATTTTAAAACAATTCTTTTTAATTCTTTATCTTTTAATGTAGAAAAAAGTTATTAGTATTTCTAGAGTTTGTCCAAAATTAGCCATCAGTTTCCTTGAAAGATTTGCAAGAGGGGAACCCTGATCCCATTAAAATCAATCAAAGTTTTCTGTGTGACAGCAGGAATGATAGCATTTAACTCAGAGATTTGAGCCACCACTGGATTAATGTTATATGGGTATCAGATCCCAACATCAGACATGAAGTACAGGAATATTTCTGTATTAATTCAAAATTTTAGTTATGTTTTAACTGTTGTAATTGGGTTAAGTTAATAGTTTTGTCATTAATCTCCTATAAAAATAAAAATAAAAGGGGAAAAGGCATTTCAAAATTATCTGTGGTTTTTACTAATCTCTTTTATGACAAAGTAAAAAATAAGGAACATGAAAATTGAAGGCAGTTTGAAGATTACTCCGCAAACACGTCAAAGGAAGGATGAGCACATTGCTCATTTAAAATGGGAGTTTTCTTAGTTTGAAACACTTTTGTTAAGTTTTGAGCTTGAAATTTATAGTTTCTGACACTGACCCACTGGATCTCACCTTCTCCCAAGATAGATTTTGGGGATGAATGGGCAGTAATAGTCTTTTATTCATCTTTCATCTCATAAAAAAGAAAGTGCTATGCCAATGCCACTGTTGTATTTCCAGGACATGTTGTCTCAGCAGGAGGCTACCTGTGAGATATGATCTCAAAATACCTTGGTTATCCGATTTTTCTATATATTTTATCCTTCCCATCAGTAACACAGACAGGTTTTTCTCTGTCACAGGCAATGGCAGCAGTCCAAGGTGCTCTGAGCAGCGTAGACTGAGAAAGGGCAAGCAGTTCAGTCCTCAACAGACATCTTTTGTTTTTTTTCACCTGTAAATCAAATGTGTATCCCTATGAATTACAAGTCACAAAATTTTCTAGGCCAACAGTCAGCCCTCAGTGGATCTAAAAATCTTGGTCCACATGAAAAAAATCTACAGAGAAGTTAAAAGAGTTTGTTAATCACATTGAAGAAGCATGATGCTTATGTCCATAACCTATACTGACCCTACTTTTTGCAGGTAACTAGACAATATGATTCGGCTTAATAATACCAGACATTAATAAAAGCTCAATGTTGCTAAACCTTTTCAATATACTGTTTTGGTGCTCAGCTTTTTTTAATGAGAGCACTCTGAAAGTCAGACATTTTTGTTTAAAAACTTTCTGAAGACAGCCACAGGATCTGTTTTCTTACAACTTCCTGTATGATAACCAGATATTCCTTAGTAATAGATCTTTTAAAAAATAGTATATTAGATCTATAGGGAAGAGAATTTCATATTTATTGTTATTCCTAAAAATTCAAGTTAATAAATTAAATTGCAGTCAATTCCATACAGTGCACTGCTCTTGCACCCAGCAATGATAAATATCATATGGGGTTATCATTCAAGTGGCATTGTGAAATATAAAAATTTTTCTCCTTGATTAGGTTGCTGTAAGAGCACAGAGAAATAAAACAAATAATTTTGGTATAGCTTCTTCTTAGGTGCCAATATCATGCTTAATTTCTAATTCTCAGTGGACTCCACTTGTCAGGGGAAGCTTCACCTATAAATGTATATAAAAAAAATTTTAATAAATATCTTTATTCATGTCATAATATATATGTTATTAAATTAGGGAGAATTTAATCAGCAGGACAACTCATTAGGCTTTCACTTCTGCTCCAATGTTGACCCTTGTAACAGATTAGCTCTTCTATTAGCAACATTAGCCAAATGCTTATCAGAATTCAAGAGTTGAACAGACACTTGACAGAGAGATTCTTCACATATGTGTAATAATATATGAATGTTTATTTTCATTTTTCACAGTGATCAAAGGTTCACACATTGTCTGAAGTTGGAATGCTGAAGCATGGTCATTTAGAGCAGGCTGCCCAAGACCACATCCACACAACTGTTAAATATCTCCAAGAGGGGAGATGCCACCACCTCTGTGGGCAGCCTGTGCCATTATTTTGGTGAAAATAAATCTGTCAAAAAGTGCTTCCTGATATCCTCGTGTCCTGTGTTCCAGTGTCATTGCCTCCTGTTAGTGGCACCACTGAACACAGCGTGGCTCTTTTTAACACTCTCCTTCAGATATTTGCACACACTGATGAGTCATCCCCTAAGCATTCCCATCTCCAGACTGAACAGTCCCAGCTCTTAACTTTTCATCACAGAAGAGGTGTTCCCAGTCTGTCACACATCTCAGTGGCCCTTTGGTGGACATTGCTGTAGCTCCGTATCTCTCTTATTCTGGCCACAGTAAACTCTGATCTATTCAGAAATAACTCCACTGAATATAGTGTAACCTCAGGGCATTGCACTTTTGACTGAGGCACTGAATATGGGTATTAATAAAAGGTAGCATAAACAGCCCTTCTTCTCACATTATTAGCAATCTTATCTTTTTTGGTGGAGTAGACTAGAAGATGGTTTTAGTTCAAGCAATCACCCCAATCAAGTTTTGGACAGATTTTGTGCGCAGGGACAGGAAGGAATTGAAGTTATTACAGCCAGGTAGCATCAGAGCTGTCTAAAGACAAGTCCCTATTGTAGATTTTTCCCCTGAACAAAATCCAATTCATTCAGCTGTGTACAGAGAAGGCCTAAAGTTTTACCTTTACTGATGTCACATATAGGTTTTTGCTCTAAACCTTCTTTGTTCTGAACATTTTATCTGCTGCTTCTGAACCAACTTTTATTATTGATCTGAGTTTACACAGAAATGGGATATAGTTCTTCTGTAACTTTCAAATAACTTATTCCAGTTGTTTGATAACAGCTGAGCCCTTTCCAAGAGAGGGATGCACAGCAGTTTAGGAAATATGATGCACATATGACATAAATATGAAACCTACCATCATTTTGTAAGAAAACATGGATGCGATTTAAAAATAACTATGTGGCTTTTGACATCAACAAATAATTTTCAGAGAAATCCAAGCCAAGGTGAATGTCCAGTAATTCCAGCAGTGTAAAATGGTATTTCCTTGGCAAGATTTTTTAGTATCTTCCAGATGCCTTTTTTCTCATCTGTCTTTCAAAGACAACAGATATTTAAACCTAGCATTATCACATCAAGACCTAAACTCTCATAATGCTCATGTCTTTTTCCCAAAATAAACACTACTCTCACTTATATGAGTGTGTTTAAAAACTAATTAAAATCATACTTTATTTAGATCACACAGGCAGTCTTGGCTCAGTTTTTTCCTACTGAACCAGTGCTCTGCATTGGGTAAACAACCAAGCAAATAACCAGCCCACCATGGGAGCAGAGTGTGGGTGCTGGCACTGTGCATCCCGGCACTGTGCCTTCACTCCCAAGCTTGGGACCTCCTCAGCCCCTCCCTGGCCTCATGAATTGTTAGTGCATGCAGCTGGGAAGAGCTTTGAGAGCAAGGAATAAGGGAAATCTGCACTGCGAGCTAGAGGCTTGGTAAGCAGGCATGGTACAAAAATATGAGCTCAGGTCCCTTAGGCAGGAGAGGGTCCTGAACTGGTGTGTCCTGAATTGTAGAGCCCAGCTGTGTCCTTTAGAATTTGGGTCAGTCCAAAGCATTTTATCCTTTCAGAAAAATTAAAAATAAATAAATAAAGGTGAGGTCGGTGCTGTTTGCAAGGTGCCCACTTACAACACTCTGTTGGCTTTGAAAGATTCGGTTCAACTTCATACTGGGAACAGGCAAAAAATCTGATCTTTTAAAGCAGATAGAAAAAAAAAAGTAAAACAAGTGAGGGTAGGAAATCAGATAAATTTAAAAATTAACACTTTCCACTGACATATTTTTGGTTTTGTTTTTGTTTTAAGACAATTACAACATTATAGGTAATTAGTCCCAACCATTACACCAGGATTGGAAGTCCCCACACACCCTTGGATATGGCTCATAATGCTTCTACAGCATATGTAGAAATAGGCAAGTATTAACTACTCAAAAATTCCACTGAAAAAGTGAAAAAGAAACTCTGAGAATCTTCCATGTATCCATAAAATCTTTTATTAACTTGGTGGGTTTTCAGAATGTAGCTTTTAGTAGTAGACATCATCATTACTGAAGAACAGTTAAATCAAAATTGCTGCGTTATACTGTTACTCATAATTGAGTAACACTGCAATTGCCGTAAGGATTCAAGCACTACAGTCAATAAATTTAAAACATAGTATTGTACAGGAAAAAAAAAGAGGGGAAAGAGGATAGTATTAAAATTTTCTTTATAGTTACCTGGAGCTCTAAACTTCTTGACTGAAGTGTTTTGGCTACTAAGCAATTGCATGACACAGCAATGCATACTTTGGCAATTTTAATCCTCTGCCTAGAAAACAAAGAAGGGACTTGTTGCACATGCAGATATATAGATATGTAGATATATATAGATAATTTTCATAACATTTACATGAAGTTTATGAGACAACATATATCACAACACTGTGTGATATCCCTCTGGCTTCATCTTCTGTTCCACACACATGGTAAAGAAACCTAGAGCTGTGAACACAGGTGCTTAAAGCAATTTTGTGAGGTTGCAGACCCTGTGAAAGGCTGGGTATATAATGAACATTGCAATAATTTGTTCAATATTAGGGAGTTCATAATATATGTTATTAGGTGTGGTAACAATAAGGCATCTTTAGGTGGATTAAGAATTGGCTGGCAGATACAGAGAACTGGCTGGAGGATGGCTCTAAATTTGTTACTCTCAAGAATCAATACCTTGTCCCCCAGACACCAGATTTGAAAATACTGTTGTTTCTTGCATGCCACTGACAGGTCACCTTTGAAAGAAAAACACACAACTGCTCTTCAGCAACATCGCATCTGATATGTGGGAAGGGTACATGAGGGAGTCTACCAAAAACTTTGTTTTTCCCTGTGGCCTTTTTTGTCTGTGATTTCAGCCTCTCTCAACATGACCAGTCAAGCACTGCAACGTTCTAGGAATTCCTCTGCCGCTGGCAGACAACAATGCAGAAAAGGGGTGCCTGGACGAGATGGGATCACCTTTGGCACTCAAATTTCCTTCTGGTACTGCCTGCCTGCTCTGTCTGAATCCTTTTTTGCTGATATTGTTGCATTTTTTTTCTCTTTAATGACCAATGTGCTTTAGTCCAGCACAGATTGGATGCAGCAAACAGCACAGTAACAGGGTGAAATGTTAACATCTGCCGGATACATACCAGCTAAGTGGATCCAGTGGTTCTTTCTCTCTTGCCACTAGCTTTATAATTGTTTAATTCATCTGTATTTTGGCAATGCCGGGTAATTCAAAATATTGTAGAAGTTATCAAGATGGATTAGTATTGGCATTTTAGTATAACTTTTTGGACATCTAAGGTAGCTGGATTTCTATGGCAAAATAATAACAGTGGTCAAGTTATGACATTGAGATGTTCATCTTTATGTCTCTAGCTTAACAGCCCAGAGAATGGATGGAGCTGATTATGGCTGGCAGAGTTACTGTTCCGAGTTATCTGCAGGCTCATTGATAAGTCTTGCGTTTCATGTGCTCAGTTCACACTTTCAAGGTGAACTTCCACATAAATGACTAAAGAGGGTATCTGTGAAATACCCTTGTATTGTTCCCTCTTCCAAACTGCCATGGCTGAGATTACTTGCCATTGCATCTGCTACTCCTCACCATATTCCTTTTTTCACAAATATCTAAATACAAGGCACATACTTTAAGAAACAGTTCCTTTTATTTTGCCAAAATACGACTGGTGAAAAAGGACCATGCAGCAGCTAAGATTATGTAATTGACAAATGATATTTTCATTTCTGATTCAAACTTTCAGTAATGTTATACAATTATACAGTCCCACAACATATGGATTGGCAATATTCTCCCATGCATACACTTTACAGATGTACAGTGATCTCAGAAAGAGAAGAAGGGGGATGAGACATTATACAATGCAGTAACACAGAACCCCATAACACTGTGAAATTATTGCTGCTGCTTTCCAGCCTGTTGGAGCAGTTGGTGCTAATGTTTATTTTTTGTCCTCTTAGCCAAAATGTCACTAGCCACAATTGCTCCTGACAAAATTAATCACATTTTGCCATATGTTTCCTAATGATCTGCAGATGACAGTTTGATAGCAGCTGTTGTAGACCAAAGGTATGAAAAATAAAGAAAGAATGCATCACCATTAAAAAGCTAAAAGGTTCCCGTAATTAGAGATCTCCATCAGGGTGCAAAGCTTGAAGTATGTTGACAGCAAGATCTTTCCAATGTATAGATAAAAATTATTTGTTGTGACATTTAAAGAAGGCATGCACATGCCAGTAACTCTTCAGTAGCTTGCTTAAATGAAGGAATATCAAATATATAAATGCCTCTATCCTAGCACTCCACAGGAAAATATCCTTACATACTAGTCAGAGGCTATCCTTACATATCAGTCAGAAATGACTGGTGAAGCTATAATATTAGCATGAAATTTGTATCTTACCACCTTGACTCTGAATCTCCTACATAAAGTTCACACTGTTGTAGCATTTTATATTTCTGATGAGTTTCTTGCAAATTGTGCAGATTAATTATGTGTAACTCAAGTCATCAATTTGCCATGAAAACACTCATGAATTTAATTGCTGATTATTGCATTTCAAAGTGAAAATTTTCCCATCAAATATTTTACCTTAGACCTTGTTTTCAACTTTGATAGTCATAGTTTTTTCTTGTTGAAGGTCATCTTATGTTTTGAAATCCATTCAAGCACAAGATGAACTAGAAAGGAAATGCCTGCATTGGGAAAGAAACCAAATCCCAGTGCCTTTACCTTAAAATCAAGAAACAGAAAAGTAGACTTTATCTTCCTGGAGGAAAAAAAAGTGAATAAAAAAATTGGGTTAGATATGAAAAGGTATCTTAAGAACAATTATTTTCAGTTTTGGAATTATTTGATCTTTAAGGTCCCTTCCAAGCCAAAACAATCTAAACTTAAATTTCAGTATATTCTCCAGACCACTGGATATAAGTTAATAGTACTTATTCAACAATGTCTAAACTTTGATAGTGAAAATTTAAGCTTTGCTAGGTTGGAAAACCATCTGAAGACCATATGTAAAAAAATATTTTAAAAATCAATGCAAAATTCTAAAGGTTATTATATCTTCTATTTAGAGTTTCTGCATACTCTCACTCTGAAGCTCACAACTATGAGATATGATGAAGATTTGCTAAAAAATATTGAAGCATATGTCATGCTTAACCTCTCTTTTGAGTTCATGGTACTTTGTCCCAGAAGAAAGAATTCATAAGTTTTTATGCATTGAGCAGTTTTTTCTTTGCTAGAAGCATCTAAAAGAAATGCAGGGCCAAACACAGAGCATGCCTTCAGCAAGGACTGCATTTTTGCCCCTGCAATTTCTCAGGCACAGCTGAAGTTACTTGAACATCTAACTATTTGATTTACAGATGCAATCAGGTACCTGCATATACAAGTGATTGTAACTGCAGGTGTTAGATTGGGGACTGTCATTTGAAATCCTGCCTCAAAATTTACAAAATAATTACTGTTGAAATTATTTATGTGGATTCGTCAAATGAGTAAGCTTTGATACTTTGTGTTCTCCTCATGTCAGAAACTTTAAACTTTCGAACATGTTTAATCCTTAGGTAGACTTTCTGTTGGTCTCTGCTCTCATTATTGTCCCTGCTCCATATTTTTTATACCTAGTGTGAACAGAGTCACTTGCCCTGGGAAAAAGGCAACACTTTTACTATGCAGCTGTGCACTAGTTCAGTTTGGAGACTTCCATAGCTGAAGGATTGGTCAGTCACTTCCTTTTATGTACAGAACCCGGGAACAAAATTAGGCACTTATGTAAAAATGGTGTGAGCCATGCACTCACTCCCTCTGATTCAGGCTTCAGTTGCATCAATGAAATTATTCTCCCTGACATGGGGCTTTATGTAAGACTTTAACAACTGAGCATGATGGCCAAAATCTGGCTCCCCATAATATTACACATCTAACAAGCAATCTCAAAATCAAAGGTAATGTTTTCCCCTTCTGTCCTTTTAGCTGTCCTTTGCCTGCACTCGTAGGAAGATAATCAATACGCACAAAACAGAAAGATAATGGAAGACCTTGCTCTTCAAATGTTTTTCATGAGACAAAGTGACATTACCAGGTCACACAGCAATTGTGTCCCATAGACAGCTCTTGTAAGAGCTAATGTCACCTTTACCCATATCTGTAAATGTGCACATTAATAAATTTATATACTAACAATTTATAAATTACTAAAAGACAAAAAGCAAACCATGTGTAATGACACTCTCTGAAATCGTATAGGAACAATAGAAATCTTCACCTGCTGTGTCCCTGGGCCTGTCCTAACATTTCTGTGTTTTCCAGACTGCAGAAGGGCCATTAGAGTGACACATTGTTCAGGTGAGAACTGTATTGATCACCACTATACTTACTGTTCCTGCACAAGACCAAGCATTCCACTGTGCCTGTGGAGAACTGTGGCCTGTAGAGGAAAAATCCTATTGAAGACGGCCTTTTTTATGGACTCTGCCAAATGCTGTACATTTTATTTGTATAAATGATTCCAAAAATTCAACCATGACAAAGAAGATTTTAGTATTTTATATTATTATCTCTGGTAATAATTTTGCTCTTTCCCTTTTACATTAATTTTATCTCCCTTCTTTAAGATAATAGATAATATAACCCTCTTCTGCAAAAATGGTGTCTATCTCATTCAGTTTAGCCTGGCAGTTTTCCAGATCATTAAAGATATTTTTCAGTCTTAAATATTGGCTGTGACACAGTCATCTCTTTACTCTGTCTAGATTAAAGTTAGGTGCATATGTCATATGTTTTCCTTTTGTTACTCCCTTACAGCATGCATGTTGGTAAAATTCTGAATAGGAATTACAAAAAGCTATCCTTACTTGCCTGGTCTCCTTCAAAGACAGAATAAAATTTTCCCCAAGCAATACTGAAAGGAACAGAAAATATAAATAATCAAAATTAAATTTAAAAACCCACCATTAGATTTTCCCAAGCAAAAATGCAAATTAATTAATTATATTATCTGGAGAAGGGTAACAGGAATTAAAATCAGCATCTCAAGACAAGGAACATCTCTGGGTGGTTCCAGTGCCAGGAGAGATACAGCAGTGTATGAACAAGGAGACAGGCAAGAAAGATTTAATTTTCACAGAGCTTCAGAGCATCTGCCAATCTCCATTGTGAAAGAAAACTTACTTTATTGCAAAGTGAAATGGCAGCCCTACACAAGGCAAAGCTCTGGGCACACACAATTGCATGAGGTAATATTTCATAGCCATGGGGCTGTAACATGTCCTGCTGCTAATTCCTGAATCACACCACAGGTCATCAACAGGATAATTAGAAAGATTTCTACTGACATCAGCAGGCCTTGGGCCAGGCTCCAAGCAAGGTGTAAGTGTATGACTGGGGATGGCACACAGACAAGGACTTTGCATCAAGCTATAGATGTTATCTGGGATGTAAATGCAGAATCTGGTTATTATGATTCCACACTGAAATCTGAAAACATATTTCTGCTTCTTAATATCATAAGATAAAGATAATTACAAAGGAAATTAGAATAGAATGACAAATGTGGCTGGGGGTTAGTAGTCATGAAGATACAGAGATTGGCTAGGATGCTGCTGTGGGAGAGAATGATGCCAAATGAGACATTAAAAAGGTTCAAATGCCAAAATTGTCTAACACCATTTTTCTTAATAATACAAAGGATAGTTAAAGGGGGTGAAAAACACCACCCCTAGATAACTTTAAGGTGGAATTTTAATGATTTTAATAATTAGAAATTCCTTACTAAAAGCTTCCAATTACCCTATATTTCCAGTTACACCCTTTATAAATTAGCTTGGAGAAATTGTGATGTTCTCTATGGCTATGGAACATGATGGAATGCAGCAAAAAAAAACTGTGAGAACCCCCTAGAAGTCAATTAGTGGCTTTCATCCTTCTCCAGTAGCTGTCATGCTGTATTGGAAGGAATTATGATCCCAATATCACCAACCACACACTTCTTGTGATTCTCGGTGAATCCAGTCTTCCCACCATGTACAGTCCTTGGTACTTCCTATGATGGCATCCACAGGTTTTGGAGTCTCTAATACTCCACACAGCTTTTGTAATTGGATAAGACAGAAAGCCTTTTTTGAATGTCTCGTTGTTGCTCATCATGACTTTGGGAAATCTTAGCCCTCACTAAGGCTTAAAGAACAAAATAAAGTACATCAGAGACAAAACAATCTGTAGAAACTTCCTTCTTTTTGATTAACATATAAAGTTTTTTTTAATATTACCAAACACTTTGAATTGTCAACCTTTAAACAGCTTAACAGACCATCCTTTCTCTGCCGGGCATTTTCTTCACTTTCTCTTTGGAATCAACAAAACTGCTATCGCAGCTGCAAAAAAATCAACACAATTCTTTCTGCATCTACTGCTGCAAGATAGAGGCAAGCCCTTGATTATTTCTGTGCACAGTGAGTGCACCCCAGCCTATGAAATGGCTGCAATGTGCAACAAAAAGAAGGGCAAAAACCTTTAAAGATGTGCCGTGTTTTAACAGGCCACGACACAGCCTTGGCATGTGGCAAGGGGGAGGGCAGAGGGAGCTGCCTGGGAAGCATGTAATGTTTACCTTCCTGACACAGAAACATTTTTCCTGGGCCTGTCATCACTTCTCTTGAATAATTGCCTGGAGGAAAGCAAATGGTTTACACTGCTTCTGTAAGAACAAACTAGTCTGCCTGCCAGCATCACTGGGGCAAGGCTGTCCCACTCTCCAGACATGAGGCTGAGTCTCAACTTGCTCAATAAGCTTTGAAGCAAAATACAGAGTGGGTAAGTTGTGAGATATATGATGTAAGAGTCAGTAGCTGGAGTTAGGGAAAGGAAGGAAGGAAGTGGATCCGACATCTCTATGAAAATATTCTTCCTGGAAGAAAACATCTTCATAAAGTCTAGAAAACAACCACTCCTTTGTGAATATGGGAAAGCACAGGGAGGATGTTTCAGATGTCTGAATTGCCACGCCAAGCACATACAGCTACATTGCCCCTCAGATTGTCCTGATCAGGACAGACAGACAGACAGACAGCATGAGGCTTGCAAGTGTGCAACTGCACTCCCCTGTGTTGACACTGGAACTTGTGCACACATTCAATGACTGACACAGTAAGATGTTGTCAGGTTGACCACACTTTCCATTCCAGAGGGACAGGTGTGGCTAAGCACTGGGCTTCTTTTGAGACCAAGCATCAAACCTGCCCCATTGTTAAAAGTACTATTGAGAATATTACATCCTTCTTTCAATCTGTCTGGGGAGACTATTTGGTAGTATGACAGATACAGTCACATCTTTCTCCACCAGATCCATTTCAAGTCAGATCTGAAGAAACACTTCAAAAAATAAAATGAAGATGAAAAAGGACATAGGATCTCCAGGCAGGTGTCCGGATGCTTTGCTTTTGTTCATAGTATTCTGCTGCATTCCAGAATCTAGGCAAAAAGAGAATGAAGGTAGGATTTTCTGACAGGCAAATGATGTTGTCTCAGCTTGGAGTGGCTGCAGAGAGTATTCCTCTCTGCTTTACAGTGAGTGACTGATTTGTCTGTAACAGGACAGGACAGCTAGATGTAACAAAATGTTTTTTACATAGGATAAAAACATTCTAATTCCTTTTACAAAATTTTCAACCAGGAATGTACCCTTTGCATTAAAATGCAGGATAGGAACTAGCCACTCTTAAGAGCTAGAGAAGTGATTCCTCAGTGTGAGAAAAAATGTGTGAATATTTTCTTTCAAACTGAATTTAGAGAACACCTGTTTTTAGACCAGACACGTGGCTGTCAATGCAACTTGCATGTGGGTCCAGGGAAGATTTTCTTTTGTCACTTATTTTATGCCTAGATCTGAGAGTTTTGATGGAACCTACTCAAAAAAAAAAAAAAAAAAAAAAAAAAAAAAAAAAAAAAAAAAAAAAAAAAAAAAAAAATTGGGGGAAAATGTAGGATAGACAAAATAATGGAGATAGTTATGCATTTGGTAGAGGTACAGAGAGAGATAATGGTCCCTTTGCTACCAAAAGAAAATGGGTCGGCAAGGTTAAAAGGCACTGGAAGCAGCCCTGATGGCAATGTAATTTCTGAAAATGAAAATGGTTATGATTTTTATTGGCCTGTAGAAGAACTGCATGATAATAGTACTGCAGCTGGCAAATCTCAAAAGGCAGCTGAGGAATAAAAGCATGAGGTGTTGCCAAATGACCTCCTGGGCTGTCATGATACTATCAGTTCCAGCGGGGATGCAGTTTTCAGTCTTCCCTGCAGGATGCTCTGCTTAGCCCTTCAGCCCATCAGCCCTGGAAAAGATGGAAGGCACAGAAGTATTCACTTTTGGCTTTTAGCAGTGCAAACATTAAAGAGGAGGTTTTGCTCCCTTGTCACCTCTTCTTCCCGTAGCCATTCATGGTCCCTGGCTGTGATGGAATCAGGAACAGTCAGAAATGCAAGTGACCACTGCTACCGGCAGGGAGAGGATGGTGCTTGGGTGGACAGTGCCCATCAATCACCATACAACAGCTCTGGGTCTCACCATACATCAGCTCTGTTCTGATCTGCTGGGAGCAAAGCTCCTCTTTTCTCCGTGCCCGCAGCCCTCACTGCCGTTTGCCCTTTGGTGCATGGAGACAGATTGCTCTTACAGTGGTTCTCTTCCTCTCCATCTGCTTGCACACTGAGAAACAGGAGGAGAGCTGATTTCAGTCTAATCTGATATAACTACTCTACATCACTTAAGATAATGCACTGAAGTGTCCTTTCCACTAGAACTGGCATGCATGGGTAAAGCATGGAATTCCATAGATTTCATCCCACTTCACACCATCGCTATATAAGTTCAGACACAATGGGATAGTAGGAAAGAGAAAACATTGAATATTTTCATGGTTTAGTTCACTATTTTAACTCAATGGGAAATAAAATATTTTTGTGTTTTAGAGCTGTTTGCTCTTCATAAAAAGCATGAAAGTGGCTAATGGAAACAACTGTTAGGGAAAGATTTTCTTCTGGGAAAACAGAAGCTCTGCAAATCAATGTATCTCCAGGGAAAGATCAATTTTTATTAAATTCTCCCATCATGATAATATAAATTAAATAGTTTATGTTTACATTAATTTCTGCTTCCAGTTAGACCAACACTGTGCCTGACAGCACTTGCAACCAGAAAATACTCTTCCTTATTCTCCCCAATGAGCCAAGCTTTTTGTTTGATCTGCATCTCCCTCATGCACCAGAGGTTTGCATTGATGATGATTTGATCTGATGAATCCCCAGAGATTCCACTGAACTCAGAAATGGGAATGGAAGTGACACCAAGAATCACATTACAAATAGTCATTAAAGAAGCCAAGGCATAATGATAACAAAGTCAAGCTGAGCTAGATGTGCTGATATTGCCAGTTACCGTTGATTTTCTTTAATTTAATTCTGAAAAAGCTTTAAAATTCTTGATTGCTTGTTCTGAATCAGATCTGGATTTAGGTATACTTACATTTTGCTTAGACATATTTGACTGCTAACAGAAGCATCAGCAAAAGAGTGGGAGAGAGAATAAGTTCTGTAAATGGTATGGCAAGAAGTGCAAAGAACACAGCATGGCAAAGCCCTGATCAAGCACAGGATAAAGAATTAAAGGAAAAACATGAAAAGACAAAACTTGGTTGATTTCAGAAGTAGCTTGTGATTGCTTTTCAGACTGTGTTGTGCACCACTGTCCTGCCTGATGTTGCCATGGAAGAGGGAAATCTTCTCACACTAATATTTTTGATACCAACACAGTGGTATTTCCTTAAAGAATAGGGACAGCTACTGAAATCCTCTTTCACCTGATTCTAAGGTGGCCCTCCTTAAGGATTCACAATGGACAAGGAAGGGGACTTTGGATGAAAATTCATTATCCCTTTCAGGAGCCATGCACAAACCCCTTTCTGGCAGAAGAACTATGACAAGTTGTGTCTGGGAAGGTATATTATAATAATAATAAATATAATATAATATAATATAATATAATATAATATAATATAATATAATATAATTAATATATATATATATAATATATAATATATAAAGATAATGATCATCTGGTTACCTCCATGGGTCTGCACCATCTAGACGAGCTAGTTCTTGGGAGTAGAGGCTGCCAGGATGAAGTACAGGCTTTCTGTGATTCTCAGATGTGGAGATTGCTGCTAATTAGAAAAACCTAGGGGTATGGAGGGTGGTGTCCTTCTTTTTCTATGTTATAATATAGTTACTCTGTCAGATATAATCTCTCTGCCTTAATTAGGAATACTTCCTAATCCATACTCTCTACTAAACATATTTCTCTAATATCTTGCTTGTTTAAACTCTAGTTTTATGATGTGTTTTTCCTCTGTTTTAATTAGAAAATGTGATAAGGCTATTCAGTGAAGTGGAGAATGACATCTTATCAAATGAAAACTTGTAAAGGCTGCTTTACAACAGAGACAGTTTGAGAACTGATAAAATAATAATGCAAGTTTTTGCTTTATCAACAGGCCAGACTTACCAGTACACCCCAGACACATCACTCCTCAACAGCTGTAAACAAAACAGCTGTAAACCTGGATTAACCAGGCTGTTAAATTGAGTTTACAGCTGCTTTGTATAACCAGAATGGCCCAAAGCAGGCAGCACATATCAGTGAATATGGGCCTAATTGTACACTACTGAACGATGAAGTAGTTTAGGATGCAGTATTCACTTCGGCAGAATGAAAAAGAAATTTTTGTATAGATCAGATATATTAGAATTTATCCTGGCTTTTCTCAAGGGGAAAAATTCATCCTCTTTTATTCTGAATAGATTAT
>VRYO01002297.1:22724696-22872470 GCA_009812075.1 Sialia sialis
GGGAAGGCAGCATTCTTCAATGATAAAGGTGTGGCTTAAATTCGTGAAATTCCTGTAATTTAAAAAAGCATCAGAGACAAATTAGTCCAGGTTAGAAATTTAAAAGAGCTTTAAAAATCCACTCTTTCCATATATATAAATGCCTGCTCAGGCTGGAGTTACAACAGGTGGTATTCATAGTTTAATTATAAAGTAACAGTCAAAAGCCTGCTTAGATAAGCGTGTGTTTCCATTAGGGAAGAAAAATCATTACAGAAAACAAGATTAAAAGTTAATGTTGCAAATCTCATTGTCTATATAACTTCATTAATGCTGGATAACTACTGTATAATTAGCATGGTGTTCATTGTAGAAATCTCTTAAAAGAGTTGAAGTGAAGTCCACCTGCTTGGTCTGTAGTTACCTTAAAAAGAACCCCAAAGATCAGAGTACTTTGCAGTGCTTTAAGATGCTGGTTTTCCTCTGTAAATAAGCCTTAAGGCATTCACCTTGCTGGGAATCCCACAGTCTTCAATATAATTTGACAAATCCAGAAAGCATGAAAAACTCCAGTTGACTGGTTCTCATTTGCATATGCAATGAATCATGCTTAAATTGTAGGGAAAAGCTGGGGCAGGACAACTCAGAAGCAGAGTAGCACAATTTCCTCATCATCTTCCCAAGCCTCCACATGATGTGAGACCTGGGCCCTCTATAGTAAAGATGCCTACATCACACATCCCTCCAGGATTTTTCCTCAAGGAAACACTCTGTAAAATATACCAGTAAAATATCAACATTCACTTTGGAAACACGTTATCCCAAGAGGGATAAAACAAACACCAGTTTAAAGAAAAAGAAGAGGAAAACCTGGTCTTCAGTTTGTAAAATATTTAACCTTTTTCATTCCTGAGTGCTGAGGATCCCACACAAATTCAGTGATAAGATAAGCAGTAACAATAATAAGAGGAGATCCAAATCTGAAACAAAAGGCAGAGCTCAACTCAAAATACTAGAGGTATTCTGAAAATTATGCATCTACAAGGCACAATTTAGGAAATCATACAGAACCAGTGGAAATAGAAGAAAAGCGAAAAACCTCATTAAAAAAGGAAAAATATATTCAGAAAAGTCTTTTGTTGCTGAAGCTACAAAAGCAAATAATGTATCAGATTGTGGCATGTCATTAGAAAGAAATGTCTCTTCTCTATGAGAATGGCTTTTATCCAACCCAAAAATATAATTTTCAGGTTGTATTTGACGGAGATCTCACTTCTTTGGGAAAAAACATGCACAAAAAATACATTTCCAGGGCCAATATAAAGACTTTTGATAAAAGTAACTGCTTCAAACATGCAAAAAGCTTGTGGACATATTCATAAAAGACAATATTCAGACAATATTCCAACAATAATAGAAGATGGTTGTTTAATACATGCTCATTATGAGCACTTCCCCTTCTTAAACCACCCAAGAGATACTTTATTATAATAAATCCAGTCAAGTCCAAATGGAAAGATACTGCTAGCATACATGTGCAATTCTCTGACCATAATCCCACAGGAAGTATATTGCTGCACATCCTTGCAGACCAGTCTCTCAACTAGCACAAAATTTTGTCACCACCTTGATCTTAGAAGAATGAGCCCAGATTACACACAAGGAGGATCTGGAACCTTATTTATTGTGATTATCTGCCTCTTTTAGTGCTTCATTATTATCTGCATGGGTGAGCAGGTTAACTGGGTATCTCTCTCTGGGAGGACAAATATTCTTGTATCTGAAATCTAGGAGGAAGGGTGGATGTTTTTCTGGATGCTTGCTCCCAGAGACTAGACTGGCTTATGAAGGAGTCTTCTGGTTCTCATTTAGGGGACAGTTAACTTTTGGGTCAGATTGCAGGTGTTTTGGGAACAGTTTGCCTTCTGGAATTATGATCTTGACATGACAGACAGGGAACAGAAGGGAAAGAAAGAAGAAACAGATTACAGGGTCCTAGTTCACTCCCAGATTAGATCTAGGTATCCGTGTCTTCCAGGCAGGGATAGGCACAATTTGACCTGCCCACAAAAGGCTGAACTCTCTTTCACTGCTCACTGGGGTGAAAGAGTGACCCATGCCTGATGTGCACTAGATGCTCAGTAACTCCATCTCCTGCCACCCAGGAAAGGAAAGTCAGGCACATGTCACTCTAAGTTTATCCCTGCATATGCTTTCATGGAAACTTGTCCTGGGGGATAGGGGATGCTCATCCCTGCTATAACAGCATGCACTTATGCAATTCTGTAAGTGCATTGCTACCAGATGGGGCTCTCACTTCAACCATTCTCCTCTTAATACATATTCTTAAAGAATACTCAGCATTGAGTAAGGCACTGAAATATTTTAAGATCAGTGTCTCTGTTGGGGTCAAGATGTCTCAAGGTGAACCTTACACTGATTTAAATTACTTGGAGGACATTAAATATGATGTGCAGGACAGCAACCAGCTATTCCCTCCCTTGGTTTAACCTCTTTAAAGAAGTTGTTTTGCATGCATCCATCACATGTGAATGTAAATCTCTAAATTCTGAAATGTCTGAAAGTGGAACTTTGTGGGAGCAGATCACTGGATAACTCATCTGATCTGGTACCATATTTCACGAGTTATAACTAGCAAATTGGTTTGCCCATACAAACCTTTGCTATGTCTGATTTTCAACTTAACCTCTTGAAATGGGTTGTAAAGGGGAAAAACAATGACAAATATGATATTTTGTCATGTAAAGGAAAAAATGCGTTTCTCATACTATTTGCTACAATCATTCTTGATTAAAGATCACCTTTAGTTAGAACATTACTTATGAATAAACTTGGGAAGAGTTTTGAGGGGTTTTGTTTCTTCATTTTAAGTTTGGATAAATTACTTTCTTTAAAAACAAGCAAGATTGTCGAATAGTTCAGCTTCTATGGGAAAACACAGTTGTCAATCTAGTCGACTTTCTGATAAAAGCAAGCAAGCAGGTTAACTGCACTGAAGAGATTTCTCTCATAAATGAAACATTGTGTGTGTTTTGGTACCACAGTCCTCAAAAATCCCTGCATTATTCTCTTTTATCCAAGTCCTGAAAGTTAGGTACACTTAGGAAGGAAAGTCCTCCTGAACTGCCATGACAATACACTAAGCACTGCACAATGAGACCTAAAAGGTTTGGGTTGGGTTTTGTTTCAGAGGTACCATCAGTATTCTTAATTCATTGGAAAAAAACAAGAAAGGATCACTCTTTTTTAATATACATTTGTTGCTATATAAAGCATGATTTATGAATAGGAATAATGATGGATTGTATTCCATTATAGATATAATCCATGGAGTCTGGTGTATCATATTTGTCAACAAAGGTTTGAAACCACTATTGTTCAATCTGAGTGAGCTCTGAATAAGCAATGCATCCATGTTTTCTGTATATTCTCCATAAATATACATCTGTGTTTAGACAGGCATATATATATGTGTGTCTACAGACATCTCTACACTGAAAAAAGGAAAGAAATGTACCAAAATAGTGAGAAAAATATCTGAAGAAGAAATAGCCAGAACATATGTTTCCCAATTGAACAACCTGGAGAGCATTGGAGTTTCTTGTGAAGTTTCTGCTCTGATTTGCTTCCAGAGCACAAGATGGACACCTCTTACCTCTACCAGGTGCTGGCAGAGATTGCACATCTCCTGTCACTAGGTCCCTAATGCTGAGGAACCACAGCAGGGTGACAACAATCCCCTCTATAAGTTAGCATGTCTTGGGCACATCTATGAAGACAGAGAGCAGTGCTGAAAGCCACAAAAATAGGCCATGGTAGATAAATTAGCATTTTTGGACTACATGCTTCTAAACTTCAGCTTAAACATCAGCCTCACAGCTGCAAGATTCTCTGCCTCAGGCCCTTCTAGGGTTAGAAGTGAATCCTGAGTGTCTTTGATATTATCCCCTTCCTGTCATAGGAAATATCCTCTTCCTTTTCTTGAGATCTACAGATTATGCAACTCTTACATAAACAGAATTTGACTATTTTTCAGGACTCTTGCTTAGTCTTCTGACACTAGGACTACTATATCTTTAGGGAGAAATATAGGTGTTTGCTTGGGAAAGGAAATAAATGTGTGGAAGGTTAGACTGTGACAAAGAAGGAAAAAGACATCAGTCTGAACCTGCTCAAAAGTTTGGGTGTTGAATGAAGTTTCTGGAGAAGATAGCAGCAGGCAGATAAACTACTTGAAACCACTATATTAACTTTTCTAACTGAAAAGATTTCACCTACTTGACTTCCTAGTGACAGATGAAATCACATAACACATACATTAGAAATGTATGTGGAAATGTGTATCAATCAAAGAACAGTGGAAATTTTCCACCCTTTTGTCTTTCTCTGTTACAGTAAGAGACAACATAGAAATGAGGCAGTCTATCATAGCTTGTACACTCAGAGTCCTAAAGCTTGCAGGATGCTCTGTAATTTCTGATTTGACCTCTTGGTACCTTTCTCTTGCTGAGGTTCTCACAGAAAAAAATTATGTGCCAATGAAGAGTGACACAAGATTCATCTTGCTTGACTGGCTAGGTCACAACAACCGTTTGGGTTATTCTATAGCCATATGTGATGTCTGGGAAAGATATAGTGAGGCTCTGTGGAATTACTTCCTACAAACATCACCAGGAAAGCCACAAAACACTCCAAGCTCTATCAGATGGAGGATCAGGTGACCCGTAATACAGCACCAAGCCCAACAACATAAATATCTTGGATTAAACTAAGCAAAAACCAGTCTGAATAACAGTGGGTAGCAAATGTGTCCACTGAACTGCTCCAGTAAGTGCAACATGCATGGTGCTACAAGGCTAATGCCATCATTTCCATGCCCCTGCCACTTGGCTGCCAGAAAAGGAATGGTGAAATTCAGCAACCAGAACAGACTGGCCCTGGGTCTGGCTAGCCCTTAGTTCCTCAGTGGATGTGCTGAGCTCCCTGGCTGGTGCTGGTTCGGCCTGCAGAGTGCTGCAATATCCTCCAGGAGATGAACCAAGGCACTCACAGCTGGTCTAGGATCAAGTGTTGGGAATACATGTTTGTGCACCTGTTCATTCACCATCCTCTGCACCTTCATCTCCTGCTAGCTCATTACTGTTGCTTAATCAACCCTTTGTTATCCCTGGACAGTATGAGCCAGCAATCCCTTGTGGGCCAGCCTCTTGCCAGAGCAACTTGGAGGCATTCCGTAGATCTGATAACTCTCTGATAACAACCACCTTCCTGGTGTTGTATAAACTTGAGACATAGATTGGAAGAGACATTTGCTTACACACTGGGAAGGCAGCAGTGGGAATCACAGAGGGATAACGTGCTCTTCTTATCTGGCCACCTCTGCTCTTCCTAGCAGGTCATGTATTTATTTACTGGATACAGCGTACATAATGAGTCCTGCCACATCCAGCAGTGATGCACTGCCCTCACACATCCACACACCCACCTCATTCACTGCTCTGCTATTTACTTCTGATTTATGGGCCACTGGCAGTCCACATGGAATGGGATTGAAAATGTTGCACTGAGTGAATTAATTGTAGACCACTAGATTTATAGGCCACCTACTGTATTTAAAATAATTGAATGGTGAAATTATTAAGTTAATTGACAATTTCTATGAGTTTGAGGGTTAGGTAATTACAAATGGCAATTATGGAAGAACAAAAGTATATTAAGCAGCAGTGTCAAAAATAAAATTTCTGGTACTTCAATTTGTATTCTTAACTGTTTTAACTTCAGTATGTATGAGCTCTCATCAAACCAATAACTTCAAACAAGGTATGAATCTTCAAGAAGGAAGAAATAAAATAGTATCAAATATATTAGAAAAATATATTAATTTCTGGAAAGCAATACTGAAAATCAGGCTAATAATGAAATAAAACTAAATAAGAAATATTGTGGAAATAAGAAAAAGTGGGAAATTGAAAACACTAAAGAAAATTACAACTGCTCTACTAAAGAAAATGTTTATGTTAGAATAGTTGTATGAAAAATATGGAGACGTACATCAAGAAATTCAGTGCATCATTTGTAGAAAGATGTTTTAATAATGCAGGATGGAGCAAAGAAGATAATTTGTACAGTAATGAAACTGCAATGAAATCCATGATTCTGGTCACATAAAAAGAAAAATTACAATAGCCTTTTAAAGAGAAAAAATCATTTTAAAAGCTTAGATGATCTTTAACAAAGAACTGAGTACTGAAGTCACAAATATACTCTGCTGAAAAAGTGCATACACAGACAATATTGCCACAGAGCTGTGTTTTCTTCTCCTTTGTAGTTCACCAAACAAAACTGGTGACATTTCTGACTCTTAGACACATTAACAGTGCAGTGAAAGCTATGGAAGAAGTCTCCTAAATGTCACCTCAAAAAACACCTTGAGAAGCCAAAACCTTGGCCATTGATGACACACTCTAGCATTTCAGGGGCACAGTAAAGGGAATATACGGAAAAATCTTATCAGCAGATCCTTTAGACAAAGTGTTTGTATTCAATTATGTCAACAACAGGCTTCCCATCAGCTTCAGAAGGAAGAAGAGATTAATAAAATTGACTTTTACCAAGACAGAGTTAATCTCCTGTTCCCACTCCTGTTGTTGTGGAGAGGCAGACTGCAACAGGGTCCATTTGCTTCACTAGCCACTTGCCCCAGCACCCTGTGCTGGTGGTGATACCCTAGGGACATGGCAAGGTCACAGCTGTCCTGACCCTGCTCTTCCACTCTCTTTCTTCCATGTCCATTCATCACTTGGCCCAGTGCAGATGGCCCCGTGCCTCCTGTTAAATCTCCTAATTTTATCAAGTATTCAGGTTTTTTTAACAGCATCTCTAGCCAAAGAGTCTCCACTTAACAGTATCACAAAAGTCTTGTTGACCAGCTTGAGAACAGAGCCAACCAAAACTCAGAGCTTCATGTTTATTGGAAACAGTAATATTTAGAAAACAGATAAATCCAAACTGAAGTGAATTACAGAACTAATACCTGTGTAGCATAGACTACCATTTCAAATTACCTCAAGTTTCATTCAGCATTTCAAAATTTTTTCTGGTTTCTTTTTTCACATTTACATTGATTTTATACAGTTTTTCAACATCAGTAGTGGGTGCACACTGCATGCCATATGTTTATTTATAGTTAAATTATCAAGGGCTTTATATATAATGATATCATAATATCATTATATAATTGTATCATGCCTATAATAATGATTTTCTTTTCAGGCTAAAAATACCTTTGGTCTGAGTTGTATTGACAGCCTGTATGATAATCAAAGCTCTTTCCCTAAGAAAAATCTTTTCAAGGATAGTTTCCTAATGTCCTGCAAAATTTCATTAATCCTGTCAAGTAATTATTCACAGACCTAGTAACATGAAGGTAATGTGACATGATCAAAGGGAGAAATGATGGTCACATCTGGGTCGCATCTCCCTAGTGATTTGAAAAAGCCTGATATGTGGAGTCCCTTCTTTGTTTACCAGGCTGAGCAGGAGCAGAAACAGCATTAAGAAGCACTCATTGACTCCCAGGATCAACCCTCCCAGCTCAAGGAGGAGTCAGGTATCTCCTGAGAAAGAGGTTCTTTAACACTTCCTTATAACAAAATCCTATAAGTGCAGTAGTGAGGAAAACCTGTCATAAACAACAAACCATATAGATTAAATTGACAAGTCATGGAAATAAAAAACCCCTCACCTAACAAGAGAGAACCCAGGAAAATGGATTGCTATCATAGATTGAGAAACCTACTCTGCAGCCTGTGAATCATCTGTACAGTTCCTTGGCATGATGTTATAAAAAAGTGGGAGAAATTTCCTCATAAACACTTGAACGGTTTTATTAGAATATACTTACAGTATATTATATACCGTAATATCAGAATATACTTTTGGAGCAGAAAACTCACTGTGGAAGTAATAGCATTATTTTCTGATTTTTAAATAATTATTATTATTTTCATCTGTTGTGCTCTTTTTACCATATATTATGTATATTTGCTTTCCCCACTGGTGAATAACAATGGTGATGGCTGATCTGTCCAGCACAACCAGCAGTCTGTGCAAAATTTCATAGAAGCACTTTTTGGTGTGCATTGAAGGATGAATGGAGGCATTATAGATGTTTGAATGAGATTTATCTTCATTTTATCTCTTAAAGAAATTCAAATATCCCTTCTGTCTAGCATGATAATTTGTTTAGTGTAATGTGCATTTGGTAATGATAACAAGGGAGACATGTTTAACCTAAGGTACTTCACACTGCACTAAAAAGAATTGACTCTTTAAACTGAGCTTGTATGAACTGAGAATTTAAACTTTCAGTCCATGTGAACAGCTCTTCTGATATTGTGTTTGCATTAGAGGAAAACTTTTAGGATATCCCTAGGAAACTAATCCCCAGGAGGGCTGAAATTCAGAGGAGATTAATATGCCTGCACCTTTGATCCACTCTCCACACAGCAAAGCCTGACAGGATTATGTCAAAGCCTTTAACAAAAATACTGGGGGATTCTCAACCCAGAAGGATCTGCAATCCTTTAGAATCCAGGATCCTTTTCATTAGATCTTCTTTTGCGATACTTCTGACTTACACACATGCAAGTCAGTTTGCAGGGATGACAGGAGTAAATGTCACTAAAAGTCTTTGTGTAGTCTTAATGCTCTGCCATGTAGCAGACACTGCTGAAGTATGTCTAAGTAAGGGTTAATTTAAGGTAAAGAAGCACATTTTCACTTCCTTACCTTTGTTTGTCCCCCTAAAATTACTAAATATACTGCAAGTTTAAAAGTTTAACCAGTGATTTGTCCATATACTGCTTTCCTTCATTTTGCAAGGCTAGAGAGCTTACAGTAATTTCACGATTATAAGACGCACCTTTTTCCTTGAAGAATCCAGCCTGCCCCAGTAGTGCGGCTTATATTCAGGTGCGGCTTATCTGTGGACAATTCCCATGGTCTAGCCGGCTACAGGGAGGTGCGGCTTATAATCAGGTGTGGCTTATAATCGTGAAATTACTGTATGTATTTTAAAAAGCCTTGAAAAATCTGTCTGGATTCAGTTATTTTGCAAAAATTAGATTCACTCACATAGCACTACATTACCATGCATAATTTGCCGTTTACTGATAATAAGCTCAGTGTCTGAACAATAGCATCAAAGTCATACTTACTGAAGAGCAGGTTAGTTCAACTGACCAGCTCACATCTGGTAAGATTAGAAACAGTGCTAATTTCTAGAGCTATGTTTTAACTAGCAGCAATACTGGAATGTTTGAAAAAAAACCTTGTCTTTCCAGTGAGAGAGACCACTATGCCATTTAATTGCATTTGTAGAGGTTTTAAACAACAGGCTTTGCTCTGAGTAGGTGCTGACAATACTGCAGAATTTCACAAGATGACTGTGGTAAATGCAGCAGTAAGGGCAAAGACTGCTTAACAGACAAGGAACCTCAGCACCTATTATTACTATTCTTCCGAGAAGTAGGATTTCCTTAAATCAATTTCACATTTCAAGGGGTTTTAGTCAGCATTCAAAAAAAGTCTATTAAGAATTTAACAGATTAAAATCTATAGACACAGCCCTGGAGATTCTGGTTAATGTAACGGAAATTGGCTGTGAATGTCTAAAGAAATATGTTTGAAGACCTAGCTGTCTTTATAGAAATCAAGCCTACTTAGCACTTCAGCTTCATGTCATAATTATTTTTTCTTGTCCAACTTTAAGTTCCTATGATCTATCTTTTCTGTAGGGATCAGAATTTTTTTTTTGAACAGTCATCCCTCAAGATGGATATTTCAGGTTCTCAGAAAAGCTCTCCATAGCTCCTGGAAACCATGTCATTCAGGTAGCCAAGGGAACCGACCTGATGCTCATTTCATGTTTTACTAGTGACATTCTGCTGTAAGACCAGTATCATCTGGAGTCAGCCCTAAATGATTTTGCTTCTCTGTGCAGGTCAATGAATAACTAAATGCCTGTGAAATAGTACTACAGCAGTGAGGTAATGCTCCTATATTTCCTTTAATGACAGTTTTTGTTTTTCACTGTCACTCTACCCCATTAATCCCACTCTGAGAGCTGAAAAACAAGGTTCCATATATCCAGGTAATGGGTTGCATGTTTTCAAGGTCTCCTCCACATCCCAGTCTTCCTAACTCTTGAAGAACCATTACCAAAGTTCCTGAATTCTTTCCCATCTTACACAATGTTATAAAGCAGTTTATACCTCCATGAATTCCTAATAAGGATTGCTCTCCACCTTCCGTATGCCAGCCCTAAGGTCTGCTGAGTAACAGGCCACAAAGTCAGCTTGCTCTACAATTGCAAGCTCTAACAGGGAAAAAACATACATGCTAGATCTTTCTCTTGTTGGAGTACAAAGGAAGTAGAATTTTTCCACTGAGGTTATAGCAGACAAACATATGTTACTTGTCAGAAGGAAACAGTTCTGTTCTCAGCACATAGCTCAGTGCCTGTGTTCTGTCTCACTGCCCATCCAACTCTGGACTGAGCCCAGACTTTGACCCAATGGTGGATGACCTAGAGTTGTTCTGTTCAAATTCACTTGCAGTGTCTGTTGAGGCATCTTATTTTTAATGGCACTGCAGCCCAGCCCCACTGTGCTTTGGAGCTTCCCACCATTCCTGGGGGGCTTGAAGGAGTTGTCGGATAATGATACTAGCAAGCCCTCCCCTTCCATCCATAGCTGATCCTTCACTCCATAAATACCTGCAAAGTAATCTCAGGGTGTGGTGGAAAAGAGGTTTACAGCAGTCAGGACACAGGTGTGGCATCCAGTGTGATGTGAGATTTGTCAGAGGCCTCTTATTCTTATATGGAACACCAGCAACTGTTCCTTCAGGAGGGCTGCATGCTTTCTCTTGCAGTATGCTCTGAAGTTATTCAAGGTTTTTACTTTCCCCTCACCCTTTCATTTTATTTAACTAGTTTTTTGGTAGCAAGTGTTTGACCCTTGGTTCTATGAGCATGCCATTCATGTTTACTTCAGAAAGCCTTGCCTGGACTTGTTTAGAAGAGTAAGTAACAAATCAGATAAAGTCTGTGTGACAGGGCAAAAGAAAGTAAATCACTTTAGGAGCATAAATCAGCCTCCTGCCGCTTGTCCTCTAGAGGTTAAAGACAAAGTGACAAGCAAAGACGACAGAGATTAAGGAATAGAGTAGCTAAGCTGTCTTGCAAGGAGTTTATAATCTTTTGGTAATTAATCACCAGTAGTGGGGTCTGATCTGAAAACACCTACAAAAACTGCTATTCCTCACCCTTTTGCTCAAATGGAGCAAAATACAGAAGTGTCTCAGAGCTGTGAAAATGAGCAGGGATCTTGAAATATCACAACATACCAGCTGGGATAATTCAGATGAAAGTTTTTACGCAGATAGGTTTTTAGCTTTGAATAATAGGAGATTGGAAACTTGGAGTTTCTTTTGCCCTCTTTTTTTATTTGCTTGTTTATTTAATTATTCCTATTTAAAATATCTTATTATACAACAAAAGTTTACTAATCATCTATTAATGTACCTATCTGGCATAGCAACTTGCAGAAGGGAAGTAATTCATTTTGAATAAGAAAGCACTATTTTTAGGCCCTCAAGTATGGCAGGTTACAGCCTCCCAGCCAGAAGTGAAACCTTGTCCTTGATCCTAGCCCATAGCACAGTCATTTTACACTGTTCCATCAACCTAAAACAGGCTTCAAACTGAATCCATCCAACTGGTTGGATTCCTGACAGCACCACACATCCAGTGTGTGGCAGCCATTGTCACACACACGTCATACACTCAGCCCTTTATAACAATTAACCCACCCAACTGACCCATTCCTAACATTATTTAAGTTCGTTTTCTATGGTAATCTATTCTAACATTAATCAGCTTTTTAGGATTTTCAGATGTGTCTGTTGCTAAAACCCACCAAAGCCACCACTTCTCCATGAAACATTTGTGTCCCCTGCTGGAAGGACCAGCAAAAGCTCCATCTGTGGGGAGTGAAGCTTGCTGCTGCAGGGACAGGACAATGGCACATAGACAGAAAGACAGAAGAGAGAGGATTCTTGAGCTTTTTCCACAGTCACCAGACTGTACATCGAGCTTTCCCGAGAAATGCTCTAAAGGAGTTCAAGATGCAGGGCTTTGCCAGTCAAAATCAATGTGGGTGCTTGTCTTTGCTGGTTTCCTGGAAATGATATGATGCTCTTTCAAAACAAGCAAATTGCTTTTTAAGATCATACAATACCTGGAGCGTTCTCTTTCTTTGCAACTTTGGTTCTGTGCCACCAGGACCAGACCTTCTTTGCTAAATCCAGCTCAGCGAGCCCTGGTTTTCTGTATCTCTTGTTTTCCTGTGTGTATCAAAACCCAGTGGTTGCCTGGCCCATTGCATTGCAGACACACATCCATTTGTGCTGCATTCTAGACAAAGAGAAAAAGGGAAGTGCTCTTTCCAAGCAGGAAGACTGTGTTATTACAGGAATCCAGGGACAAGGTTTCATGTCAGTTAAGGACACCCCACTGCTTAATGAGCAAAACTGGGACTGTTGATAGCCCACTAAATAGAGTTAAAGGGACAATTTGCAGTGAGCCGATTAATGATGGACATTATTCCGTCCAATTAATTTCCAAGGAGGAGCTATGGCTGGTTCTTTGAGAGTCTTTAAGTTTCTCATTTTACAGCTAGGAATTGATTTTTAAAAATGCAAAATCTGGGAATGACCAAGCATATTAATAAGAATCAAATCACTGGTTTTTAAAAACAGCCAATCAGAAGGAGACAGATTTGACACCATGAAGACAAATTATCTACTACTCAAAATTAGGTTGAAGTAGTATGATCAAGAAAGCAAATTCAGCCTTGCAGGCAACAAACAGACTGCTTTGAAAAGAATTCAAAACTCAATTTAAATTAAGGTATTATGAAAATAATGTGGAAATAAATCTTGAACATATGACTGTCAAATCTGAACAGCTCTATAAGGAAGGCAGAAGTTCTGGAATTTCATTTTGCAATGAACTAATAAAAAAGGGAAAATGTGACCTTGCGGTGCTTTACAGCCACCAAAAATAATGATTAACCCCTGTACAGATGCAAAAAACTCTTTTTCACTGGTTTTTCCTCTTCAAAATTCACTCTCAATGTATCCTGAAAATCTCAATTTCTATTTGAATAACAGCGGTGATGGTCACATGAGAACCAAACTGAAGAAGTGAAATTTTATTGAGATAGGAAATGTATATTCCAAAATCCTTTTTTTTGATTTTGTGGTAAGGATTTTTTGTTGTTGTTGTTGTTGTTGGTTGGTTCTTTTTTAAATATTTGGGAAACTGTAAATTTTTACATACATTGTTCTTTCAACACAGTTTAAAAACCCTAAGTGCTGCACTTGTCACAACTAAGTCATCCCCTGCTCTGAAAACGTGGAAGATCAGACTTGACACTTCTGGCATTTCTAGAGTAACAGGTAGAACACTAACATGCTTTAGGTAAATGTTTTTTTCCATGCAACATAAATTAGTGAAGAAAGGCACTATCACCTTTTCCCCAAAGGTTGCACACAGCATCTAACAAATAAAGTCATAACATATTACTCTGCACAGTCTTTCAGGGAGCCGAGCTTCACCACTGAAGCTCAAAAGGAAACTGCTCTCAACATGTAGGTGTTAGCCTGGATTGTCAGCCTGTGCCCACACCAGGACCCTGTTGATGTGCTTCAGACCTTGGGAAATGAGAGGTGCTGACTCTGCCCAGTACCCCAGGCAGGCAGGAGAAGGCCCAGGTTTCTGAAACCTCAGTGAAATCCTGTCTGTCTCCCTGATCATTTGTATGGTGCTCACTGGCACATCCTCTGAGCCCTCCGTCATTTACTTTTCCCTGAGTCTCAGAGTAATTAAGTTCTTCCACTGAGCCTCTGAGTAATTAAAAAACACTTTCCTTTCCTTTCCGATTCCCCTGTGTGTCTTAAAACTTCAGTGCATCTTCCATAACACATTAAGGTAGAGATCCCAGGCTTCCTTGCTCTCTCTGTCACACAGAAACACACATGGCCACTTGGGATACAGCCTGCCCACATTTTTCTCCAGAGTTCTTCTTCCTCCTTCTCCTCCTTCCACATCCATGCTCCAGGGGTCTCTAGGTGGCTCCTAGTGATCACATCATTGTGAGAAATGCCTTCACATTTATGATATTCTGCCTCCAGCTAACAGGCACAACATTCCCCAGAGTAATCTTGGTGTCAGCTACAGCCACACCACCTGTTTGTATGCTGCAGACAAATAGTTCTTGGACGCCTACTTACCAGCACATCCAGAAACAAGGCACTACTCTGCCAATATATTGCTAAATTTGCTGGGGTTTACCTGGTCTTTGTGAAACTGATATTTTTCTTTTTCATTTTTTCCCCTATAATACCAAATGTCTGAAGTGTTCAAAGCAGCTAAGTCGGGACAATGGTCTGGCTTAGATTTTCCAATTAAATTTCCATCCTTTCTCCAGGCTCACGTATTAGGACTTAAGCAGTGACAGGATATAAATCCAGACTACTTATGCTTTTGCCATTTTTCCCCCATGATGAACTATCTGGGAACTGTTAAAATAAAATTAATTTTCCTGAAAAATATTATGAGAGTGGAAATAGAAGGTTAAAGACAATGAAAAGTGGAGCATGCAACTCTTTTCAATCAAAGGATTTTTCTTCATAATATATGGGGAAAAACAACTAATGTATATCAGAAATTTGAGCAAATAGATTATAAAATATCATTTTTATAACTTGCAAATATGAAGTAAGCAGGGTTTTCCAAGTGAAAAGATAATGCAGAATTGCATTAGAGATTACTGAAGGACTCATTGCTGTTGACTTTTTTTACAAGAGCAATTTGGAAATATGACCTGATGGTGAATTTTCTCTTTCTGTCCTATAGTAGTCTGCACGGCAACATGAGGTACCTTTGCAAATTAGCCATCACAAGCAAAGACTTTACAATCTCTGAGGACTCAGAATTATAAAAACTCGATAGGACCTGCAGTGCTTATGGTGGAGAACGGACACTCATTCCCTGCTCTGGTTAGTTACACAGCCTGCTTATCCCTATTCATAAGGATTGCTGAAGTTTTCCTTGCGGAGGACCATTTAATGCCTGAGCCATGCCAGTGACTGCAAAACAGAAACATTCCCTTCATCAATTCCTGCACTACAAAACAATTTGGAAATCTGAAAGTGAGAGGAGTAAGATTGTACTTGTTCCCAAATACAAATGCACAAAAAAAAAAAAAACAGCAAGGGTATGTGCAGAAATCCCTGCCTCACCCAAAATGCCAGATGGAGATGCTTAAGCACTACCTTGGCCTTGTATCAGCATGTGCTTTAGAAATGCAGTTGAGTCCTGAAGAATATAGGAAACCCATGGAGAAAAACAAAACAGTCACCAAATTAATGGTTGACACGTGACACGTATGTGTGAGGACATAGAAAAACATAATTTTGTCACCAAGTCTGGGATGCTGCTACCTAATGCTCATGCTCAACTAGGAAAAGCTTGTTACCTGACAAAATACATTTTTCTTCCCTAGAATAGATACATTCAGAAGGTGTCAAATATTCTGTATAAAATTATACTGAATTAAAGTTTCAGCATGTTACAAGAAAAAATACGACTTTTCCAAAACACATTAGGGGGGAAATCCTACTTTAAACCAGTTCATGTTAGGAAATTACAGTTTTTCTACAGAAAAGAAAGAAATGTCATGACAGCATGTCTTCCATTCCATCATTTCTTCATTCTTCCTTTATTTTGTGGAGGGATGTTTAGTTTTGGGGTTGTTTTTCTGTTATAATTTGTTTGTTATTCCAGGACTAATATAATAGTTCTGTATAATGAGCTTTTGTCAGCAGCAAGTAATCTTATATATTGTTAAAACATTTCCTTAACACTGAGCACATATCAATATTTCCAATTTTTGTTCTTGCCAAAAAGCATGACTTTGTGGTAAATGTGAATGTAACTGCAAATATGTACCTATTCAAACGTTACATGGATGTGTCAGAGCTGATATAATTGTTGGATAATGTTTACTAATTGATAAGATAATGCTGTTCTAATTATCAAGGTACAGCTTAGAAAAATAATGAAATATGATATGGGAATATATTGAGACATTACTCTTGTCCTTTGGCATAGAAATTAAGAATGATAGCTATTGTTATGGGTATGTGCTAACATTTTTAGTAAGCTCATCTTATATCAAATTAAATGTGATAAAAAGAAAACACGAAGCTAAGCTTCAATGCTGAAAATGGTCTGATGGTCAAGATAAAATGTCATCACTTATTCTATCACTTCTGTAGTTTCAGCTCTTGTTCCTAAAATCCCCATTTCTGAATGTATTGTCTCAGTCAGCTGTGGAGGCTGGTATTTCACACACTAGAAGCTGGATTTCCCTGACTGAGATCCATTTAACTGCAAACAGTTTGTGACATCATCTGTAAACACAAAATACACAGTAATGGGACATTCACACAGAGAATTAATTTTACCTTACATGTGGACTATCAAACATCAAAAACCTTTATGTCTTAGGAGGAGAGTGTAGCAAAGCAAAGACAAGGCTAATATTGTGGTCTGGGCCAGCATTACAAAAGGAAGGTATGCAGATTTATATCTTGTTATAGCCTCATCTTGATTCCAGCTGTAAATCCAGTTGGAATCTTTGCATTGACTTTAATATGGAATTAGTATTTAATTTTTTTATGAAACTCCATTTAAACATATTTGTGTGTTTATATATATATATGAATATACATGTATATATACACATTAATATTTATGCTTTCATACATTTATGTGTGTGTGTATGTATGTATGCTGTAGAGTAATAGAAAGACAGATGTATAAATGCACTTAACAAAATAAAATTATATTATAAACTGCAGGAAGATAATAAATAAGCCTGCCTTTTCCCTACTTGAATTCTATCAGAAAAGCACTGTAATTGTACTTGTTTTCTTTTAATATAGATATATATGTTCAGTGCTTTCTTACAGCATGCTGTTTTCATTACAGATTGTCAGTGTGCTGGGAATTAAGGCCATGTTACACATAGACAGATGTTTTATATAGAGTGTCGTTCAATGTAATGGTACCAGATTTTAGCACTTAGTCTGCCTCCAATTACCCATTAACAGTTTGTGTAATTGGGGAGCAGGAAAATGCCTACTCTGCATTGTAGAAATTATTTCAGGATATCTGCCTCCCAAACTTTGGGAAGTCTTTCCTGTGAGCAGGAACTATTGTTTAAAACAAAATGCTTTAATCAGGAAAGGAGTGATTGAAAAGCATTTGAGTATTTCTGCTGGGCAAAGCTCCCCTTCTTGCCTTTATTTCAAATCCATAATGAAGGAAAATTCTTTCTTAAAATCCTGCCTAAAAGCATCTGATAGAAGGAAACAATCTGATATAGAATATTCTCACGGCACCATTTGCAGGTTGTTTGCATTCATTTCTGGTTTCTTAGTGGATTTTTTAAGGGAAATATGTGTATATAGACAACTGTCACTTTTATTCTATCATAAAACACCCACACATCTGGAAAGCCCTTGCATTCAGCACATCCTTTGCTGAAGCAAGCATCTGCTACGTGCCTCTTCAATAGCACGCAAAATGTTTTTGAGTATCAGGCAATGACATGCAGTTATTGTTCTCTTGACGCATCTTTTGGATCCCTGTTTGTGATGGTACATATAAAGATGGATGGTGTTTTCTGAGAAGTTTTAACAGATCCATAAGCAAGTTTACAAGGAAAAGCTGTATGAATTGGGCTGTAATGGCTCATCCAAGACAACTGGGGAAAATCTAATGATGCCAAGCTTGATAGCCCAGTTCCTGGTGAAGAAAAGCCAGGTTCCCCAAACACACCTTCAACAAAAGGTCCTTATTTTAATACCATATTCAGCTGAATCCATGAAAATCTTCTAGAGGAGTGATTTTCTAGTGGGTCTGAACTGGAAGCAGGTCTGCACATTCATTCCTGTTTGTTGCAATGCCCACACCAGGACCTGGGTATTGATTACCTCGAGGAGAGCCCGGTGCCCCAGGGTCAGCTTCCTCCTGGCTGCAACCAGCTGCACCCAGCTGGACTCTTAAATCTCACCACTGGCTTGTGAGCAACATCCTCATTGGAAATCATCTTCTTCCACAGGTGGAATAGCGAGTGCATGCATGTACATATGCTTGCAATCAACTCTGAACCCCTCGTGAAGAAAGACATTTGCTGGGGAATAAGTTTATTTTTCCTTTCTGGGTACTCCTACGGTCTCTAAATTTTGGAAAAATGTCAAAAGACAGTGCACAACAGCCTCATCCTTCTTCATTAGACATTTTTTGGTTTTTTTCTAACTTGCTCATGTTTTTCCCTTTGTGAAGAATTTTTTTGGCACTGAAAAAACAGACTTATCCAAGTATGAGCACAAACAAAGCCTGTCAAGGGTTGTACTCACCAGCTATTAGTAGAGAGTAACAATGGCATTGTGTGAAGAGTACAAGCCATGCTGGAGAGGCCCACCAGGTATCTAGCTGTGCTCAACAGCATTCTTCAAGACTGAGAATCTCCTCTGGGGAGTTAAGCTCCCAGAACGCAGGGTGAAAGGCTGAGGAAGGGCTGGGACACCAGGGGGGATTACTTGAATCACAGAGCCATAGACAATATGAAGAATGGACCAAATGGTCAGTGCAGTCCCTGCCATGGGCAATACCAAGGACCAAGCTGGGTGTACTTATGGAATGATCAGCTTTAAGGTAATATTGGGGGTTTTTTACATAATTTGTCCTAACTGATTCCCAGAATAATGTTCTGACTTGCCCCAGTTAACAGAACCCAAACATCTCTGGCTATGACAGACTGTTGTCCCTACCTATGGCTCATGCACATTCAGTTGCCACGTTCAGTGCTCCTCTCTGAACATTGAATATATCCACAGGCACAGGAAGGAAGCATTTTTGCACCCTCCATTCCCCAGGATCTTATGCCATTTGCACCACTTGGCTACTGATCCCAGGTTAGACTGGGTTAGACAGCTGTACAGCAGAACTGAGTGAACATCTGTTGCTCTCTGGCACAGACACCAGAGTTTCCTTAATGATAGAGAATCCTTTAGAAATAAAAAACTGGATAAAATGTGCAGTGGTAAATTTTCTTCTTAGCCCATTTTTCCTGCTTTGCCCTCCTTGAGTTGTAAGCCAAAAGGGCCAAGGTTTCACTGAGTGTTCTCATTCCCTTGCAGTTACATTTTGAGGACCTGGGTACATAGACCCAGGTCAGAGCAGCCTTGTGATAGTTCTAGCTCCTGCGAGGCAGCCTGTTCTACCACAGTTAAGTGGCTGGGAAAAAATATCAACCTGGAGCTATACAAAGAGCTGCACAAATCAAACAGAATCATACAGACAAGGAACACAATTTATATAACCAACCAGACAGTTGACGTTACAGATTCACTTCTCTCAGTTGCTTTTTTAAGACAGTTGTCAAAGAAAATATCTTTGTTGCAATAATGTGCAGATCCATGATGTAATGTGTCAAATTTCAATACACTCCAATAATAAAACTCTAATCTTTACCACTCAATTGTGGTAAAAAAATCTCCTGATTCAGCCTTTGAGACATGTTGACATTTCTAGTGGCAACTTGACACAAGACTATTGAGTACTTTGAATTGTGATAAACATCATATTGCATGCGTTGGGTTTTTTGACTATTTCTAGTGTTAGCCAAGTCTGTGGATAAATGTACCAAACAGCCTTGCAAGTATATGCTTCAGCTTTACTCATAGGCCTGGACATTTTTGACTCATGTTTCTTTAGTTTTTGATTTAGCCTCATGAAATATCATAATTTCTCTCAGGAATAACCATCCTTCTTTTGGAACAAGTATTCTTGTTTTCTTCAAGCTATTTTGTACAACAGCTCCTAAATCATGAGTCTCTCCAGTCCACTGCCAAATCAAGACAGCACGTCAAATTCCAGTCCCAAGTACACTGGTGTTAATTTGGGTACTAGACACAGGATATGCTCCTGATTTGTGCCTGTGAAAGGCAGAGAAGTCTCTGTAATTCTCCCAAGAGGAATTACAGGAAAGTACTGCTGCATCAGTGGGAAAAAACTGTTCTCATTTCAAAGAACAGTTGTTTTGCCCTATCAGAAGTTTTGTCTGCAGGACTTACCAGATAAAATTATTTTAAACCTAAATGAAACAAACAGATGAATATCCAGGCATTTCTCTCCCTTTTGTCTTATCCTCCAAGCCTCTGGTTCATCACTCTACTCCTCTCCCTTACTTAGGTGACTATTAAGGTGGGCAGAAGGCAGCATGCACACATTGGCATGCTCTCCTGCCATAGTCTTTCTGAGCATATCTTCGGGACCTGTAATTCCCAAAAGAACATGGGAAATGTGCACATCTTTGCATTCATTATCTCCAGAAGACTTTACCAAAATCAATAAAATCATCTGATTTGCTAAATACTCTACATTTCTGGTTTCTCCTATGGTGATAAAATAGTGTGTAAAGTATGACACACATGAAAAAGAACAGAAAGCAGCAAGCTGGACACTGAGCTCTGTATAACTTACCAGCAGAGTGTTGGGGTCCTTTTTCTTTCATTTGTTCCAAAGTTGTGTTTCAGATCAGTTGTGTTGAATATAATGCAGAAGTACCTGATGAGGAGCAGCTAAGTTTGTTTGGTTTGTTCAGCCTGAAGGAGATGAGGCTGAGGGGAGACCTCACTGTGCTCTTCAACATCATCACAAGGGAAAGCAGAGGGGCAGACTGATCTCTTCACTCTCATAACCAGTAACAGGGCTGGAGAAAACAGCATGAAGAAGCTGAGTTACAGTAGGTGTAGTTTGGGTATCAGGAAAAAGTTCTTTACCCAGAGGGTGGCTGGACGCTGGAAGAGGCTTCCCAGAGATATGGTCACAGCACCAAGAAACATTTGGACAACATTGTCAATCACGCACATGATAGGATTTTTGGGACATCCTGTGCAGGGCCAGGAGTTGGACTCAGTGATCCTTGTGGGTCCTGTCCAACTCAGCATATGCGATGCTGAGCTATGCTAAAATTCTATACTATAATCCTGATGGGTCCCTTCCAACTCCGCATATTTGATTCTATAAATTTGATGGGGAGTTAATTTCATCATACAGAACTCAGTACAGGAGGTGTAATTGCTCAGTTTATCCTGATGATTCAAATAACCCACAGAGAAGCTGCAATTTTGTAAGCGATTTAATAAGTTTTTATGATAGAAAAGGTATTAACAAAGTAAAAATTAACAGAGAATATCAGGAAGAAACTTCCAGATGGCAAGATGTATTAGTTGGTGAATAACATCCTAAGGGATGAGGTGGAATTTGCATTGTCTGGAACTTTAAAAATAGACTCTGACAAATATAAGCAAACTGACAATAAGCAATGATCTTGCAAATAACAAGAAGAACTGTTCAGTCTTCTTCTCTAATACTTGTTCTTAATTACAGCTCTTGTCCCCTTGCTCAGGGACTGTCCTCTCTGTGTGTACTCAGGGAGCTCCAAAAATCAAGAATGGTGGCACTCCCCTTCTCCAAGTCAGGCACTTCCAGTGTTAAATCAACAACTAGCAACAGCTTAGGTGGCAAAATACTGCAGTTGGAACTGAAATCTTCATAACCTCTACACTTCAGAAAATAAGGTATTTAGAATAATCACTCTCTTTAGCCTTAAATTATGCAGAAAAAAAAAAACCACAAATGTAATGTACAAACATTTTAGTATGAGTAAATGAACTCTTGAAAACAGCTGTTAATGAGGGTGAGGTGAGGAAATAACAGCAAAAACACACATGTGCTGTGTATCCTATAAGGAAAAAGGAGGTGGAAAAATATGAAGCATTATATTTGCTTGTTTTTAAGGAGTACAAAAGCATCTTGGCTCTCATACACTGAGAAAAATTACAAGCAAAAGAGAATGGGTTAGATTAACAAACATCTTGGTGATACTAGAAAACAGAACAAAGTTTAGTGTGGCACACATAGTTAATATTAATTGTTTCATTTGCAATTGACCTAAAACAAGGTATCTTAGACAATTATTTATTCAATGTTTTTAATACAGATGATACAAAAAACAAGCTTGATGTTTAAAATTACACCTTATTGCAAGGAAAAAAGTAAGATCATATATTTATGGACTGATTCCCATTTAGAGAAAAGAATTTGCTATATTTTTTATGCTGTATGACTTATGTATGAACATAGTTTCAAGGTATTTTAATATTACTTAACTTACAGTGATTTCACGATTATAAGCCACACCATTTTCATTGAAGAATCCGGCCTGCCCCAGTAGTGCGGCTAATCATCAGGTGCGGCTTATCTATGGACAAATCCCAGCTAATTGCCAACCCGGAAGTGAGAGTCGGCCAGGGAAGGCGCCTGGAGCTGCATTTAAAGGCTTCGCTGGTCTATGAAAACTGTTTGCAACTTGAGCACCTGACACCAAACCCCCCACTGGCGCGATTCTGTTACTAACTTGTTACTTTGTCGCACATGGATCCTGGTTTTAAAAAAAAAATTTTAAAAGTGCAGCTTATATTCTGGTGCGGCTTATATATGGACAAATCCCGTGATCTACCCGGATGTGCGGCTTATAATCAGGTGCGGCTTATAATTGTGAAATTACTCATAAACAGTACAGAAATCTAAAAGCTTGACCTTCAAATGTCCCTTAATTCATCTAAACAAATAATTCATGGTGGTGCAGATGGTGTCATTTCTTGGATCCTTTGCATGGATTTTGTGGTAAGTTTGAACAAAATTATGGAATAACTACTTCTTAATGAGCTGGCTGGTCATCCATTTAGTGAATTGTAGTCCTTGCTGTATGAATTGGCAGTGGAAAATTGAGCTAGATGGTCACTCTAATGCAAGAGGAGAAAATTTGCCTTCACGCAACCTACTTGGCTTCCAAACTAGGCTGCCTAAGCACTCCCAGAGCACCTGGGCAGCACACTTGATGAAAATTAGGCTGTTGCTAAACATACAGTGTTTAAGAAAATCAAACCAGAAATATTTTTCTATGAGCCATTTAAAATTTAAAAGTGGAAAATCGGCATATGTCCACTGCTTTTTAATGCCAATTTCCAGAACTCTTATTTCCCACATTATGTCATTGAGGTAACTGAGGTTGATCCTCTCCTGTACCTGAGAAAGAGAGAGAGGAAGAGCTGTGTTAGCTGGCTCTTGTTTGCTGAATTTTTTTGAGCCAAATATATCATAGCCAGGGTTAGAGCCATGTTGAGTCAGCTTCAGCTTCTCATGATGGCTTTCACCCTTTAGCAGAGCTTGCACCAATGTGGGGCTGCTTGGACACCTTTTGAGTTTGCCCTTGTGTAGAAACATCTCTCTTAATACCTCTCTCATGGCAGGCTGTGTCCTCTTTGACATTAGATGTTTCAGCTCATTCTGCTCCAAGCACTGTTCTACTGCATGTTGTGCATTGCATTTGAGTTCAGATTAAACATTTAACTTTGTTCTGCATCCACACCCAACCCACCAGGTGCCTCCTAGATAAGGAACATCTTCAACAGCACACATTGGTTACCAGGTCATGTGTGTTGGATTTAAGCCACAGAATCATTTATGGCATAAGCTGGGCACATCATAAACCTCCTCCCTCCTTGCAGACTGCACCAAATGGGACAGGCTGCAACCCTGAAGGAGCAGTTCCACAGCTAAGGCACTTGGTGCCTTGATGGAAGCAAGACCTTATTTAAAGACCATTCAGTGAAGGAAACCAGCCTGCCTCTTCTTCCAGCAGAAACCAGATGTGCTGGCCAGCAAGGCATGCACAGAGCTTACCATTCTGCTCAGGGTGCTCCCATAGGATTCTTGACTGAGAATGGGGACAGAAGAGAAAAATTATTATTCTAGAGAATTGTTGCAGTCTGCACATGGGAACGAGTCTGGTGGAACTGAATTTTCATTTTTTTCTTACCATTCATGCATAGACAACTTGGAGCAACAGATTGTTATTTACATCTGCTGAGCTGCCATGAAGAGAGGGCCACATTCAGTTTATATCCCACATAGCAATGAGCAGCAAGAGCTGAACATTAAATGTCATAGCCTCTGTGGAAACCTCAATGAGGTAAAAAATCAATATGCCTCAGTGCTCAGAAAAATTATCATGCAAAGGGAGCACCTTGTGTGTTTTCTGGAATAACACTGAACAATTACAAAATGCTGTCAGGGTGAGTAAGGGTGATCTATCAGAAACCTCTGTAAACAGAAGATGGTGAATTACACCACATTTCCTTGTCTATCTTACCCCTCCCCACTGCTTTATGCAGTAAAGAAGAAATTGCTACCCCTATGAACTTTTTTGAATTTACAGGCTGATGTCATACACACTGAAGCAGAGAGCAGGCAGTTTCACAAGGATTCAAGCTGTTAATGGCTAGAATTCTGGCAATCATTAAAGCTTCCTTTAGGACTAAACCTTGTTCTTGCTGAAGTTAACATAGCCAGTTCTCACCCTTCCTGCCAGGGTCGGCAGGAAGGCCAGCTGGGATGAGTATCATGTGAAACTCTGTTTGGAAGCTGGGACACCTGCGGAGCCTGTTTGGCTCTGGCCTCTGTGTGTGTAAAGAAAGGAGAGCTGGAAGGGTCTGTATTAATGGATGCTCTCATTCACCTTTCCACAGTCACAAGGTGGGCAGTGCTTTTAGGCTTGTGCCACTGAGGCAGTGCTTTTAGGCTTGTGCCACTGAAAGTGGAGTTTTTCAAAGTCTTCCTCTCACAGAAAAAATATCTGTATATATAATATCTCGCCTACTATTAAATAGCGTCTGAATCTGCAGCTCCTCTGCTTTTCCTTTTATAATTAACTATGGCCAAAACTGTCCTTGTCAATACGTTTCCATTTGGGAGACTACTTTTGATTTAAGTGGACACAAGAAACTTCTTCCTTTGAAAAGAGTGCAGTATTTATTAACCAAAAAGCACACATCCATTAGAACAAGACTTAAAACTTTACATAAAGATTTTAAACACTGCACAGTCCCATTACCTCTCATGCATTTATTAATTCACCTTCCACGTATTTATTAATTCCAGCTTTAGCTGTTTCACTTTACTTAACCCCTAAAAAATACCAAGTTTGGTAAGACTTATTTAATTTCTAGAAACTATTTCTCCTGCAGCAGCTATATTTTTGCTTTCTCCTTTAAAATTAATTTCTTCCTCACCCTACCTAGGTTTTATTTCTTTTGTGCTCCTACTCAAATTCCCTGGAGGCTGTGAACCTTCAGGTGAACCTCACCAAGCTGGTTTGCTTTTCTCTCAGAAGGGGAGATGAAGGCTGTTTTTAAGAGGTTTTCTAGATTCTCTGCCTGGAAAGCAGTACAGTAATTGCACAGCTATAAGGCGCACCAGATTATAAGATGCACTTTTGAGTTGTCAGCAAGTTTTCAAACTTTGTCCATATATAAGGTACACTGGACTATAAGGCACAACTTTTTGTTTGCAGCCAGGATCCACACACAACAAAGTAATGAATTAGTAATGGAATTGTGCGATTGCAGGGTTTACTGGCAGGTGCTCAATTTGCAAACATTTTTCATGAATCGGTGCAGCCTTTAAACGCAGCCCCAGGTGCCCTCCCCGTGTCACGGGCCCCAGTGCTCCCGCCCACCCCCAGCGCCGGCTGGCACGGCTCACGCAGCTCCCATGGCTCTCGCGGCTGCTGTGGCTCTCGCGGCAGGCAGGTCTCGCAGCTCGCACTTCCAGGTTGGCAAATTTCCAAACTTTGTCCATATATAAGGCACACCTGATTATAAGGCACACTTCCAGGTTTCAATCAAAACTTTAGTCAAAAGGGTGCGCCTTATAGTCGTGAAATTACTCTAATTTCAATAGTTAGATATGCAGCATTCAGGGAAACATATTTGGATGTAGCTGGGCATAGGAAAGATAGGCAATATCCTAAGAGAGAAGACTGTCAGCAATAGGAAAGTCTATGGATTTGGCCCCAGCTGACAACAAAGCACCACAGAGCCTCTCACTCATTTTGCCTTGGACTGGGGAGATAATTGGAAGGGTAATAGTGAGAAAACTTGTGGGCTGAGATAAAGACTGTAGTAGGTAAAGCAGAAACTACACACTCAAGCAAGTAAAATATGAGATATTCATTCACTGCTCCTCATAGTCAGGTAGGTGTTCAGCCATCTCCAGGGAACCTAGGATTTGTCATGGGAAATGGTAGAAAAATTCCATCACTCTGAATATCCCTGTCTCCTTCCTTCTCACAGCCTTATATACTGAGCATGGCTTCATACTGCATGGGATATCCATCGGGTCAGTTGGGTCAGCTGTCCTGGCTGTGTCCCCTCCCAACTTGTGCATCTCCAGCTCATTCACCAGTGAGATGGGGGGAGAAGCTGAAAAGGCCATGGCTCTGTGTAAACAGTGCATAGTAATAACCAAAACATCCCTGTGTTATCAACACTGTCTTCAGCAGAAATCCAAAACACAGCGCTTTACCAGCTACCAGGGAGAAATTTAACTCCACCCTAGCCAAAATCAGCACAAAAAGGACTGCACACCAGATGTTTATGACCTGACAGTTTATTGCAAGGGAGCAGAAAACCAGAATAGCTGCAGATACTTTCAAAGGAGAAGTTCTGTTTGGGATGGCAAACTCTCCTGAGACAGAGGGTATATATCCTCTTCAGAAGCACCAGTTGCTGACTTCACTCTACTCATGCCTTTGAAAATGCCTTACCCATCCCACACCACAACCTGTTCAGACATGGCCAGCCCCCATCTCCTCATCATTAGGGTAGGAAAATTCAGTTCTGTGTCTCTTGAACAATGAACATGCACACTACACAGTGACTGGCATTGGTTAGGCCTACAGCAATAGAAAATTTGTAAATGACTCTTCCAGATAAACCCAGAGGATTTTCCCCACACCATTTAGGCCTCAAGACATTTGTTTCCAAATAACTTCAGGCTTGATCATGACTTACTTTTCTCTGAGAACTACTTGGAATATGGGCATACACTAATGTCCTAAGAGAAATCCTTAGCAAACAAACACCAATTTCTTGGGTTTTTTTGTAAGTAATGAATGAAAACTCACTTTTGCTAGACCTGTAGCCAAATGCCTAGACAAGAGCATGCATTTCAAAACCCCACTAACACATAAGGGAATCACAGCTTATGTTTGACTCTGCATATTTGAAGAGAACTTATAAACTCATTTAACTTACATATTTTTGAGAGAAGCCTTGTCAAGGGCATATGAAATAGAAACACTGGCCTGATGGTGCTCAAGAATCACTGGCACTGGGCCTAACTCATTATTTTATGAAGGATCTGGCAGTCAATCAATGGGAAATTATCTGTGCTGTATTGACATAAATCATAATTGGTTTCCCTTGAATGCCATGCCAAATCCTTAACAGAATGAGTTACTGTATGCTTCATACAAGTTTTCTTTCTTTATCAGTTCAGTTTAATTCCATCTTTGAATGCAGACGAGCAGTGGCAACCCTGGCAGAGCAATCCCTTGGGAGCACAAGAGCTGCCATACCTAGCCCAGCATCCTGCATCTAACAACAGATAATATCTGATGCCTCAGAAGCCAGGGAAGTGAGAAAGAAAATGCATCTGCTCAGCCATGCATTGGGATGTTAAGAGATTTTAGCGTTTCTTCTCTAAGTGGGAAATGCGGCTTCATCTCTTTTTTCCCCTTTCTGCAGCTTAGCATTTTCATATGTGTGCCTATATGTAGTATCACATTCACATTCTCAAATTTTGCTCAGAAACACATATCTTGCTGCATATGACCTTTTTTTTTTTTACACTCTGGAGGATGAGTGGCAAAGCAGCACTTTTATTTGCCTTCTGGTTCTCAGCTGACATTTCTTCTGCAAGTACAAGAATTACTACAGGTCATGGTATCAACCTGGCTTTCCAATGCTGCTTGTCACACTGCACAGCTGATCAAGTGTCTGAAGAGACCTAGCACTAAATTAAGGCAGCTCTGTCTTGAAGGCTTGCCATCTTTCTTGCAGTCATCTTAGCAGTGCAGCTTCCTCCAAGAGTTCTGCTAACACAAGGGCTGCCAGATTCTGAAGTCTGTGGCATCTCTGATGATCTGTACCTAATGAGCCTAATACCAGCCTCTCTTTCTCTCCAGCTTTGTTTTCTTCAATTAAAGAAGACTGGAAAAGCAGTGCTGAGGGTTACTCTCCAAAGCCCTGCTAATTCCCTGTTCTGGAACAGAAAGAAAAGGAGAGAAAAAGAAGGGAAAAGCTGTAAGAAAGGAAAAGGATGGGTATGACAGGATTTCACATTCACAACTTTCTGGTGAATGGGAATGTTTTCCATCATGCTACAGTCAATGAACCAAACTCCATCATGCCAGCTGGCCTCTGCCTTCCTTTGTGAAGCAAGTCCCAGAGCAGACCTTGCCCTGCAGAGCTGCTGCTGAAAGGGTCAACTGAGCTGCTGCGGCCACATCAAAGGAGCAGCAGCTTCAGTGAGTTCAAGGAAAGTGGGAGCGCACATAGGCCAGTGCAATGCTAACACTGCAGCAAATGTCTCCTCCCAATTGCTCTTTTCTCCCCTGGTTTTTGTTCCTGTATTCATTATGCACATTTTCCCATCACAGATCAGCTATTTTTAAATTCTTGGTGAGTTAATAACCTTTAAATCAGACAAACTGGCATTTAGAAACTTCTTGTCTTTTTTTTTTTTTTTTTTTTTTTTTTTAAATCAAGCTGTTCTAAGTCAGAAAACACATTCCAGGATGTACTTCCACCAGCCAAAATAAGCATACTTTGTATCTGTTCAGGCACGAGGCACACATCTTAGACGCATTTGTATTAACTCACAAACCAACACAGACTCAGGACTTAAAATGGCCTGTAATTTCTTGGCACATGAACTGTGTACTTACAGTAATATCATAGGCTGACAGTTTGTTGATTAAAAGCAAGCCAAGTAAAGCACATGCAGATGTCAGTGCTTGATTTAAATTATTATTCACACACTCTCCTAGGTTAGATGGAAAAAAACCCCCATATTACCTTCTGCAGCATAACAACAAAACACATAAACTGGAGCATCAATAGGACTTTTTCCCCCCTCTTTAGTAAAATTGTTCTTACTATAGGTCTGTATCATACCTACATCAAGTTTTAAGTGATCTTTTGAATATCTTTTTCTAGTAATGTGTTCCCTGGAGCTATTTGAAGCTTGAGAAAGACATGCTTTTCTTAAAAAGAAAACAAACAAGCAAACAATTGTTTTTTAGATTGTAGCAAGTTAAAAAATTAAATAGATTCTTTTTTCTTTTGTAGACCTCCAGAAAATCTTCGGGCCATATAAATGCATACTTTGTAATAACACACAACGGCCTTGAAAAGGTGAGAAAGCCTTCTGATCCAACAGCATTTCACACAATAAAAACAGAAAATTAATATTATATTAATCATGTCAGAGTATGATAAGAATCACTTATGCTGCAATCAGATAACAAGATCAAAGATAAGAGAAAAAGTTAAATAAATGCAGAAGAGTATTGTATTTCATAGAAAAAATTCAGAGATCTCCTCCCCATGACTCTATGTGAACTCCAAATGCAGAAAAAATCCAAAACATTTATCTGTCCTAGGTAGGTATGAAATTATGTCAGTATAGGAGACATCAAAATTGTCTCAGAAAAATTTCCAGGCACCAGGTGGGAGTGCAAAGAGCTACGAAGAGAAGAAAATGGATAAAGATAATAAAATCATGATGTATTATTGCAAAGTAAGCCTAGGGAAAAAAGCTCTGTGAGCAGGTGAGTGATCTGTTGTGATGATATATACTCCAAAGAACACTTAGTAGTAGTTATCTCTCTCTTCCAGATATGCAATCAGACCAGGTCTTCATTCCAAGATACTAAAACATTCCCAGGAAATATCTGAAATAATAACAATAGAAGAGGCATTGTAAGCAGCGGTGGGAAGTGATACAATACAAAAGCATACTTTCAGCACCATTGCCAAAAAACCTCCATTTTATATCAGAAGTTTAATAATATTTTCTTTTTTTTTTTTTTTGTTTTTAATAGCTACATCAACAGTGAAATCCTCAGAATAATTTCATACACAGCTAACTTTATCAAGAGGGTCTCAGAAGAATGAGAAGAAAAGGGGATCTGTCTCACTCCAAAGAAAAACAGCATCTTGAGACAAAAGCTTGATAGCTGGGAACAAGTGAGAGAAGTAAGGGTAAGCACGGCTGACTTGGATGTGGAACAAGACTAACAGAACAGAGGAAAACAACATTTTAGGGAGAACAGACTGCATTTCTGAACATCTCAGATGCCTATGTATTAATACAAAAAGCATGAGGAGCTATCTGGCAGAGCTAGATGTCCTTAAACAAGAACAAAATTATGAGTCAACTAGAAAAAGGACCTGGTGGGAATACTTACATGGCTGGAATACTTACCAGCTTATTCAGCCAGGAAAAGACAGGGAAGAGGTGCTACTGAGCAGCAGAATGTTCAAAGATCTATAGAGAACATCTTGATAATAATGAGGGAAAAGCAAAGGTGTTATCCTGGCAAGTGTGAGCCATCAAACCAAGGGGATCAAGTGGAAGACACTTCTGTGAGAAATTAGCAGAAAGCCCCCAAGGTACAGAGCTTCACAGTAAGAAGCTTTAAACCTCCAAGCATCTCCTGGGAAAGAGGAGAGCAGGCTCTCCAGAAATTTTCCAAAGAGGAAGTTTGATGATTTTTTGATGCAGAAAACTGTGTAAGCAACCAGAAGGGAAGTAGGTCTGAATCCCAGCATAGCCTCTAGGGAAAACATTTGAAAATGTCAGAGTGGAAGGTAAAAACAGGAGTAAGCTGAGGAAATGAGAGTTAAAGGGTCTCCACAAGTGGAAAAAAAGGGCAAAGACAAGATACTGGACTTCAAAGAGGAACTTGAAGACCTAATAAATAGATCTCATGGGAAACAGGGAAAAGGAGCTCAGAAATGTTGACCCCTAAGGAGATAACAAAAGCAAAATTGTGGAATATTCTAGTCAGCTGGGGAGAAAATGGGTAGGAAATGTACCAGGAGTTTGATAAACCATGAGGATCTCTGAGAGAAGAAGTATAACAGAAGTGGAAAAAAAGTTTGACTAATTTCACGACTATAAGGTGCACCTTAAAGCCTAAAATTTTGATTGGAAACCAGAAGTGCGCCTTATAATCCGGTGCACCTTATATGTGGGAAAAGTTTGAGTATTGAGGGGATCTGAAAACAATTTCTGTTTCACATTGCGCAGCAACAAACATGAAGCTCACAATCAAATGACCGCAGGCAGGTGAGAGCCATGAGCCGCGAGAGCTGCATGAGCAGTGAGAGCCACGGGAGCTGCAAGAGCCACGAGAGCCACATGAGCAGTGAGCAGCCCAGCGCCAGGGGTGGCTGCAGGGTGCAGGAGAATGGCAGGCAAGAGTGCTAGGGCCCAGGGCATGGTAAGGGTGCCTGGGGCTGCGTTTAAAGGCTATGCCGATCTGTGAAAAATGTTTGCAAATTGAGCACCTGTCAGTAAACCCCACGATTGCGCAATTCTGTCACTAACTCGTTACTTTGTTGCGCGAGGATCCTCACTGCAAAAAAACGTGCGCCTTATAGTCCGTTGCGCCTTTTATATGGAAAATGTTTGAAAATTTGCTGACATGCAGAAGTGCGCCTTATAATCCAGTGCGCCTTATAGTTGTGAAATTACTGTACTCAGAATTATTGCAATAGGAGAGATAATTGTGTGAAATGAGATATAACTCAAATCAAGTCACAGGGGTGACAAAATAATCCAGAAGACCTCTACAGCAGGTTAAACAGAGAGAGAGAGATTGAAAAAAGGATAGAGCAAGCTAAAAGGCTGAAATGTTTGCTATATTCCTGTAATTCAGTCTTCATCAAATTCCACATGAAAAGAAAAGCTATCACACAAGAGGAAAAATAATCTAGTTTACTTAAGGGGGAGACAAGCTACTGAGATCTCTAGTTTGGGGTCTGTTTTTGCATTTTTTCCAAATTGCTTGGCCTGGTGGAATTCACCTTAGCTGCTGAAATATGGTGTCAGAGTCATTAGTGACTGCCTTCATAAAGGTTTGGTCTGAAAAACTTAAAAATCAAACAAGCCACCTGTTTTAAAAGCTGTAGATAAGAGAATGGAGACTTCAGCTAACATCAGCTCTCAGGGAATGCCAGAAAATTAGATAAACTATTTGTAAAAACTAAGACTCCAAAGAAGCAATTAGGAGGCCAGGTTGGTCTGTCAAGCACATATCAATCTGAACCAGTACAATTTCCCTCTTTGACAGGGAACAGGCTTTGTGGACAAGGGAAAACACGTCAAAAGTCTTCATTTCTTAAGGTTCTTGACATTGTCTCAAGTAATACAGCAAAGGAACTAGAGAAATTAGGTCCAGGTGAAACTACTAAAATGTGGGTAGGAAAGCTGCTCAGATGTGCAAAGGAAGGTCCACAGTCAAAACGGATGGCAGTTTCAATGAGCATTTCACTGCAAATATACCCTGAGCTCACACTACTCCTTATTAATAGCCTGGAAACAGTGCAGAAAGTATGGTTGCTACATTTTCATATGACATGGTAAATTAGAATATGGGGTAAGAATTCAAAAATATCTTAGCAAACTGAAAAAACATTCTGTAGAAATATTCACTTGGCATCAAATCATTAGGAAAGGAGACGTGACAATCAAACGTTGAACATAAGTTACCAATCTCATATTGTTGAAAAAAGTGTAAACATTGTGCTGGAGTATGCAAGCAGAAATTTTTTGTATGAGACACACAGAAAGTTTTTTCCACACAATTTTCTAAAATTCTTTGTCCCAATAAGGTATTCTTTAATTAATATTAGTTCAGTTCCATAAAAGCATATCTAAATCCTCTTCACAAAGAATAATGATACATCAAATGAATTATTCCTATACTGAATACTAATGTGAATTCACAAGAACACAGAACACAGAACACAGAGATGCTATCAAAGTCTGTAACATGAATGCTGTCTCTGTCATGCACAGATTTGGCATTTAGAAGGATACACAAAAGTCAGACATGAATTGATCACCAGAAGGCAGCAAGATTAAAATCAATTAAGAGTAAAGCAAAGGCAAGCCCTCTCTATCATCTTCTTCTATCCCCTGATTTTGTTACTGCTGCCTTTTACAAAGGGAATGACAACAAATTCATTGAAATTTATCTATATTTATAGTCGCTTTTTGATTATCCTTCACTGTCACATTTTAAACCACAGCACAGCACAATTTCTTGTTTTAATTTCTTGCTTTTACTTTTTTGAAGATGAAAGCAAGAAGTATTTTGTAGAAATGAAGAGAAAATTCCTTATCACTATATTATTAACTGAAAGCCAGTACTTTTTTTCTCCAGCCAGCCTGAGATGGTCTCCAGGTCACCATCTGCCAACCTGTAACAATGAGAAATAAATCACCCAGCTGCTTTGTTATGGTTTTCCCAACAATGTTAGAGTCTTCTCTGCTGTACATCAAAAACAGAGACAACCATAAAGGTCCCCCAAAAAATCCATTCCCTCAGATGTGTCTTCTGAAGGCTTCACTTTCTTTGTTGGCATAAGAAACCTTGTTCAAACCTCCAGCTCTGGCAAACACCTTGTAGACCCATGAGTTATACAAAGATGATTGGAACATCTTCTCAAGTGTCTGTACTGGATGTTTCTACATTAATGAGGGCTCAGCTCCTCAATAAAAATGTTTAAATAATGAGACACAATACAACAAATACTCATAAAGACAATTGTTGGTTTTTATTTTAAAAGACTGATCTCAAGGAAAATAGAGGTGCCTTTGAGATAATGCCCATTAAAGCTACCTCAAATTAAGCAAGACCATAGGGCTAAGAAGTGTTGACAGTAGGCTGCCATCACTAATCACATGCAGTTGGCATGGTAACTCTTTCCTAGCTTCTTTTCTGTAGATCTGCATCATTCCCAATACTATGTAGCATGGCAATTCCGAATTACTGATGAGAAATTATTATTGTTGTTATTATTATTATAATATATTTAAAAGCATTTGCTGAATTTTGTTAACCTTTAGATCTGCATAAATGCAGTAAGGAAAAATGTGTTATTGTTAAGGTTATCCACTGCACATTGTTCATATACAGTATAGAGCTCCCTAAAGTTTTTTAACATTTAGAGAAAACAAAATTTGGCAGAAATATGTTGTAAACAATGTCTATCCATATACTCAATGAATAACTCCTAATAAATATGTCATAGGTAATTTTAAAAGGTCTTTTGAAGCATCAAAGTATTCTGCTGCAAAAAATGAAATATTGGTTTGCAATGTTTTAAATAAGTGTGTGACAGATTACCTGAATTCAAATCCTTGAAATCAGTTTGCCTCAACTTAATTTTACGTTGAAATATTTTCAGAAGCAGATAAATCTACCTCGTAACCCCTGTATTTTGCTCACTCAAATTTTTCTTCTTTTTAATGTTGCTTGTATACTCAACAAAACTCCCTCTTTAAGTTGTCATCTATTCTGTGGTAAACAAAAGCCTTCATTTTCCTCCACATCCTCAAGAAGGTAAAACTACTGTAAGATCACTTGGAATAAAATAATTACATCCCAGTAATCTCATTAGCAAAAAGAAGCTGCTATCCAAACCATCTCAGGTTAGCAGCATTTGCTAAACTAAATTTGTGAGTTTAGATATTGGATATTGAGATAGTTTTATTTTATTTAGATATTGAAACACTTAAATAATTTCAATTGTTTCTACTTCTCCCTCCTTCCCTTCCTTATTTCTTTAGCTCTTCCCAGTTTCTCACTCTTACTATAATTCTTAATGGCATTTCTTTAGTTTCTCCTATGGCCAGACTGACTTAAATCTGTATGGGTGTTTTAAGCATCCTCTAGGTTAAGACATTTTTATATCCTTTTAAAAACCTGAAATCTGGATTTTTTTTACTTTGATAATGCTGATATTTGTGATAAGGACAATATACTTCCTGAACTTTTGAAAATACTGCTATATTCCCAGCTTCAAGACCCAATTTAATGGGTCCTTTTAGGCTTACTGTTTAGTACCCCATACAGTTCTGGGACCTGCCAATGCAGATCAGCCATATCACTTCCTTGGAAATTTTGCATCAAATATGTCACAATTACAAGGTCCTAGAAAGTGAAGCAATGGATTATGAAACATCACTGAAATAACGAGATTGTTCAGCCATATTTATTCAGCTATTTATGTAGAATAAGTATCATGGTTGTTTGCTGTTGGTAAGAGTTTGACTAATAGGGAAGTATTGCCTTGGAGGATATATCCTGTATCCAGGATGGATAGAGGATAGCTGAAAGCCAATGGGCAGCTCTTGGAAAGGTACGAAGAGGCTGAAGTAACCAGGGAGAGAGAGGGAATGGAGGTAGGACAGCTGTGGAAGGCAACAGCAGCTGAAGCCCCTGCAGGTGTGGAGGAACCAGATCTTGAAGCTGAGAAGTAGCTGAGAAGGTGGCCAGAGGAATGATGGAGTGGTGTGGTGTGACCTCCAAGTTCAAGAAAAGCTTATTCCTTCTGAAATGTCCAGCAAAGCAAGTTCTAATGAGATCTGTCCCATGTTAGTAACCTGCCATGTGTGCTCCCCAATTGCAGATGACCATGTACTAGAGACCATGGGCTTCCTCGAGTATAAAACCTGTTACTGATATAAACCCTAATAAATGCTTCTAGTAACTTCATTATGGACACAACAGCTTCCATCACTCACTCAGTAGAATATATGACAAATTAAAAAAACAATATCTTTAATGCTTCAGAAATGCATCCAGGTGGAACTCTCGTGGTAGCTCCTAGCCAGGGCAGGAAGAAATTGCCACTATTAAGCATGTAATTAATGCCCAATTCCAGATGGAGTAATCATTCCTCAGGATATGTGTATAAACCTCAGGTAAGGCTGTCCCAAAAAAGGGTATCACTGCCCACTCCAGCTGTCCAGGGATGCTGCCTGGGGCTAGGATTGCTGCTGTGGGCACTGGAGACCAGGGCTGACGTCTGGCAGCCAAGATATGGTTTGACCGGATTAAGTACACAACATAATAAGATACCTGTTGGCTGAGTTTAAGTCAAACTGCATTTTTCTCTTTTTTCACTTGGTTCCAGTCTTTCTTATCCTTAAATATCTTAGAGATATCCTGAAAGATTTTAAGACTCTGATTTAAGTGGCTCTGGCACTTGTGGAAAAGGATGAATCAGAATAAGACTGCCCCAGACAGTGCTCAGGGTGCAGGGTGGCAGTAAAGCAATTAAAGCTGCATGTGTGGGCAGCCCTGAGAAGCACCAGAGAAATAAGAGGGCAGAGCAAGGAAGAGCACCATCTGGGGACAGTTTCATAGGAGCCAAGCAGCTCTGCACATCCTGTAGCCAGGGTGAGAAAACCACTTCTTCCACAAGGAGAAGCGGACTGAGATCATTGGCAGGTGTTTTCAAAACTGTGTTTCACACAGGTGGACACACTTAGAATCCAAGATTTGAGGGACAGAGACCTCACAGCAGCAAGGCAGGAGTCAGTTCCAGCTGACAGGAGGTAGGGAAGAGATGGGAGACTACATAATGCCTTGAGGGGGGAAAAGTGCAAACATTTAGGGTAAAAGGTCAGGAACTCTGTTTCCCCCAAAGTCTGTGAAATTGAGTTTGATAACATGATATGCTGGGACAAAAAAATATGGGCAGTTTTCTTAGAACCTTCCCTACAGTTGTTGACATCATGACTATATAAACCTAATGAAAGCCCAAGGAGGACTGTGTTTTCATGGAGAATGATCCACTCAGAGCACCATGAGGTGTTTGTGCCAATTATTTTGATGACTGCATAGGTAGAGACATAAATGACTTTATGCTTTTGCACCTGTCAGAGAGACATGCAGTTTCAATAGTACGTGAGGACATTCAGATATATGAGTTATTAATAAATTTATTTCAACCAGTACATACACAGAATAAAACTACATGTATATCTATTTACTGTGCATATAATTTTTCCTACTTCCCAATTTCAATTGATATGGAATTGAACATCACTAGCTTTGGCTGGATTTCTCTTTCTACAGTAAAGATAAAGTATTTCCAGATTTATAATTTCACCTAGCTTCTGCCTCCTCCATTGCACAGTTGAGACCTGGTCCAGGATTTATCATTCAAAGCCCAAACAGGGTCAGCACTGCTACTCCAGGATAAGCTTATAGTATGAAGCAAAGGTTGCTTCATACTTATGTAAAGTTGGCAAGTGTGAACTTGTTCCTTGGAGTAATGTCTCAAAGAACCAACAGCATCCCTGTACAGCCTCCATCTAAAAAGTGTTTTACTGCCTTCCATGCTGGAGAGCTTATCAGATAAGAAAACATAACTAAAGAAAAATATTTACTTTAAAAATCAATCCGTTCCTCCCTGAAATACTTGCTATACAGCCTTGAGCACATAAGAGCACAGCCTGCATTGTCTACAAGCAAACACATAAAGTGAAGTTGTTTTATACAAAAGCCATCTTGTAAACATTCCCTACTACCTAGTAAATTTTTCTGCATTTTATAGCATTTTTCTTTGGGCAGAGACCTCTAACCTGACTTACAGTACCCAAAGCTGAATAAAATGTGTCATATCTAGACACTTTTAAAAGCTCATTAGGTACCTACACATTTTGCCTGTCTTTCTAAGTAGAAGAAAGTCATTTTTTGGAGCTGCTTGTCCAGACAGTAGCAAAAGAATATGTCACTGCACCTTGCTTGTTCATGCCTCACCAGTAGCAAAGAAAACTTGTTTTAACATCCTATGTTTGTTGAAGTACAGAAGCTTTGACAAAATGTATTTTTATTCACGGAAGATGCCAGCAGCTGCCCACTGACTTTACCTACATGTTGCTTCCTACATACAGGCTCAATCAGCATTTACACAGACTTCTTTTGTCCTCATGTTCTATTATGTTTCAGGTCTTCATCAGCACCAGACCTTCCCCAAGTCCATCTTCTCCACCTCTTGCCTGTTCTTGAGTTTGGGCTGGAGGTCTGGGAACATCTCCTGTAGTACCTGACCATCCCAGCAAACACAGTGGCATACTGGCTCTGTTTGGAGAATCAAACCCAAATGTTGCTGATTTATTTTTCTTTCAATTTTTCTTTTTTTTCTACTCTATCCTTTCTTCGCCATTGTTTCATTTTTCCTTACATCACCTCTGCTGTGTCTGGAAATATGTTAAGAGCCTGGAGCAGAGCTAGAAATGGAAGAGCTGACTTTTAGTCATTTGAGGTTCTGGCCATGAGCAGCCAGGAACTGCTGACAGCATGTCCACAGGCCAGGGGAATAAATTCTTTGGTTTCTCAGAGGTCTCTTTTTCTGAGGTCTCCTTGGTCCCTGCTGAAGCTTTCATAAAAACATAATGGATGGGAAAAGAAAAATAAAAACAGTTGTTCTCATCAGTCACTGATACATCAGGACACTCTTCCTAAGATTTCTGCAACCAAGCACATCGATTTTTGCTTTAGCTAGGGTTAGTTGAAAATGGTTGAAGTCAAAGCAACAGATAAGGCTTGGTACAAGAATTAGAAACCAAAGCTTCAGAGGTTTCAAATTTGAGTGTGAATTTCTGCTGTTCCTGTATTTCAGGAGAATTATCTCTGATGTCAAGAGGCCCAACTGTAGAGCTGAAGAATGAAAGGCTGTCTCCACACCACAGCCCCTCTGTCATTTTTCTGCGTTTAGGCACCTAGCAGGCTGTGCCTCAGCAAGGTCTCTAATCAGTGCTGAAAAGGAACCAGCAAAATGACTGATACTCTGCCTCAGCATCACATTTTTCTATCTGTCTGCTTGTTTTGAACTCTTTTATAGTAATAAGCAAGATTAATGCTAAGATTATTACTGGTAATAATCTTTAAACATTGGTGAAGTGATAACATTTTCCACTTGGTGGCAGATAATCCTTTTAAAAATAAGCACAAAGCTCAATGATACATTTAATGCCATTTTTTAGTAGGAAAAACTCAGTGGTGCTTGATGAGCACAGAACCCATGGATTCAAGGTTGAGCTGCAAAGTTTTGGGGCAAGGACTTGCCCCAAGAGCCAGATATGCGGCAGCAGTCATGAATGGACGCAGTTCCTTGTGTGCTTCTGAACCGCCCCATCCCCACAGGTGTCCTCTAAGATAAACAGGAACATAATGGCTTTACATTCCAGGAGTCCATGGCACTCCATGAAACCCACAGGCCTTGAAGAATGCCAAAGCATGCAGGTTTTGGGTGTGTCAGCGGAAGTTCAGCTTCCTGTAGGCTGTGCAATTGAGAGAGATGCTCCTTCTGCTCCTGCTTTCTCCCTTACCTGCAGGCAGGTTGGTCTCAAAAGAGGCAGTTTTCCCCCATTCTTGATCTGTGCAGAGCACCCAATAAGGACATTAAATGCAAGGACACTATTTCTAATTCGGGGCACCTGGAATACAAGCTGCTGGGAGCTGGGTCTAGGGAACTATTGCCTGGCCCTTGCTTCATGTTCTCTTCAAGGCATCCACTGTCATTCCCCTAAGAAACTGGCACTGGGCCAGCTAAACTGTTACACTGTCATAGGACTTTTTTCCTTTTTTTTCTAAGATCCCACCACGATGGGAAGGTAGAGGACAAATTTTAGCCTGATGGCTAACAATAAACATCTCAGAAACACAGGAATCCCCTCTACCTGCAGGTAGGACTGTTGTACATTCAATCAGGTTGCTGACTAGAAACAAGGTCATTATACTAGCTGGCAAACAAATAATCAAGTGCATGAATGTCAATGTATTTTTGCATGAAAATTTTTCTTAAAAAACACCAGAAAATATTTAGGGCCTTACTCTTCCTTCAATATTCATCATGACCCTAAAATTCAGCTTTTTTTTTCTGATGGAACTCAATGCTTGTCTTCAAAACAAGGCCACTGCCAACTCACTGTTCTGAGAATACTTCTCTATTGCTGTTCTGAGAATGCTTCTTGAAATAATACTGTGTCAGCTGGGAAAAAAATAAAACCTTGCAATGAGACCTGTCTCTCAAGCAGAAGGGTGTGGTGGAAAACAGCTCTGTCACATAGTGCTGTGGACTGTCATGTCCTTTCTACAGCAGGACCCCTCATTTTCTAGGTAATGCCTTCATCTCTAACATAGCTGCATATTCTTTCAAGACAGAAAAGATATCTTGAGGCCATGACATGTACTTCTGTAGCTGAGATTTATTTTGAACTCTGTTTAGCAAGAACACATAGCAATGCATCCTCCCTTAGTACAAAACAACACTCTCAAAGTTCCTTTCTCTCACCACTGAATAGGAAGCTGAGTGCTTCTGTCTAATTATTCTGACCTTTCCACTCTCAGGATTTGACTAAGACTATTCAAGGAGCAGAGAAAGAGGCTCTGTTTTTGCCTCAGTAATGTGTTGCTTGTTGGGATCACAGCAGTCTGACACTGTGCTGTCTCTCTTCAGCATTCACTTCCTCTTGAGCCTATTATTTGATTAAAAAAAAAAAAATCCAGGAAAAACAGAACAGCAGGAGAATATAAACCATTCCCATCAATCCAGCATCTCTCCTGTGTGAGTGTGGCTCATTGCCATTGAATTTTAATACCAATGAATCCCATCCCAGAAAGGCCATGGGCCACAGCTTAGTGATGCTAATGAAACCTCCCTCCCTCTCCATTACAGCTGTATCTGCATCAAGAACTGATGGTGGAAGGAAGGTGGATTTCTTTCAGCTAGAGGGTCACATCTGACATGGACAAGCAATAGGTCCCATGGAGTGTGTTGGGAGGACCAGATGCGAGAAATTTCATAGCTCTGCCTCAAAAACAAGATTACATTTATTTCCGCTTTCCAGATAGTTGGCATGATGCTGCCTTTGTGCTAAGTCAACCACATCATGTCTCTACACTGGGAATTTTTTGAGGGCTTGCAGTTAGAGAGTCACATTTTCTATCTCATTACTTTGTCTCTTGCTCATCCTGACCTTCTCACAGGGCTTATTTTCCCCTTCCTGTTCACTTTTCCGTGTCCCAGTCTCTGCTGCTTGTGACACTGACAAGGTACAAGAATGGCTATCTAAATTTCCTTTCCTTCTTACTAATTACTTTTGCACTCCCAGAGGAAAAGTTTTAAAAGGTAGGTATCATACTAACTGGACATGAAATTTCACTCAGAATTTCCTCTCTCCACACTCTTGGTGTCTTGTATTGCCTGGAACCAGGCTGACTGTTATCATATAGAAAAACAAACTGTTGCAAGTGAAAAATGATTGAGATCAGAAATGTGGAAAATGGCGAGTAAGTAATTACAACTGTTTAGCCCACTTATCTGAATTGTTTTTTATTAATTATCTGATGATATTTTTGTACAGCATTGGAAAATTCCCTCTTCCAACCAGGTGGACAAGTGAATACCCATGCCATCTGCTTAAACGTCTAATTTGCAGTATGCCATCTATATGACCTTCAGTTTTCAAATCATTTTAAAACCCATCAATCTGTGCATCTGGCACAATATCCTCTCTGTGTACCTGATAACTGGTTAGCACATTTTAACTTCTCTCATTGCAGACAACAAATATTTTCAATGCTTATCACAACTTTCTTCCTTCCCATGCCTTTGTTATTGCATGAGGACAACATAATGAATTTGTCAGGATCAGATCAGATGTTTTTCAAGAATCCATTTGTTCTCAGCACTCACATTTTCTTATATGCTTTGGCTGGTTTTACCTGTCCTGCAGGCTCTGTGAAAAAATATCAATTTTGCATTTTTAAGCTGGAAAGACTGTGCAACTCAGCACAGAAACTGAGACTACAAAGAGCATGTAAGACAAAATGCTGTGGACTGAGAGCATTATTCATGCAGGTTCTCACAACATAGTTTGCTTCAGGAAAATAGTATCCAGTGCTGTCATCACTAGAATTGTCCAGAAGAATGAACAAAATCAAACAGCTTCCTACATGCTGCAGATGGGGTTAAGTGAATATCTGCCCCTTAAAGCATTTTCTGAAAAGTTTATATGTCATGTCCTTCAGCTGCCTGGACATCAGTGATTTTTGAAATGCATTCACTGCTTCCTTTCTTGCTCCCAGCCAGTCAGACACTGCCAATGCAGCACTACCAGGAATGTGACTTATGTTAGAAGGGAAAAGGCTCACCCAGCACATGTTCAACATGTGTTCCAGGGAAGACACAAGCCCAAACAGAGAGCAAGAGCCAAAACATGTCTCCTAGTTCTGATCACTAGCGGAGTGAAGCACAGAAGTTCTCAGAAAAGCTTTTGTACTGGAGGGAATAGATCCTCAAGGTCAATGCAGGGCAGTTGATGCAACAAGCAACAGAATGGAGCAGAAATGGAGGGAAATGAAGTGTGCTTTTTTCTATGGGGACAGTAAGGAAATTGTTCATATCTTACAGCCTAACCCAGGACACTAGGAAAAGGAATTAGTACTCCCTTTGTTTAGACTGGAAAGCACAGCTCATATTTCCAGTGATCCTGTTAGGTTTTGGCATGAAACAGATCAAGACAATCAGTGTGAATGTGTCTTAGAGATGCCAAAATGATTATTGGTGGGTCAAACATAGGTGTGCTTCCCTCCTCAAAAGAAAGAAGGATGGCGCTGGATTTCCTGGCAAATCAAGATGGCAGCTGGTAATTGGCATCAGAGCATTTCTTCTGTCACCTCTGATGCCTTGCTAAAGTCTTGCTAAGTCTGCTAGGACCAAAGTAAACTTTTTTTAGTCTCAGCTAAATATTGGCAAATGGGACTTGACTTGACTTGACTTGACTTGACTTGACTGTGAGTGGAACTGGCCAGAAATATTCTGGCTAGTTCCGTTACTGGAAAGTATGAATTTGGAAAAACTGACATTTTATTACAAAGAACATTTCTAAGTTAAGAGACAGAGAGAGGTGTTTGCCCCCACAGTGATAAGAGGATAGTAAGCAGGATATCTCATCCTTGCTTTATCTTACTCAGATCACAGATTTTGGTTTGAGTCTGCTTGGTGAGAGCCTGGTCTGTGACTGCAGACACAGGAGTCAGTCTGAAACCCACCTCATAGGTTTCTACTTGACACCTGTGCAACTGTTGATGAAAAAGTTGATGTAAGAAGAGAGAAAGATTTTCTACAAATTGAAATGCATGCCCTGGATGAGAGAAAAGAGCAGATCTTTTTCCCTCCAACCTCCTGGAATTATACATATCTCTAATTCATGCTCGAAGTGTGACTTCCTAGAAGAAAGAATCCAGTTTCATTCAGTCCTAAGAAAGGAGAGATGCTGAATTCTGAGCAGAGTTTGAGCACAGCCCTCACATGTGACCCACTGTGCTGGTCACTGCCAGCCAGCTGAAACCCACCAGTGGCAACCTCACTCATCCCTTCTGCATTTTACTGGTGTAACTCCCACCTTTTATGAAATATCCTCTCTGTTCGCTTCAGCCTTGAAGATTTTAGCAACCTGCTGTCATCTATGAAACCAAGATCAAAGGCAACAAAAATGCCTGTCTAATCTTGAATGCAATCCTCCTTACATGCATTTGTTCCTGAACTGTGGGTCAGTGCCAGCAGTCTTTCCATCCCATCTTTGAGCTCACGGATTAGGAAACTGGGGTCACTCACATTGTTGCCACCATGGATCTAACTATTTTCCAGCTGTCCAGTTTTTTGCTACTATTCATGGTGTGTAGTATATAAAGGCATGAGCAGAGTTTGTGAGTACTCCCACAGCATATGACAAAGCTATCAGAAACATCCTTGGCATCACACTTGTCATACTGCTTTTCAATATGGGAGTTCCTGTCTTTAAACAGCCACTGACCCCTTGGCAGCAGGACCAGACAGGTGGGACACTGCAAACCACATCCCCTATAAAAGCCAGCACACTGTCCTTATCTGACACTGTACAGCTCCAGGTGATAAAATCGTTTTGACAAAAGTGGAAGCTGGGAAACCTGCATTGCCAGACCTGTAGGAAGCTAGAAAAATAAATAAATGCATCACTTTATTTTTTTTCTTCCAATGGATCTTCTTTCAGCTTTCATTCATGCTGTATTTCTCACATCTGTGTGAATTTGTTAGCAGTGAGACAGCACATCCAGCACAGACTACAGATCTTCCCTTTTGTGCTTTCTTTCAAAGCTTGGCCAGGCTCTTCCTTCCTTGACAGGGGATTTAACATCACCCTTTTAATATTCCCAAGATTTTGTTGGGCTTAAGTATTCCAAATATTATGCAGTCCTAATTATTCCGGTAAGACTGCAAAATCTCAAGTGTTTTCATTCCCCTAAAAGCTGGCAAGGGATGTGTAAGTTCTCTGTGTTTTTGTTTCACTTACTACACTGTTTGTTTTCTCTTTCTCTCCCACTTGCCAGTTTAAAACCAAAATCTGCAAACTTCTCTTTAAACCACCCCATGCCAAATTTTCCAGGAAGTAATCTGTAGTATGGATCCCACAAGGACCAGTTGTTCCCACTGCAAACATCTGCACCAGCATCAGCACAAGGAGAAATGATTAAAAGCTATGCAGCTCCTATATTCTTTGCATTTATGTGGCTATAACATATTTAGTAAGCAAGTTTCTACTGTGATTTTTAATTTCATCTACGATCACATTTGTTGCACATAGGAATTATTTTATCCACTGCCTTAAATAAATAATTTACCATTTTTATCTATTTCAACACATTGATGCTACCTACCTTTAGTGCATTTTAGGAAAACAATTCTGAACTTAAATAATGATCTCTTTTTAAGCTTTCAAAGAGAGAGACTTGGTTAAAATGTGTATCTCTTAGTAACATTAGTCATTGCTCATTGTGAGAAACATAGCCACATATTTACTGTAATACAGATTTCTGTTGATTAATTATGAAAAACAATACCAGTTTTTCTTCCCTGGAGTTAAGAGAAAGACTCCTATTTAAAAGGAGGACTCTTGAGAAAACAAATTTCATTTCAAAGGTTATTAGCAAAAAGAAGCCTTTGTTTTAATCTTAATGGAATCATTCTCTTAGGATGACACAAATATCCATAAAGCACCATGATTTCATTTGGGTTTTAAAAAAACAAAAACAACTTTATTTTCCCTTGACACAAAACAAGATTAGCTAGGGTGGTTGTTTTCTGCATTGGATAATACAATAATGGCGAGGTTGTTTGTCTCTGGCCGTGGCAGAGCATGCAGGGAGCAGGGATGAAGACATAAAAAAGACATAAAAGATTTCCTCTGCAGAGCCTCCCAAGAGCAGGAGGCTGAGCCTGGAGCACAGCCCTGTCCCCCGCAGCTGCTGCGGCTGCTGCAGCATCACTCCAGCTGCTGGGCACAGCTGGATCCCAGGGCCCTGCAGGTTCGCCCCTGCGCATCCCAGTGCAGCCAGGGCCAGGCAGGGAGCCAGGAGGGAGCCAGGCTGGGGTCTCACATTCTCTGGAGCAGCCAGCACTCCCCAGCAGGTCACAGCACACAGGAGAGGAAGCTGCTGCTTCCTCCGCTGGGCCGGGTGCGGATGGTCCTGCAGCTGTGGGGGAGGCTGTCCTTCCTCCAGCCAGATCCAGAGGGAGCGCTCTGTTTACATCAGGACAGCTGTGAGGTCCCCCAAATGCAGCCCAGCTGTTCAAAGCCAAAACGAGCTCCAAACAGTGTGAACCAAACTGTCATCTTGCATCTGCGTCTTCAACCCCATCCAATAAAGTGTCCACCAGTAACCAAACAGAGAGGGGCTGTAAGATGCAGAGCACACGCTATAACATTACTACAATGGTTGGTCCAAATATCCTCCTGTGCCTCTGTGGGAAAGGAGCTACCCCAGACCCTGGTTAGGCCCTGGAGAGGAACCCTCACCTTCACAGAGGGTAAAGTGACCAAACTGCAAAATATTTGCCTGATTTTTACCAACTCTCATATGGGAAAAATCTCCAAGAATAATTAGGCCAAGATGAGTAACTGAGTTTACTTAATTTGTTTACAAATTCTTTCTGTTAATAAAAAAAAATAGCGAAAAGTAATAGTTAGAAGTTTCTTCAAACAAACATTTTGAGGTCTTTAGAGTTGAAAATGCATTCATTAATCAGGGCCAAGCCCTTTGAAAATGCTGAAAAGGTCCAAGTGGGGAAAAAAAGATTCTGTCCTATGTTAGTAAATTATCTATAAAAGCAGGAAGCCTAACTAAAAAACATTTCAAAGCTGGAGAGGAACAAAATTTGCTTATACCCTGTAGCATGAATCTAGAATCCGGCTGTACCTAATAAAACTCTCCTCCTTAGTACATATTGCCCTATGAGAGTTTATGATTCCTAAGTTCGGGGATATTTTTCTTTCTTTGAAAGCATCTACATTGAAAACTCTTTTAGAGCACAGAAAGAAAGAGATTTTTATTTGTAGCAGATATCTGCTGGAAATTCTGCTCCAGTTATTAAAACCTGAACGTGTTCTCAAATTAAACTACTAAGAAAGTTCACAAGTAGAGCAAGGTTTGTTTTCTTCACAGTTCATTGTGAACTTAGCTACCTCAGACTTCCTCAAGACAGAGCCAGTGTCACATTTGAGAAACATGTCATACTCCAGATTTATTTACATATACAAGAGGAGTATTTTGCAGCACAGTTTGTTAAACAGTTTTTAAATAGCAAATGTTATTGATAAAAACAAGAGGGAGAGTATTTTTCAAGACAAAGGTTTTCCTTGGGAACAAGTGAGAGGAGGGCATGTAGAAAGCCTTGTACCTCCTGGAGCCCTCCTGGAAGTAAGTAGCACTCTAAACAAAGGCATTATCAAAGAAGGCCTGGAAAAAAAATAAAAGCTGTACTACCTTAATCACATTTGTATTCAAATCCATATCAACATGGGCATCAGATCTGTACTACACTTTCATGATTTTGAGGCTATAGCACAGAAGTGTGACAATCATTTGCATTGTATGCTTCAGAAAACAGTGCTTAATATAATAAATCTATTTTCAGAATGTGCAAGAAAGAAAGGTTTCATTTCTAAAAAAGAGATACCATTTTCAGGAAATGCAGAGTTTCTGTCAAGATGTTAGAAAATAATTTTGATAAAGTATTTGCAAGATATTACAAAATATAAAAATCTTTTATTTTAATAGGGACTTCCCCCCTTTGAAAGGGTTTTTTTTAACCAGTGAACAGCTGATGTTTTGATCAGCAGGAATAAGAGGAAAAAGAAGTTGTGAGTAAATGTTTTTAAATGGACAACTATCTAAATATGCAAATGATCTATGCAACATTCATTTCCTATTATCTCCTAAGGAAAAAAATATGGAATTGTTCCATTGTATTCTTCAACAAATCCTGAAGGGGTGTTGAAAAATGACCCTTCAATTCCTACATCTGCCTAATTAATGCAAGTGAATATGTCAAATATCCATCCTGGTAATGGATTAAGAAGTTATCTACAAGCAGCTTTGGAAAGCTGTAGGCAAACAGAATTTCTCTGTATCACTATGCAGAACATCCTGCCCAAGGCATAGCTGAAAAAATAGAGGTAAAGTGAATGGGCTACAAAAATATGTACAGCTTTAAATTTTCTTGTAGCAGACCAAAGCAGCATTACCATAATAGTTATATCTATCATGTCTCCTGTCACATAATTTCTGGCTCTCCAGCTCTAGTTTTGCCAATCTTGAATGCATATTTCTCTTTTTTTTTTTGCTGGTGTATCTGTAAAGCTTCAGGCGAATTTCTCTCACTGATCCTTTTGCACACGCTCCCTGAATCAAGCCAGAAAGATGCTTCTTATCTCCTTCTTCAAATTCCTCCTCACAACATTCATATTCTGGGATACTGACAAGGAATGAAAACCTGTAGCAGCTGGGGTGAGGAAAAATCACCTAGAAGCATTTGAAAAATGTCTTTTTTGAAACAATGTTAGTCAATGAAGACATGTATGATTACATTGCCCATGCCTAAATTGTTTCCTCCACTTAATTTTTCCCTCCACTTAATTGTTGTATCCTGGTCTCTTTTGATGGCCTGTTTGCTGATATGAACAGCATAATTTTTGAAGATAAGGAGAGCAGAAGGCGAGGGAAACGTGGCAGATGGGCTTCAATAAGAAGAACATTGACCTAGAGCAAATAAAACACCATCATCGAAGGAAGCCACTCTTCCACAGTTACAGCGATTGTATGGGATATTTTTCAGCAAAATATTTAGCCATCAGACATACAGTCTTGAAACAGCTAAAAAAGGTTTCAGAATTGAAGTCTGGTTGCACAGAGAAGAAATGAAAAAGCAATTAGTTTCAGCATTTACCATATCAGGAGGTTTCATTGTGGGTACTAAACTCACAAAAGATCAATGCATCTGGTTCTGTTATATTGTCACCTCTTGGGAATATGAGGAGACAGTAACTAATGTCCAAATGTGTCTGACTGACTCCCAAATTTTGAGATGGTCTTGCAAGGGAACCAGCTGAGCATGCAAGATACCCAGTCCTGAAGGGATGGTTCAACAGTTGACAGACTCCTTATTTACTTTATTTACTTTATTTATTCCTCTGAGGTGCTTCCTTGTTCCTCAACATGCTGGTCAGTAATGTGGCCCCAACACTCCATAAGGTCTTTTCACAGAGAATCAGTTCACGATATTCCAGTATTTCTAACAAACCTGTAGATGTGTGGGGCCTTTGGTGTGAACCTTCCTCTTTTTTACAAGAATAGAGGACAGACTGCAAGAGCTCTAACCTGTTTGTAAGGGCTTATCCAAGTCTTTGCTCCACTGCCTTCCCCTGTCTCTCTTATCTATCATCTGTCCTTCTCTCTAATCTGAGCAATTACAGGTTTAAAAGATGGAAAGGTGAACTTTGACCATAGCAGCCAGTGGATCTTCAGATGTAAGTTGAAAAGCAGGATACTCTGTCCAGCAGAGTGCCACTGAACAGGAGATGAAGCAGCCTTCAGAAGGCAATGGGACTGATTGTTCCTCTGCGAGTTTCACTGGCTGGATAAACGCTGGTTTCTCCTTTGAGTTTTCAAGAGGTGATGGAGATCACAAACAGAGGAGCAGATCTTAATTAGCATGGTTGTTTCTCCCAGCCATTAGGGACCTCTCTGCATCTGGGACATCTCTGCCTCTGGGACTTTGACCAGGAAAATCCTGCAGTTTTCCAGGGAGAAGAACTTGCTGTAAGAAGTAGCCTAATTTGAAACCTCAGTTTCAGAAGAGAGCACACCAGCATGCTGAAAATGGGATAAGAAAATTCTTCCTGGATGAGAGAGGAGCACATTTTTCTTCCTGCACAGGCTGCCTCACCCTTCCCTGTCCTGCAACAGAATGCAAACAAGAGGGACAGCAAGAGCCAATGCCTGGGTATGGAAACTTGAGACACGGGGCATCAGAAAACTGCAGAGAAGTGCCAAGTAAGGAAGAAAACATTCCAGCTAACTGAGGAGGGGCAGACTCCCTGCAAGACCCAGAGGTTTTCTTTCAGGAAAACTACTTAAAAGAGTATTGTTCTTTTGCTTGGTTCCAAAAGAGACAGTTTAACTGTGTAAGCCTTGAGAAAGGATTTATACCATGAAGCCCAGTTTAACAGGTGTACTAAAATGAGGCAAGAAAGAGTGTTTTGGATACATCTGTTGTACCTTCTACTAATCAGATTTTTGGGTTCCCCTGATGAACATAATGGTTTCTAAGCAGCTTCTTCTTAGATTTAAAACTGGATAATTGATCATAAATGTGTCACTTCACTGTATAAATACACAATAGGAGGTTACAAGCCTGACATCTGAAAGTTAATTCAATTCCAAGTCTACTATTTAGGCATCATGTTATCTGCACACATTCTGGATCTCACTCCTTGATCTTGCACATGTACTGTTTTTCACTTCCCCAGAAAATCACTGGCCTTATCAATATTTAAGTATTGTATTTGTCTGATGTGAACTGCTCTTTGGCAGGTCTTCTGTTCCATTCACCTATATTTTTCAGTGTCATTTCTTTCAAAATCCTTTCCTCCTCTATTGAATCCTCCTCAAGTTTTGTTTATGGAAGGCTACTAAATGAGTCATTAGCCTGAAAAGCTAGCTATTCATCTGCGGTGCCATAATTTTATAGTCATAAGACTGGGTAGGCTACACCTTAAATGATTGTAGTTAAAACAGGAAATTCAGAACTGCTATTTTTAAGATTTCTGCTGAGTGAGACTAGAAAACTGGCTTTTACTGGCAAATTTCAAACCCTGTACTTGTTTTTGGTGCTGCTCTTACACAGAGGAATTACAGGGTATGTTGAGAGAGCAGAAGAAACTCCAGGACTGTCCTCCAAGGCTCTCCTGTGCCAAATTCTTTGTTCTTGCCTGTGGTGTGTGCCCAGTCTTTGTATTGCATCTTCTCTCTCAGCTTTGGCTCCATCATCCCTCCCTCACCCCTTGGCCTCTGAACTGTGTTCAGAACTCAGTGCCCTGCAGTGAGACCCTCAGCCTCATCCAGGCTGGGGAGTGCACGAACTGCATCTCTCCCCCACCTGCTTCCAGGACCAAGGGTTTTTTTCTTCTGCTGCAAGCAGAAGTTCAGAGCAGTTCCACAGGCTCCTGCTGCCACAGGGTCTGGGAAAGAGTCTGAGACTGAAGGTTCCAGGGCTGAGTTTCCAGCTGCTCGATTAGGACACCCCAGAGAGCTCAGGGACACATGCTGTGCTCACTCCATTCCTAAAGGAGCAGGTATGATATTTCAGACATATTTCAGAATTACAGAAAAAAATTCCTATGGCCAGATGATTTTTTTCACTCTTCTAATGCCTTCTGCTGCAACTCCTGATTCTTAGGAGCCACTTTCCCCCTCTTTCTTGATTAAAAAATACTTTTGAGTTTGAGCTACTCTTAGTCAACATATTGAATGTATTCTACCTCTGTCCCATATTGAATGTATTCCACCCGTACTACTTTTTTCAAGCCCATCATTTGAAAGGTAATAATTTTCTTAATATGTTTTAACATATTTTTGGAAGGCTTATTTCACCTGCTATTTGGTGGTTTTAAATTTTCTGATATGTATAAATCAACTTCTTTCCTGATATGTCCCTGTAATAATTTCTGTTTGCTGGATATGCTCAATCCTACCATCATTCACAGGCAGCTGATTCAAATCCCTTTGGCAATATTTTCTTACAATTTTATCCCTCTGCTTGTTTGGCAAATTCCTTCTAGGTTTTGTGATTTTGATTAGAGGAGAGTTCAAGCCTCCTCCACATTCATCCTGTACATTTCAGTCCAGCTGACTTTACTAACTACCTTCAATTTCACAAACTTTGCCTTCCTGAAATGACTCTATTTATTTTAAACTTAATCTTAGCTTCCACTCATACAATGCAAGGTAATTTTCTACAATCAACCCCCTTAGAAGGTCCTTAAGCCTGCACAAAATCTAGCCTGAAATAAGTGCAAATTCTCTTTTCCCTTTTGTGATTGTGACAGAGAAATTGAACAGTAAGGACTGTGCACTTTTATTATCAAAATGAAGCAATAAGATCTATAAATACAATTTTCATTTATAATGACCCTTAAATTTGTACATTTCACCAGAAAAAAAATTGTTTGGCAAATGAACTGAAATAATATATTCTGAAGGTAAAATCTTGGCTTTATGGAAATAAACAAGGAACTGAGTTTAGCAATGTTATGGCTTTGCCCAGGAGTTGTGAAAGCACAGTCAAGTGTGGGAGCTCTCAGCTTGCTTTAAGAGAAGCTGGCTGAGCGTCACATCCAATGTGTCAGGAAAAACAGGCTGATAAAAGGCATCTGGGAGCAGACTCATTATTTTTCACTTTTGCATGTACTCTGTGTATTTTTGCGAAAGTTCTAGGCAATTATTAGGAGTCCAATGTGGTGAGAAAACGTTGACCTAAAAGTGAAATGTGAAGCTTAAAATACAGGTCCAAACTAAATCATAGCTGTCATAGTCATGTGCACTGGGGCTCAGACATTATCTTCACATGAAGGGACACAGGTTTTTCTTTTATCTTAGTCTGGTTTTGCTTTATAAGTCTTGTAGCTAAAGATGGATAAAAAATTCTAATAAGAATTCATTTTAATTTTTCTTCCTCATGTGAAACCCATAGGCACAGACTACTCTAATTTGTAGCTTCATGATACTCAATATGCAAGAAGCATTCAGGTGTCTAGGCTGCACTCCTTGGAAATTCAGTGCAACTGCTTACTCCACAAAATATTCCAGGCATTCATTACCTTGTTTTGCACCAGAGTTTCCATAATTTACCCAGAAGAGGGAAGTGTTATAAGATGTCACAAGCGACAGACAGAAAAATCCCAATAACACGCACGAGGCCATCTTCCCTCTAAGACATCTGTGTACTTGGGGGATGGTGAGAATGGGGGTGAGGCAGGAGTGCAGGGGCCACTGGCACAGATAATTTCAGGATAGCTTAAATATCCTTACAACATGCTTCATTCCAGCCCTGGTGGGTGGATGTCAGGAAATGACCAAGGAGGTGTTGGACCCTGTCTCTGTGGCAGCACAGAGTAGAGAGCAAGGCAAACCATCCCACCAAAGGCAGCTGTGTGGGTACCAGACACATAGCTCCTTGCAGGTGTTGATGGTGTCCTTGCACCAAACATTCAAAACTTAGGAGCATTAAATAGTATTGAGAGGTGTTAAGTTCTCATTTTCCAGGTAGATGCTTTTTGCAATCCAAAATTGTTTTTAACAATATTATTATCCTTAGGCATTCCAGATTCTGTGTACAAGTCAAATTTTAAAACCAGACTTGGACTCGTGGTTTGCTTAGGTTCTTGTGGAATTTTCCTGAGAAGAAATTAGCCTAGTGTGGGAATTACACAAAAAATACCTACAAATCCTAATTACTTTCCCCAAGGAACAAGTTCTTAGTATATTCACCAGTTTTATTTGAAGCACTCCTAGTATTTTTTTATTTCCTCAGCTCCTCAGAGAGATGAGCACAGAAACATGTGCTTCAGACACCTGAAGGAGTAGATCTGTATCCAGCTCAGCAGGTTTTCACATCCCAGGGGTTCCCTTTCTCCCATCCACTCTATACCATGAAACCTTTTCTCCTTTGCTACCTGTCTTGCATCTGAAAACAAATATACCTAAGATAGGAGACATGAGCAGGAGGAACAAATCAGAGTGGATCACATATTGTAATGAAACATACAGCTTTTTTTGTTGTCTAGTATTTACTAGAAAATAGATATCAGGTTTCTGACAGACCAAACAACTGCAGCAGGCTTTGTAGACAAATGACGTTTTAAAAAGCCTTTTAGATCCGGGTTTCTCATGATCCCTCCTGGCAAAGAATTAATCAGTTCAACATGTGAGAGGGTGTTTTGGTCACTGTTAAGTTGATGTCTGAATTGCATGCAGACAAAATAGTCTGTTTGTTTCCCTTTCAAAGAACAAGCTTTGTTGTTTCATGAAGGACTACAATTCATAATTCTTCCTGAAAGGAAGACAAAATTATATCTACATTTATATTTTTATTCTGTGAGCTTATTATTTTTTATTTGGGTGGTAAGCTAACATTGTACTTACTGAATTATGATCTTTCTAAAGCCTGCCCTCAAAAGCATGGTATCTTAAGCCAACTATCAATGCTGTCAATATTTATGTTTTACGATTTCATGGTTGTCGTGTAAGAATTCTGGTAAGTAAAACAAGAATGACTAATTGCTGTGGCAAAATGTTACGGACATTTACAAATAATCAGTCGTTGTAATGAATTACACCCATGTGCTACAGCTAATTATTAATGCTTGCTTAACTTTGGGTGGAAGGAGGTGGTAGTTACTTGATTACTGATTATAATTTTCTACTTACAGCTGACAGCCAAATATTTTTCTTTCATTCCCAAATAATGGCTATTAGGCTAAAATGTGTCTGGGCAAATCTCCTATGTCTCTGCACATTTCTGCAATAGAAGCCCTGCACAGAGTAAAAGCCAGGGCTCAGGCCGGAACACTGTTCTTTCCAACCATGCAAATACACATTTTCCTGAACACATTTCTCTTTCTCCCTTCTCTTATACAACTTGCAGCATTCACTTTTATGTTAGGAGGCGGTTTCTCCTAGGAATGAAGCTCAGGAAGGAAAAGTGAATGTCTTTCAGCCAGTGGCAGTCAAGGAGATTCACAAGTCTCTGCAAAAGCTGTTTGTGGCTACTGCCTGTGACAGTACAGGCGTTGGCAATACCTCTGTCCAGGGCTGCTTAGAGCAATGGTCCAAAGACGGAGATGTGTGCTCCACAGGCAGAACTGTTGTTGGGTAAAGGAGAATTTTAGAGAGGTAGATCTTTAATACACCCTTTAATTTTGCATCAAATGTGATGTCAAGAGAGACTGCAAATCTCTTGTCTCCTCATATGTTGGTTAAAAGGTTAGCTTCCAAATACACCTCCAGGTATATATACAGCATGGCACTACTCTTTCCTCTTCAATTTTTAACGAATACCTTGCTGTACTATCAGAGCCCTGTTATTTTTTCTTCTTAACATCCTGTCCATACATATCCAGTGCCATTTTGGTCATATGTATGCACCACATTGCTTTGCCACATCAGCTTGTCATCCTTACATTTCATTCTTGTTGTCAGACTCCAGCTTCATTATCTTTTGATAGACCATTATTTCACCTCTGTCACACACAATGTTACTTTTTATTTAAAGCAACCCTGTCTTGAAGACATTTAGAGGAATCACCTCTGCCACTTCCGCTAATGCACTGGTGAAGTTCATATACTCCTTTTAGTCCTCAGAGGTATTAATTTTTATAAGGCTTCTGAGTGTATGGAAACCCTTTTGTCATTTTATTTAGTAGCTGAACAATCCACGGAACATAATCTTGTAACTGTTCATGCACTTACTCTTTGGCACCCTGTGTCACTCTGGACCTTTACTAGGGCAGCTGAAAGGCTTCAAACACAACCATTGTATATACCATTATGTAGCTATACAGATAATCCTCAGCTGTACCACTGAGGATTCCAACAAATCAATTATTTTTCAGTAAAATCAGGACCTTGTTCTGACTCCTGGTGCAAAATTTTCATTCCTCCATTTAAAAAAATAATAATTAAAACTACTGTCCCTCAACTTCCACATACTTTGTGGAACTCAGTATAAACCCAAATAACACTGTAACCCAATGCAGTGAACAGCAAACTCCCACAGTCGAGGAGCAGGTCCATGGGATGCTCTTTGGCCACTGTGCTGGGTCAGTAGCTCTGGCAGAAAAGTGAGATCAGCAGTCAGGGGACAACTTTCATCTCCCTAATAAGAAATGTTGGAGCCTTTATAGCTGAATGCTTAGTGAACACTCCCCTATCCACTTCAGAGATAACTGAGGCATGAACAGGAATTATTTGCTCAATTTTGGAATGTGATTTAATTACAATTAAAACCAATGTCAGCTATGTAGATATCTGAGTTATTACATTCCTTCAATAGATAAGCAGACTCCCTTGCTTAGCTCTTTGACATTCTTTTTAGTGATTTTAATGTCTCTATTAAATTACAGGACCATTTTCCATCTAAGAGATGTTCAGTCTTGAGCTTAAGCACAACTTATTGGATTAAAAAACCTGAAGTTTAATTTAATGGTGGTATCATCAATCAAATGATTAGCTGCCATCTCTAGCTTTACCTTGAGTACCAGAGTCCTAGAAATGAAAACTGTAATAATAATAAATAAAAAGCCCAAGAACAATCTGAGTGCTAAGGAAATGTAGCAAACTTTGAACAGAGACAGAAGGAAAGGGAGGTAAAAAGTGTGAATCTTAGCCAGAGAGAAACTTAGACACTCTAAAAAAATGCCTGCTGCCTCTTCCCTTATACCTTCAGCAGTAGGCAGCTACCAGTGCATCAGTCTGTGTCTATGAATACATGCAAAGATAGCTGGTATCCCAAGGCATCTGAAACAGCTGCTGCCAAACGCAGAAGTAGTCTAGATTCAGTAGCAACAATAGATAACAGTGATGGGGAGGGAAAAGGCTGCAATTCACCTATATTTTCACTCATTCCCTGCCAATTTTCTCAAGAAGATGAGTGTCATCCTCCAACTATTAACTCTTCAAGCTACGCAATGCAGGCACCAAATCTGACCACAGCAGCTGCAATTAATCTTTACTCCTCAGCAAGTACTTATAGGCTGAAAAGTGGCATTTAGCAGGCTGATACTGAAATGTGTGTGGCATTTGAAAGTGCATAAGTATTAACGGGTGTGCGGGGCTGAGATGGAACCAGGAGGGCATCCTGACGGGCCTCCTACAAAACACTGGCAACCAGCTTCCTGCTAAAAGTCAACTTCTGCTGAGCAATGTAGCTGAGTGAGATTAAACTCTCAGGACATGCCCTCTGTAATGCTTACAGAACCAAGAAAGCATTAGGAAAACATGCAGAAAATGAGCACATCACCTGATTTGCCTCAACTGGATCTCAATCTGCAGCTGAGCAGCAGGAGCAGACTGCACCCACCCTATCATCCAGATCCACCTCACACACTGGCAGAAGTCCTGTGCAAAAGCCTGGGCTCCTGGAGATTTGGTGGATTGTGTAGTTTCAGTGGGATATCTGTCCATGATGGTGTTCCTGTCAATCAAGAGAAGACCCACCAGGCAAAATGCTGGGAGTTTTTGTGGCACTTTGGGTCAAAGGAGAGTCACTAATTGGGGCTTGACTCCAGCCTGATGGGAGGCTGACCCCACTTAAGGCCAGCCTCTGTCAAAAGGATGGAGGTTTTCTTACAGTTCTGAGTTTTGTCCACATGCTGTAGCCTGGCCATCTACAAAGCATCAGATTGTAGCTGGCTGTGAGTGTCCTCATCTGACAGGAAGGTGTGAAAGAGGATTTTGAAAGAAACATGCAGTGGAATTTCTGTTATTTATGGTGTTTTCTTATTAAAAGTCTAGGGGTTTTGTAAGTATTTAGTGAATTGATTTTTCTCCTACCTTCTTATCCCTTCACATTTTAATCTGCTCAGTGGAAATGCTGAGAGGGAGTGGATGGCCTGTGGGGAAAGTGGGTAAAATCAGAAACACATTCAACATAAGAGTCAGGGAGAAATCTTAAGGATTATTCTTTTCCCTGGGAGAAAATATTTCTTTAAAGTCATCCCTAGTTTTACATGGAAAGGGGGCTTGGTCATGTCAGGTTGGCCCAGAAATTTTACTTTCATCGAAGCTTAGACTGAGCTAAGCTGTTTAATGTTTCTCTTCTCACAGATTTTTTCCCTAAAGGGGGACCAGGTTGCTAGTGCATTTAAACTCTGCCAAGAAGAATTTAATACAATTTTCACCAAATTTCTTCCTCCTTTCTGCAGGTTTAGTTACTGCCACATTGCAGGATTTATTTATAAGAAAAAATTCAAAATCTCACAAAAGAAATTTTTGTGCCAGCCTCGCTGTCAAACTGCGCCTTTTATGGCAAGACCTCAAATATTCAATTAGAACATGAAAATTAACATATTTAACTTCTGATAAATAATTGCATACAATAACAAATACACACATCATATTGAACTATCTTCATGTCATCAAGTTAGGTGTTAAACATTTAAGGATGTGGTGTTCTTTGGAAATATGATAAGCAAAAGAAACTGTGTTTTCAAAGTGCAAAGTAGTCATTGGCTAACTTTATTAGCAGTATGTCACAGGACAGATTGGCAGGAATTCATACAGGCTTCCTGGTTACCAAAGAAAGGAATTTGTTTTTTTCCTAAAAGATAACCAATTTTCCACAAAGCACAAGATATTGAAAAGTCCGTTACAACCCAGAAGGTGATGGTGGCTGCTTGTGTACTATAAGTGATGGTATGTGGACTGTGCTTTTTGCAATGTTCATGTCCCTATGAACACTGTCAAGGTACACATCAAGTTTCTCTTCAACCTCAGTCTCCCCTTCACAGCACAACGGTAGAACCCTTTTTATCCAATATGGGCAAGTTCCTAAATCCCTACTGCTCCCTGCTGGACTGCAGTTCCACTGGCTGTGACCTGGAGAACATGATGCTATTCCGGAAGAGGGTGGTAGGATCTGTACCCCAGAATCCTCAAGGTCAGAAAATATTTAGGAAAAGCCTCTTCTGAGATTCTCACCTTAATGTTCCTCACCAGGTTTGTCCTGCTGCCTCTCACTTTTAACAGATGAAGGAAGGGTAGAATTGGTCATGTGATGGTTTGGATAAAAGCACTTAAAAATTGAACAGGAAAACACAGGAGAAAAAGAGACTTTACATTGAGAATTGTATAACTGGTGGTACAACTTCAAGCCTCTGTGTAGTTGAGATATATAGGAAATTACATTTTTACTCCACAGACAAGAGATATCAGCCTTTGGTCTTATCTAAATACCTTACTTTGGGGTATTTGTGATTTTTCCTCATCCTTCTGAGTTTCTCTGAAGAAAAGAAAGTGATGCAGCAGCTGATAATCAGCATAAACAACCTCTAGACTTCAGTGAATTTTCCTGCATAAACAGCAGGAGGTGTCTCATAGAAAGAGGCCTTCTTTTCCTGGATGTCTAAAGGCAAATGTGCATGTAGGATTTATTTGTAGTACAGTAACATAAAGAGGCTCCAGCTGAGATAACAACATTGTTTTTTTACAGGTACTCTTTGCACATAAAAATAGAAGTCCTTGTGTCTGAAGGTTTACAATCTATCTACAGGAGTCAAAGCAGGTGTTATTGCCCCTTTTCTTGCACAGGTGGCATTAAGACGCTTAGAAATAAAACAATTACTCCAGAAACTACCAGAGGAGTCCAGAATCTATATTTCCCATACTTATTGCTTGGGTGATGTTGGAGCCCAAAAACATGGGAGTTTTGAGACTTTTGTGAGTTTTGATCCTAACTCCTAGGAGAATACTGTTTTTGACTTAAGGTCTTGGAGAAGACTTTAAAATGTGCAAACCAATATCCACTCATGGACACTCCAGGTCACCACACAACCCTCCCACTGCAATCTCTCCTACTCAAGGGAAGCCAGGGCTGTAGAAAACAGTGCAAGAGCCTCTTTGAAATGAGCCATGTCTGAAAACAGGAAGTCTTCTTCCTTGCTCTCAAACCAGAGATTTCCTTCTACTCCAAAACATAAAGTTTCAGGCCTTGTGGGATCCTTTTATTACCACTATTAGATTTACTTTGGATGATCTCATCATTCATATAAAATTCAGTTCCTACATGAGAAATGTATACAAATGGAGGGGTCAAAGAATCTCATAGGATTAACCCTCTCTGATCTCCCTCGGGAAACGGAAAACTTTTTTATTCTTGTCCTGTTTTTCAGACCAATATATTTCTGTATTTATTGAGTCATCTGAGAATTTTATCCCAGCTATGAGAAATTTAGTCAAACCTCTTTCCTATTCCCTATAGATATCCTGGCTTTTCTTTTGTTCACCTGTACAATATGTTTTTGTTAAACTAGTATTGATTGCCACTAAAGCCCTCAACATTTATTAAAGCACTATTAAAATTTTAGAGTATTTATTTATTGGAAAGAGATAGAGCACTTGATTCCCTTCATGCCCTCAGTAGACAGCAAAGTTGAATTACCTCTGATTCTACACAGCAGAGGTGAAAGGCATCAGCAGGATTAAGCATTTCCACAAAAGATCACATCCATGCACACAAAAATGGGTTTGCCAACACCTTGTCTCCTTTTCCATCTTCTTAAATACACGTATTGTCTTTGTTAATACCCAACTCTATGATATTACCATACTATTATAATTTTCTAGGAGAAATATGCAGTTGGGCAAGCACATTCACACAAAGGTTCTGCCAAAATCCTGGGAAAGCATTTATCCCTCATTGACTACAGGAACCTCTTGCAGTTCTATTTCTGCCTCTAGCATCCATTGCCCAATGTATTCCTGCTTTCAGTCTTGTCTTTATGTTCATATGCAGCCTCGTTTCTTCTACTGAAAAGAAGTTGCAGTATTTATTTGAGTTTTGAGTAATATCTGCCTATTCTAAATCTGTATCTACTTCACCTTCTTTTTCATTATTTTCTTTAAAAATATGCAGCTGAAGAACTTCATGCGTTTTTTTTGAGTGTTCTTTCTGAGTTATAAGTCAGCTTGACTTAGCAATTCTCACCTCAGCACTATGATTTTTCACTTATAACACACAGCTACCTTCACCCACCACAAAATTTTTCTGTTTCTTAGAGCCTCTCTGTCTGACTGCCTAGGCTCAATATTAATAAGGTAGTTATTTATCTGTTTGTATCCTGTGTTTCTTTTGAAAAATCTTTCCCTGTCACTTCTGATACAAACTCTTAATGATACAAACAGCTTTGTGACCCTCCTCTGCACTGAGGCTTTATATTCTCCAGCCCAGTCTCATTAAAATTATCTGCCACATTTAATCAAACGTAAGCTTTTGAATTTATTAGTCTTAGCTGTCCTATTTGTGTCTCAAATGGGGTTAGTTCGTGTTCACTTGGTCCACAGTTATTTCCTATACTGTAATTTCTTCTACAAATTCATTCGCTGCTTATCTACCTCAAGCCTAATAAAATACTGCCTCTTGTAGCTTCAGCGATTATTTAGTGAATATCAGTTAATTATTACACCTTTGAACATCTGAGTACAACAGTAGTATTTTTTTTCTCCTGCCTATTAACTTACACTTTAAGGCCATCCAAAATTATATTTTCCATGCTCAGATAAGACTTTGGGGTCTACAAAGAACTGACAGCATCTTGCTAGTAAAATTTTTCTTGCAAGGCATCTCAAAATTTACAGTTACCCTGTTTCTTTATTAGTCATGCTTATTTCATTTTTCCAAGAAACACACTGGGTGGTATCTATATGATATCAGACAAGTTAGCTGTTGCAAAGTGGCCGACTAGGAATTTTGTTTAAAAATTATTTGGTGGTTTGTGGATTTTTTTTCTTTGCTGAGAGGTATACAATGACATATTTCATTTTTTCCTTAGCTAGATTAGAACCAGATAAAAAGATTTCTGCTCATGCCTTCAAAAATATGCATTTTGGTGGAAGACAAAAAAAGAAAGTAGGACCTGCACAGATGAATCACTCTTAATATTTATTAGTCTAAGAAAAGAAGGTTTATAGCTGAAACCTTCTCATAATTTTAGTATTTGCTGATAAAGCTGCATATAAGAAAACTATAAACTATATATAAAGTTGCAAAATTAATTATTGTAGAATAATGTAAATTCAATTTGTACAAATGATAATCCAATAGAAGTTCATGTTTTGGGAAATAAAATTTTTCCAATAGAATTGAAACACTTTATTTTTCATATACTATTTTACAGTAAGACTTGCTAAATAAATTTTATGTTCCAATAGAAAGTTTTTTCATGAGAAAGCCATAGAACATTTACATTTGCATTTATAGCTGTCACTGATCAGGCAGTGAATGTATAAATCTTTATTTTAATTACTAAAGTAAAACAAAGGAACTCTTATTTCAGTTGTAGGTGAGCTACTTGGAAAGCTGTAGCTGACTGATATCTCACTGCTCTCCTCGACTGGAAACTGAACATTTTCACAAGAACACACAATTGATCTTCCTTTCCTTTAAACTCATAAGCAGTGCAAGTTGCTCAATCAAGGTCTCAGTATAATGGTTGTGCTGTTTATTTTAACCTCCAGAGAGTTCTCTTCAATCCTGTCTCTTGGGTTCCCATCTTAAAATCGCTGAAAAGAAAATAAAATCTGACTTTCTGTGTTCCAAAGGCACTTGATGTTACATCATGTGTCTTTATAATTAACTTTTTCTTATCAAATTTTTTTTTTAAAGGCCTGTTTTCTGTCACTGTTGAAGAGAGTGGCACCCAACTGGGAAGTCACACTGAATGGTAATAGGGTCTTTCAGCTCTCCCATTAAGATCTGCCTATTTGAGTGTTTTATAGTGTAGCCATTTTTATTCACATCAGGCTAAATCCTGGCAAGTGTGTCCCCAGCTTAGGAGTAAATTGTTTGTATGCAGCTGAATTGATGTAGCTGTTGCTCAGTGAGAAGGATGCCAAAAACCACAGCTCCTGAGGTCAGCTTCCACCTCGCAGGCAAGCCAGAGGCTAGCCAGGCATTAAGTAAACTTTGGTTTGGGTCACCTATGTCCTTAATCCCTCCCATTTCTGTCCTGTCCTCCCAGTCAGTTCTGCCTTTACACTTTCTGCAGGAGCCTAAGTAAAAGCCATGTTTTTCCTTATCAAACTGTTCGGAGTATATCTATGTTACTCTAACTCAAAATATTGCCATTTTGCCAGGAGCAAGATGGACTACAAGGATTACCTACAAGGTTCATCTGGATGTTCGATTCAAGACAAAATTCACAAGCCATGCAGATGGTGTGCAACATCCAGGCACGGATAGTCCTGGACTGGTCATCCACAGGAAAGCTTGCTTCTGCCTCCAGGCCACTTCTTGGGCATCAGGCAAGGGAGCATCCCAGCCTCAACCCCCCACCAGAAGTCCCCTGTAACAGGGTGCAGACCACAGTCCTCATTGTAACATCACTTGGCTGCTCTCAGGTAGCCTAGATTATATTTCTAAAAGCCATGCATTTTCATTTCAACAGTTCTTTTAAGCTATTATTTGATGCCTCTCAAAGTGGGAATTATACCGCCTTCTCTTCAGGACATACTGATTGCATTCTAAATACATTGTATTCTATTACAAAATGAAATAAATAAAGTAATAGTCTACTGTTGCCATAATTCTTCCAACTGTTGTTTTTCACAATATAAACAGCACATACAGATCTTAGGGCGGTTCATTGCTAGATTTTTCCTTTCTAATTATGAGGCCCACTTTAATTTCATTGAAACAGAGATTATTTTCTGAGTACTAAGTAAAAGCTAAGGTGTTGCTTAATCCTACTAGCAAACTCATCTTTTTATTATCTGTAGTTCCTCATGGAAATTTCAGATGCTGTCTTGTGTCCCATTAGACATGTCTAAAGATGGAATCAGGCCCAGTAGTGCATATTTAACACTAAATTGTGTTGAACAGCTAAACTGGTATGTTGCTCTGTGTTTGATTAAGTTGTTCTTTTGCTGCCTTAATTGTAAGTAATTGGACAGTTTTAGTTTCCCAGTTCAACACTGTTAATCGACAGATAAAGTTTGCATATTCCCTATGTATCCAGCTGTGAAGCTAAAGTCTGCTGTCACTCGGCATGAAAAATCAATTATTTTTTTTTAATGCAATGGCTTACAATTACTTCAATGTTTTTAACCTTCGTCCTTTGGAAATCTTTCTATTACATGGCACTCAATCCTCCACAGAGTAAATGAAATCCTATATCATTTTATGCCACTCCTGTCTGCACAAATATTTGGGTTTCATACAAAGAAGCGGTATAAGAAAAAACTATTGTATTTTTCTTAGTACTTTCCTGTTTCATGCAAACTTTAGTAAATGCTTTCAATCAGTGGTCCTCCTTGCCGAGAAACTATCTTTTACATGTTTGCTCAGTGCAGACAAGTACCAAAATAGAGGTAAGCTTGGTAAAATTTAGTTCTAAAAGTTACACTACAGACTGTGACTATCTACAACATCCCCAAGAGTTCAATGACCACATGGATTGACGACCAGCTAGGTCACCTTTTCCAGAGACATGACACGCTAAAACGAATCTAAAATTAATTTTAAATTATTTTTTTATTAAATTTAATTTTAAATGACCAAAGCATTTAAGCTTTTGCTATTCATTATGGAAAGTGTTCTGCAGAGGGTAGATCTCAATATCAGAATGTATCTTCTTGAGGCTTTAATGTTCCTGCATTTTATTCACCCTGCCCCAGCCAACAATATTTCAGGGCTGTCCTCAGACATGGCCCTCCTTTCACCTGACCTATTTGCATGCTAGACACAAAAAAGATGAGATAGGGTGGGATGCAGGCACACATCCAGCCTCTGCTGCCAAGGCAACAGGAACAGGATGTTTCAGATAAAGAAGGGATGACATTTCAGTCCTGCCACCACCCATCGTTTCCTTAAGGAGGCCAGCTTTGCAAGTAGATCTAGAAATCATAAACACTGCACTCAGCTTACCTTGAGTTTGTCTGACTGAGAAGAGTACAAAGCATGACTTTCAGTAGTCAAGCTGGAATCCGGGCTCTTCCTTCCACATGTATATATAGCATGAAGACATTCTTGTGCCTTCTTCTTACACCGTGGCCTGAGAAGACATAATCTGATCCTGACAGTGTGTCATCTGCATAACACTGGCACATATCTCTGGCCACTTGTGATGTTACTTCCTTTCAGCACTTTGATCAGGTTTGTGCACTTAGGTGACTACTCATAACCTGTCAGTGAAGGTATTTTGCATGCAGAATTAGAAAAGGACAAAAAAAGTCTGTAGCTGTGGATAAACGTATGAAAAAAAATTGGGCAAGTTTAGTTAAATTATTTTCTTATCCGTCTTTTAAATGCCACTAAATGAAATGAGCTGAAACATTTTATTTCACAGCAAACAACTCTGTTGTGTGATGTTGGGAATGGAAAACTCCTGACTTTACCTTCCTGCAGGACTACACGTTCCAGCAGAGTAGTAGTAGCTGGGAATGTTCTCAGGAAGACTAGAGCACAGGAAAGAATCTGTTAATTGTCCTCTGGAAGCCTTTTTCTGAACACAGGAAGGGAGTGTCCTGTCCATTTAGAGAGAAATGTATGCGTTTGGAGCACAACACTCTCTAAAGAAGTCACCAAAGCCTGGCAGCGAGGAAAGCCTCACACAGCCAGCTCACACAGTGTCAGACACTGGCATTTTTCAGCCTCTCAGATGTCCTCACAGTTCATCAGAAAACAAGTAGAAAATCTTCTCTGTGTGCCTCCCTAAATGTACATCAAGTATTGTTGAGGCATGTCTGCTGAAAGACCTCAAAGCTTTCTGAGCTAAAGCAGCAGGAGAGAGCAAGGGGAGAAGTTGCACCCGAGACAGGAGACCTGCCTTAAGTTGTGTCAGAGGAGGTTGAGTATTTACGAATATTTCTTCACAGAAAGGGTTGTTAAACACCAGAACAGGCTGCCCAGAGAAGTGGTTGCCTCATCATCCCTGGAGGCATTTAAAAGACATGTAGATGTGGCACTTGGGACATGATTTTGTGGTGGACTTGGCAGTGCTGGGTTTGTGGTTAGACCTGATGATCTTAAAGGCTTTTTCTGACCAAAATGACTCTATGGTTCTAAGATGCTCTCCTTCTGCCATCTCCAGTGTGACTAAAAAAGATACAAATTTTTATGTCGTGACCTTAGAAACTGCAATGGTTGAATACACAGCTGGTGCCTTAGGCTATGCACTGTCACCACAGGTGATCAAACCTCTAATGGTGAACCAGATTTAGATTGGCTCACACTCCTGAAAACCAGTGATATTAACCATTATAACATTAATCATAAATCTTATATCTTTAGAGGTATCAGGCAAAATTGCTACTATGGTTATTATGATGATGATTATTATTAGGTAAGCTTCTAGTTTGATTCACAAAATCAGACTTATTTTAATTTCCTTAGTTTTTCTTTAACTGGTTAAATAACAGTAGTTGATGCACCACAGAGGAAACATTTAATTATCTGTTTTAGTAAACCACCATGAAGCATAAGAAAAAATTTAGTGGTTTTGGAAAGACTGAGACAATGTTATAGGAAATATTTCTGAAAGCTAAGTTTGAAAAATTATTTCCAAAATTTAAGTTGCAGTTATTTGAGATAAAAAGATTTTAGTGATCATCTCTTCCGGAAGAGAGTATAGAAAAAAAAAAAAAAAGCAAATATACATTTTACCAAATATACATTTTGCAGCTAAAGGGGTTTTAGAAAGTTTGGATTTTTTTAATGAAGCTATAGTTCTAGGCAATTTTTAGGAGATTGAAATAGGAATTTCTGGTAGTACATGCTTACCCTATTACATTTTAAATCTACAGAACTATTCAAACAGTCTGTCTAAATCTATTAAATTTGGGAAGATAATTGGCTTTACTGGAAATACAATTATGTATCTGCATATTCAGGTATTTTATGTCCCCTGGCAGTTATTTTTCAGCCATGATGTTTTCATTTTACCTAAGCACTTATTTGGAAGTTTCATTTAGGACAGAAAATATTAAAGGTTAGTGTTAACATTCTTGGCTTTAATGCAAAGGAAATCCTCCTGAAATATATTGCACTTTACCTCGAATCTTCAGAATTTATGTATCCCCATGCCCAAGTTTCATAATCTAAACAGCAAGAGGCTATTCCACCCCACCCTTTCAAATGCTTTCCAAAAGCTCTCAGCAAGTGAGAGGGTTTTTCCAGTATCTTTCCTTTCTTCTTGTATCCAACAAAAGCATTTTAATATTACAGCAGACAAAGCTGCTCTTGTGAACTGGCCTCACTTCCGCAAAACATTAAGCACATGATTAACTTTCAATGCATTTTTCAAATTTAAGCTCAAAATGTATCCCCATATGACAAATATAGCTGATATATCACATATGTAAAAGTAAACATGCTGAAGTGCTTTACCAAACGTGAATGAATGGCTGTCCTGTGTGCTGAAAGATAAGTGTGTGCTTAACTGGTTGGAGATTTCTTAATATCACTACAGTTTTGTCCCCTGTATTTTTTATTTGTAAACAAATCCCACTAACAAACTATAAAGAGGCTTTAAAAAGGAGTGTTCTGATGGATTTATGAAGGGTTTCCATTCATTAAATGCTTAGGATCGTGTTTTTACAAATACATGTTAGTGCTTATTTTGGAGGGCTTTATATTACTGAAATTAATTACTTTTATGAAGTACAGTACTATATTTTGTACTATCTTTGATTTAACTGAGCTAAATCACAACTTTTCCTTTTTCTTGATTTTTTTTTATAAAATATAATTTAATTTTCTCTCTTGTTTTGCACTTCCTTTGATTCACTTAAACTATTACTGTAGTGTTTTTACTTCTGTGTGTAAAATTTACCCTTAAAATGAAGCAAATAATGAAAAGTCCATCATGGGGTTTTAGTTAACCAAAGCTAATTGCTTTGGGGTTTTTTTTTGCTAATGAGAGTATTCAAAACATCTGTATATGGCTAGAAGAGCATGCAAAACCAAGCAATGATCATTTGCACAAAGGAGTGATGAAAAAATCTACCAAAAAATGTGGGGTTTTCAGTTTAATTTTTTTTGTTATTGATTTATAAAAACAAAGATCTCATAGTATTAGCAATTGTAGAAAGTTTACATAGGCGTGTCTTCAGAAATAATAGATATCCAAATATCAAAACTTGCTCAAAATCTCTTCCCAGTTAAATGCGAGCTTTGTCTGTTGCAAGAAATGCAGTCTCACATCACCTAAAATATTTTCTCATATCCAGAAGAATTTCCCACAAACCAGATTTATTTTCATCACAGTACATTGAGTCTCATAATAGACATTGTTTTGTATGAAGAATTTGTACCTATTGCTACAATAATCAAAATTATTGATACATTTTCACTCTCATCTGAATTCCTTGAGGTCAGTGCTTGTTTCTGGTGCCACCAAACGAAAAATAAAAATAGAAATAAAAATAAAAATAAAAATAAATAAAAAAAAGAAACACAGCTGAAAAATCTGTTACAAAGCTATAGTTTTATACTTGCATTTCTTTAACCACTTTTGTCTGCATAAGGGGAATTCCTCCTCCTCAGTTCTCTGCATACATTGCCTTTCAGAAGCATCTGATTGGTTTTTTGGCTTCAAGGCTCACCCAAGGTATTCCACCAATTGCATTGTTCAGTCCTTGCCTTGAAGTAAGACACACAAGAGTTGCTGGCCCCTTCCACACCATGGAACATTTTCACTGTTAGTGGCTAAAATCATCCCCACTATCTCCCACATCCTCACATCCTCACTGAAATACCTTCCTTGCTCTCTGTTCAGCAGTCTTTATGAGAAGCCCTTTCCCGAGTGCTGGTTTCATGTTTCAAAATAGGAGGAACCTTCTGACCTTTTCCAGAAGCTCCCAGGCACCAGAGGAGCCATAAGTCACCCAAATCTGGCAGTAAACCTGCCTACATGTCTACTCTTTCTGCTCTCTCTCCTGTGCTTTCATATTTCATTCTGTCTCTTGGTGGTCATGAATGCATATACTTTCCTAATAGTGAAGTCTCTCATGTGCTCTTGACAGGGAGCCTGGGGTCCCATCCGGAAGGTTTCATTGGCACAGGCACAGAGATGTTAAATAACCACAGACAAGCCATAGGTAAAGGTTTCCAGGGCTCACAGGGTTGCATGATCCCAGATGTGATTATCTTTATCATGGCAGCGAGCCACACAAAACAGACACTGCATTAGTCTGGCCTGCAGCTGGCAATAACCTGGTGACAAAGCAGGCAGGTATGCAGTCCTGCCCACAAGTATCACCCAGAGAGTGCAGAGAGGGGATGAAAAAGGAAGTCAAAAGAAGGTGACAAATCCCTGGCACTGTTAAGAGATAGTTAAAATGTTTTCATTTCTAGTCGTGATTGATGAGGCTAAGGGAAGGGTCAATGTAATGATCACTGTTTTCCTTCACTTCTGAAGAGGCATAAGATAAATTGCAACCAGGCTGCAATTTTTTCTGTACTTTACAGCAGTAGTTAATGATCCCAGTAAACAACATATTTAATAACACTATTTGGAGCAACAGTGTGCACCTGTATAATTTACAGGTTTTGCAAAAGCAGGGCCAAGGGACGGCTGCTGAAAAAATGTTAATGAGATCCAGCCACATCTCCCCTGGACAAGCTCCTTTCTCACCAGTCTCATCTGGCAGCAGCAGAGCATTTGCAGAGGGTTTGCAAACATTTTATTTCTGAGTAAAATCTACTTTTCAAAATTATTTGATTCATTCTCAACTTTGCCTGTTGTATTAGTCATGAAGAAACCATCTAACATTTTTTTAAATGCATTTCAGATACATCCCCTAGCAAATAACACAGTAAAAAGTCTTGCTGGCTCACCCATGGTCCTCTGCTTCTATTACAATGAAATCAATGGAAAAGGCACAGCAGAGACTTGAGAGACCCTTTTTAAGCTGCACAATGCAGTGAAAGGCTTGGATAAGGACATGCCATTAAAGATTGGGGACTTCAAGCCACATATGTGGCAGATGTGCTTGATTGTACAGAGAATACACAGCAGCTTCCTATTCTCAGTGACCAGAGTCCTGGCATATTAACATGGAGCAAGTTAAATAAATGTCAGAGCATCTAATCCCCTAATATAACCAGAGTAAATGATTGTTATTTACTGCAATAGTGTGACAGTGATAAAATAAAGCAGGATATAAACTCAGGTAGGCAGGCACCAAGATGGACTGCAAATTTTCTCTTTCTCAAGTACAGTACTGCTATTTTTTAAGTGGATACACCAAAATGTTCCTCAAATATCTAAATTTAGGCTCAGGAGTTTATCACACACACACCAACCCCAGGCACCTCACTGAGAAAGGTCAATGTGGCATGACAGACACTGTACAATGGGTTCTCCAGCTGGGAAGCAACTGTTGCGATCAGTGGAATGGCCACAAGAGTCAAGCTCAGGAACTTATAACTGAAACCAGTAAGTATTATGGAAAATATTTCAATTTACAATGAACTGAGGGAAAGATTTATAAAGGAAATTTCCTAGTTCCCTAGGCAAGCTATCTCTTGCTCAAGCAGTTTTCACTCTGCTTGGATAGCTTGCAATTATTTGCTTAATCAGCTGTTCTGTTCATTGAATCTGGATATCTGATTAGGAAAAGGAACTGCCATCCTATGAATTAGATCACAAAGATTAAAAGAAACTACTGAATTTCAAACTCACTGCATGCAATTTATACTAGAGAAGATTGTTTAAAATCCCTTGGCAAGCAAATATAAAATAATCAACAATTTAGGGAAAAGTCACCGACACTACATGAGAGTCCAACAACAGTAGAAGGAGCTGACAATTATTTTTGCCAAAATATAGAGGTCTTCAGCTCCATATATTGGTAAATATTGAGCTTTGAATGGAAGTATAAATTCCAGATGGGATCTTCTGAAAGAAACACCCACCAAGCACACAATGTCTCGAAGCCTGGCAACAGCCCATTGCCCTCCTACCTTTTCAAAAACTTCTTTTTTTGGCCAATACCGGTTTTAAAACAAAACCATGTAACTCTCTCCAACATATAAATAGATCCCATGTTCAGCTTGGTTTGTAATCCTTCAAGAAGATCTGTCCTTAACTCCTCCCCTCCAGAAAAAGATAGATGGACGCAGGAGATTATGTAGGCAAGATTTAAGTTGGATTTAGTTAAAGGACACCCTTAAATAATCAAGATCCTTTCCCTTCCAATGTAAGCATGATCTATGTCCTCTCATACAATAGTGCTCGCAGCAGGGACTTCCTGTGGATGTTTTGTTAGCATTTTCACATGTCTGTGTGCCTGCCTGTGATAGCACAGGTTGCTGCTGCATGGCAGGATCTCTTTGCTATAGGCTAAGTGCCCCGTGGTGGTCACTGTCCAGAGCAGCACAGTACCAAGAGTCCCATGGTTAAGCAGGTTTGCAGTTTTCTAAGGCCTCAAGAGAATGTCATGACCACAAAGCATCACATTTCTCCTTTGGCGTGCAAAGGAACATTTAAGCAAGACTGGAACAGGACAGCTTTAGAGGAAACAGATATCCTCATTCTTCAGGATTGAACAGAAATGACAGGCTAGGACTTTGTTTTTGTGACAAAACAAGAGACAATTATCAGCACTTACATCTCAGTCTTTAACTTCCACACAGGTTTTATCTATTTTTCTATGATGAGGGAATAAGCTCTCTGTTTATAACTAACCTGCTCCTCACTTTCAGGAACAAACTTCCTGAAATTTATGAAGATCACTAACAAAAGCTCTCCCTTCCTTGTTCCCACTGAATATTTAAAAGATAATCACAGGAAAACAGCCTTTCAATAGTTTGGAGCATTAACTTACTGCAACAATTAACTTAAAATGCAAAGTCCTAGCAACCAGAGTTACAAAAAGGCTACTGGATGGTCTTTAGACCTCCCAGGAACCTTGACACATAGGATTGTACTATTTATAAGACAGGCATCATTTGTGAGAAGACACAACCGTAACATGAAAAGTAGACTGGGCAAAAACAACTATGGCACATGTCTGCCCTGCTGGAGGGCTGGTGTGTGAACTGCCACCCTTTTGACTCCCCTTTCCTCCCCATCCTGTCCATAAATCTTTGTGTCCCCTGGTCCGACAGGCGCTTTGAAAGGCTTCACTTCAAGTAGAGAAGAACTCATAGATGGAGGACATCTCTTTTTCCCTCTATTTTTGGGGCAATGTGGGATAATAGAAAAGACCATGAACTTCCAATTAATGCATCCTCATAGAAGGCTCAATAACAGATTTATATAAATACATATCTCCCATCCAGTCTGGTCTTGAGAGGATATTCTTCCATGCCCTCTGAAACACTGTAAGTACATATATGTGTGTATACATTCACACAGCCACACTATTAGATCACATTTAGAGCATAATATATAGTCTCAGGCTGGCAGGGGAATTTTTCATCCATCAGCAACAAACTCTGGTATTCTATCAGCACTGTATTTACAATAAATCATGTTTGAAGTCTGGAGCATGTCGCTGCCACACAACAGAGGATCCAGGGCTGACTCAGCTGCCAAGAGTGAAAGACTACTGCTTGTAGATATAAAGGAGGAGGTTGATTAAAAATATTTGGATGTGTGCAAGAAGGGCTAAATTCAGGGAAACACCTAAATCAATAAACATCAGCTTTCAGCCTCTCTTGGGGAGGGCCAGAAATTACTTTCACCTGCAGGAAAGTAAATTCTGATGAACACTTGCAATATAATGATAAAACTTCAATTAAATGGAAGTACCTGACTATAAAAAGTAATTGATTACATACTATAAAAGAGAAAAGGCAATTACAGGCACAGAATACAGGAAAATTCTATTATATACAGATGAAAATTGCAGCAGTGTAAATAAGATAAACTCTCATTTATGTATTTATCTAGAGAAGTTCTGATCTATGATGGCTACTTCAGAAAACCAATGTGCCCTGTGAAGTTGTTGAGTAAGTAAAATGGAATTTTCATCCCAGTGAACCAGACAATATAATTTTATCAGTATAAATGTTTTATTTTTTCCTTGGTTATAGTATTATTTTTTCAAATTAAAACCTGATCCTGCAAGCATTATCTCCTCTGCCCACAAGCACATTTACTGATGTTTAAACATTTCTAATTTGTGCATGCTCTCAAACAGTCCAAGAACTTAGGACTTTGATCTGAATATGAGGATGCACCATGTAATTTGAATAAAACAATTTTTAATCTTTGGGTGATTATCAAACATTTTCATTTGAACTCCACATTTTTGGGAGGGTCACTGGACGTTACAAATTTTACTATGCACAGTTCCTGCCTCCTTGAAACCTTTTAAACAGCAGACAACAAAGTAGAAACCAGTGAATTACAGTTTGTCCTCCTGACCTTTAGGTTAAGCCAAGGCTGCTCTGCAATATCATCATTGAAGCAGTCAGAGTTTTATTGCCCTCCTTCCAAAAGGCTGCTGAGCATTAAAGCTACACAATGGTATTGTATTCAAAGGGCAAATCTGTACATTATTCAAATGTATGTCCCTACTGTTCACAGCAGACCTGATTCACTGCTCACTGAAGTCACTTGGGATGATATTCCTCTCTTTTAACCTCCCACAGTTAAAGCAAACATATCTACACCCCAGCCAGATCTTTGTCTTTATAGTCAATGGAAGAAAATAGGCCCTTTAGGGTGTGTTTTATCTGACCAGTTTTTGACTTCTACATGAGGATGGAATAAATTTCCCTCCTGGAACTCCTCTATTTTTCCTTTGATTATAAAGTGATCACAGCATGACTCAGATGACTTTATGAACATCTAAAGTTCGGTGAAAGAAACTGGAACTTCTGGCTGACAAAGGGATTTAGTTCTGTTTTTTTTTTACTCCCTATAAGCTAGCACCATGGTGCAAGTGTGAATCAGGGCATGAAAATTCTCAGTCTCTACAGATGTATCTGTGATGCGGAAGATTTCAAAATAACCTGGAGAAGGAAAGGAGTCTCCAGTTCCTTTCTGAGAAATCCTGAATGCCTTGGTGCATGTCTTCAGGGTTACACAGATCTCTGGAGATGAACAGCTGAACAGCAGAGTGTTTATTTACATTAATTCAAATTAATGTAAGTTCTGAGTTGCCCTACACTAGGTCAGAATACACAGCGACCTTGTTTTACACAGAAGGTTCCTTATACGGTCTCATGCAAGCCCCACACAAAAGCTCCTCAGCCAGCACCTGTCACAGTGTTTAGGGAAATCTCAAGCAATTGCAGAGTTGTGCTCTAACCCTGTGTCAGGAGGTGTCCAGCTTGCCCCTACAAGTGGACATTTCTGTGTTTTCAGTGCTCCCCAAGGGTAGAGCCTGGCAGATGGGATTGATGGGCAGCAGCCAGGATGAGTGTGGCCAGCACAGGGCAAAGAAGGGCACGCAGCAATCACTCAGGGGCATGACCTCCCCGTGAACTTGATCCAAACTCTGTGAGTGTATAAAAACACTCTGGTGTAAACTTGCAAAGTGTCTGTTCTGTATAAACAGCTTTCACCACTCCTGCATTTTCTACTTGCAACATTTCAGATGCAATTCCAAGTTGTCATCAGTGTATCTAATGTAATTCAGAGTCTGGGCACAGGAAGAGGCAAGTAAAAGCCTTTTATTCTAACTCTGCTTCTGCTTAAAGTAACTGAATAATCATATTAAATTATTTGAGAACAGAGTTAATCATCTCCTGCTTTGTTCTGTGAATTGCCAGGAGACACTAAATACACATTTAACACTGTAACATGAGGCATCCTTTCTCTTCCTTGATATGTTAAGAGTTAATTTGGTTTTATACTAATTATTATATTAATTATATTTCTTATTGAAATGTACATGTTATGAGAGAAGGATTCCAAGTCAGGAGTTTTGCCTGAGAAAAAAGCACAAATCTAGAGCTTCTGTAAATATAGAGTTGTTTTTTCACAGACATATGTAACATTCTGAATGCAACAAAACCAGTTTTAGAAAAAGGAAATAGTATGAAAAGGAAAAGAAAGAGATTGAATTTCCAGTGATGTACTTTCAGGCATTAGCATTAATACTTAATGCTTCCAGCTCTGCTCTCTCAAGAATCCATAAACAAGATAACCAGCTCCTTTATGAAAGAATAACACGGATCCAAAAGGTTATATAATGACATTCAGCTTCTTTTGCAAAAATTACTGAAGCCATAATTGCTAACACAGTACCTGCCCTTAAGAAATGCACGTATTTAAATGCATTAATTATAATGTGTTGACTGTATTATCTAAGAAATTCATTTATTTTTTTTCCTTCTGAAGATGCTAATCAGGTCCTGTGGGAGACTTGTTGGAGTGTACAATTCCCAAGCTTTTATGCTTTAATTTAAATAAATTCTGATGCACAAATTTTATTCTTTTGTTTTTCTCACTATATTTCCTCCTGTGCTCCCCAATCCATCCTAGAGGTGAACTTCCCATTCTTGTAAGTCCTGTTTGGAGATCTGAGGAGCAAAATCCTCTCTAAGCAAACACAATGACAAACTTTAGATTAATTACTTTTATGATGGCTAGATTATCAATTAATTACTCATATAAACTGGTGAACAGGTTTGAATTTTTATGGTGGTAATATGAATGTACAGTAATTTCATGATTATAAGCCGCACCTGAATATAAGCCTCACTTTTTTTTTTTTTAAAGCGAGTATCCATGTGCAACAAAGTAACGAGTTAGTAAAAGAATCCCGCCATCGTGGGGTTTGCTGTCAGTTGCTCAAATTGCAAACATTTTTCACAGACCAGAGGAGCCTTTAAATGTAGCCCCACTTGCCCGCCCCGCTCGGCAGTGGCCCGGCCGCCTGCCCGCTCCACTCGCCCGTGGCCCCGCTCGCCACAGCTCACCCGCGGCTCCGCTCACCGCGGCTTGCCATGGTCCCACCGGCCACCCCTTGCTGTGCCCCCGCCTCGGCGCAAGGGCCCCGATCAGCGGCACAGCAGGGCGGCACTCCCCGGCCGGCACTGCTCCCCCACCGCCCCGCCCCTCCTGGCAGCAGCGGCGACTTCGCTGCTGGCCAGCTCGTCCCACTCCCCGGCGATGCCGCCGCCAGCCCGACCGGCTCCTTGGCGGCTCTGCCACCGGCAAGCCCGCCCCACCTGCCCGGCCGCTGCTCTGTGGCAGCTGTCCACTTGGTCGGCTCTCACTTCCGGGTTGGTATTTTGCCGGGATTTGTCCATAGATAAGCCGCACCTGAATATAAGCCGCACTACTGGGGTAGGCTGGATTCCTCAATGAAAAAGGTGTGGCTTATATTCGTGAAATTACTGTCTTTTCTTTTTATACTTGAGAAAGCCATCTATTGACCTAAAGCTTCATACAGCTCTGCACAGCATTGAGAGGTCAGCTTTGATCCCTGAGGACAGATTTGTGGGAACATAAAGGCTTTGTTGCAGCCTGTGTTTGCAATTTTTCTCTGCATTTTTTTATTGTGAAAAATACAAATGAAATAAAACATCATCTCTGCTCATTTTAGTCATTGTTGGGTTGATCTATCTAAGATTCATCATACTTTTTTTCTGACCCAGTGCATGGGAATGGCCTTCCAGTCACACCTGACATATGTAGACAGATCAGAATTCTGTTATCTGAACCCCTAAGGCACAAATTGCTGAAGTAAAATAGGAAACAAAGTAATTAATTTAGCCTGTTAGCACTTATTGAAACTATATTGTGATTTGGTGTAATTTCATGCATCTGTATTTCCTGACATTTGCCTCAGACTTACTCTGAATTTTGCTCAAAACTTCAGCATCCAAGAGCAAGCAGAGATAACATAGAAATCCAATGCTTAGTAATGCTCATTTCATTGTGTTAACATATTGTGAAACGTATTATTTAAGTTCATTAAATAACTTCCACAGCTTCCCATTCTCCAAGGAATGGCCTTGAGAAGATAAATGTACCCTGAATCCCATGGAGAAGACAAAGGACTACAGGACTGAGTAATTATCTTACATGAGTAATACTGGACAAAGAGGCAGACTGGGACTTGTAACTCCATGCTTGAATGTTGGAGACTCTTCTAATGGGAAGGGACTTTGGGAGATTTGCCACAGAAAGGGAACTTTGCTTCTGTCTTTACTCCACTCCATGCTGTTTTGTTTAACTACTTTTTCTTCTTTCCCAAGGTGAAGCAGGTCAGTTCATAAATCTGGCTGAGTTCAGCACATAGGAGAACTGGTTAATAATGATTTTGCACCCTTCCCATTCATACAGATCGATGTTTTGGTGTCTTGACTTGAACAGGAACCTCAGTCTCAGGTCCCCATTTAGAGCCCTGAAGCAGGTACTTACTTTCAGGTGCAATTGTGAGGAGAATGCCCCTTCAGATGGATTTTGTTTCTGACAAAATCCTGTCACACACATTTGAAATTAAGTAGAGCCAGGGTGGGCCTTCTTTTCTTTCTGTCTATTTTTCTTCTTCTTTTTTTTTAATCATTAAGTAAAATGTGACTTTTTGTCAAGACAGACTAGGCTCTCCTAAAAGAAGAAAAGTTGGCTTGGCACTGACATGAGGCAGCATCTTGGGCTTAGCTGTGCACAGAGTTAATTCAGGCAAGCATTCACAGGGAGGACCAGCAGCAGTTAAGTATACCAGCCACCTTTGAGAAACAGGCTTGTTGCCACCCTGCCACCCTGCCACAGCCACTCTCACCCTGTACCTTGTACTTCTTTCTGCAGAGCAGTGTGGCCAAAACAGGATTGAAGTCAATGGAATTATTCCAGTTCCAGAGCCCCACGTCTGGCAATAATCCAGCTTTCCTCTGTGTTTAATGTGGCCCCAGCAGACCACCCTGAGCTGCAGTGTATGCAAACAGGACTTTCTGCGGAAGGTCTCCACCAGCAGTGTCTGCTCCCCCTCCAGCCACAGCAGCACCAGCCCAACACCTCTGATTCTGGGCTTTTGTTTACTGCTGGGAAAAGAGAAAGGAAAAAAGAAACAAAAAAGGCCAAAACTTTTGGCAGCAAATCACAGTGAACATGCATAGCTGAGGGAGAAAGCATGGGAGATGGCTGATGATTGTCAATTAAATTCAAGGTGCTCACTGCTCAACAAAAGCACCATAGGAATCCCGAAGCTGACTCTGTGGTATTTCAGAGTGGCTCTGCTGCTATTGTTGCTCTCGGTTGTTTTTTTTCCAAATCCTGAAGCAAGATTTTTCTTCTATAAGTGAAAAAAATTCCTGAGCTCATGTTATTGAAGCACTGCAAAACAATACATTCCCTTTAATTCCAGGGCACATTTTGTGTTCAAAATAAAACAGTAACAAAAATAAAATTACTTTTATGCTATTCAGAAGAGGATTTTGTTAGGCAGCCAAGAATTTTCCCTCATTATTTCAGGCTGTCATTGAGCCTGACTTTTGTAATAATAATATTTTTATTACTTTGCATTAATAGGAAACATGAGCCAACACTATCCAGATATAGCTGAGATGAGTGATCACATCTCCCAGGACTGCACACATAGCTCACAGCACTAGGGACACCCTTGCCTTTCTCAGCACAGAGCACAACACTAGCACTGCTAGGAAATCCCACCACCAGCCCCTGGCACAGCTTGGCAGGAGAGTCCCCAGGGAAGCACACAGGAACTCCCATCTCAGAAACAAACGAAGGGGATCTTCAAAGGAAGGCTCAGGGAAAAGGAGCAGATTTAACAATATGGAGATGTCACTTGTGCCAAGAATCCCTTGAGAGCTTCAGGCATACCTGAAGTGATTTCCACATTTCTTTAGGATATCCTGTTCATTCAGACCCCTTTGTCCTCCGTTTGCACAGCCCCATGTCCTTCTTTCTCTCATCAGCTGTTACAGAGTCCCCATCTGTATCTGTGTGTATGCTTGTTCCAAAGGTTTACCACCCTTCCACTTTAATCCCATCCTGTTTTGGTTTGGCCATTATTTCAGCACCTGCTTACAAGAATATAATTGATGCTATTGGCTCTTCTAATGAGTTGAAGGATCTGGCAGAAGTTTCCTATTTGTTCTTCCCTTGGTCACTCTATCAGATAAGTTCATGACACTTTCCTGTCTCACATCTCTATTTTTTAAGTACTTCAGAACAAAGAATTCCCCAAGTTATTTCAGGAAGTTTCTGTGAGCTGAGAGCAGATTTGCTGCTTTTTTTTTCTTTTTTTTTTTTTTTTAATTACATGTAAACTAGAGATATATGCACTCTGTGAATGTTTCCTTCTTTTAAGGAAATATAGAGTGGAGGGGGTGTTTCTCTGATCTGACAACACCATGTTTCATGGCTGGGCTCATATTCCTCCCACATACAGCACTGTGTTTATTGTCACCAACCCCACACCCTGCACTCAACTCTGTCAGAGTCTATAGAAAGCAGTCCTTCATTTCCCTCAATAAGACAAAAATTCCTACAAACAACTGGCCCAGGTTTTAAACTAGTTACAAACAGAGCCAGAACCAATTATCACCATACCCATTAAATGATCATTTCAGCAGTAGAAAATCAGGAGAAATCATGTTTTCTTTAGGAAACAAAATAGCCTGCAATCTGCAATCCCTTTTCCAAAGCATGTCTACATCACCGTTAGCTAAAGGTGATCACTATTAGCTACCTTGCCATAGGCTCTATCTCTTCTTCAATAAAAATGTTAAAGGTATTTGTAAGCAGTTATGACCCCATGTGTATAAGGTCTCTGATTTCTAATCTTTGGTATGGGAAGAGCACTTTATACTCTTTTCCCCTTGTCTTGCTCTCTGAACACCCAGACTGAAGGTTGCAATTCTCATGTACCTGGTCATGCTTCCATAAGTTGAGTCACTCTCCCCATAACTACTCACTGCCACACCATCTACCAGTTCTCTCCAGTTAAGCTGAATTAAATATTTTCCTTAAAATAGATTATAAAAAATGAGAATATAAAAAATGTCCATTGCCCCACTAAAAGTGGGGACACCTGAGCTACTTGAAACAATTATTACCTTTTGGTATGGTTAATATCATGTGGTTGCCTGATTTCCAGGTCTCTTTCAAGAGTAAATAATTCATATAGAAAAAGACAACAAATTGTTGGGATGTTTTTCCAGTAAGTATGAGTTTCGGAGCTGACACAGATGTCCTGCTAACTAGCCAAAAAATGTGAGTGCCCTGACTTCTGTAGTGCTACACCAGTGAAAGAATCTGCTAGTCATCTAGCGCTTTGAGAATTATTTGAGACCAAAATCTATTCCTAACTGAAAGAATAAGCTGTGTTCAACCCAGAAATTACAAAATCTATTCCTTCAGTTCAGGAAATCCATAGGAAATAAGAACTTTGCCTTCTGGCTGAGTGCTGCTGTCTATCCAAATGGCAAAAATAGAAATTCCGGTAGCACTTAATACATTTTCTAGGTTACATGCAAAGTTGTGGCTTTACCAGCAATTTGGTTTCTGGATACAGAAACTATATCCATGAAAGCTTCTATTAAACACCATCAAGCACAAAGAGATTTGTCATGAGTACCTCAACTTCCTACAGAGTTTATGTACCAAACCTGTGGACTGAAAATCTAATACTTTAGTCTTGGTTAGTATTCTCTTTCTTGAATTTTTCAGCATGAGTCCATTTCCACACAGAACCCAAGAACTCAGATTCTTATGCCCATCCTTTCCCCAAACAATTATAGAGAATGGGTGCATTCTCCTCATTTCTTCTGCAGCCTGTGGACATGCTGAGACAACATACCACCCATGTCCATGCTAAGACCCATGGCCACCACTTGTTTCAGACGAGTACTTTGATACAAACTTCATGGCAACTTCAGAATTTACTGTAATCTGACACACAAATTATTAATATAATTTTCCCAGTTTATAGTGCCCATGGTTCTCAGGCTGTTTTGCCCATTTACTATTTTAATAAGCCCAGTGATTTGTAGTGTGCCTTCTTCTATCAGATGCTTTCATAATAGTCAGACCATTCTGTAACTCTCACTACAGAAAAAACAAATTCTTAATTGTATTAGTACCATATATTTTGTCAAATGAATACACTGACTGAACATGTGGTGTACACACTGTTTCTTCTGTGAATGGTTTACAGTCAAGGACAGGACTTGGGGATTTTTTGTTTGATAACTCTGGTCTTAGCCATATATTTATGCTTTCTTCAAAGTTATGTTGAGATAGCGTCTTGCATTTAGTAAATAAGAAAATCCCACTCCTCCATCATCTCTTCACATTCTTTGCCAGGCCTTGAGGCTGGAGTCTGCTTCACTGTGTGCACAGTGTGCATGTGCTCTGATTCCTGCTCCCCCATCTTGCACCACTCAGCGCAGAGAAAGAAGTGACTGGAGGCATGTCCACTTATCAGCCTTTGTCAGAAGCTGGCAGTGGCAGCAGGCAAGCTAACATCCCAGAAATCTCTTAAACAACTGAAGTGCAAGAGAAGAAAGGGATCAAAATAAAATCAGGTTGCAGACAGTGGAAAAGTAAAGACTGGTATAAAAAGCATATGGACACTTAATTGGCACAAAAATAGATGTTGTAGGAGTGCCACGTTTGTTTGCATAGAAGTAATTAATTGATAAATTGGAATTGTTCACTGCTCAAAAACCTTTTCTCACAGTTTTACAAACTAAAAAGTTAAATTGTGTGTTTTGAAAATATTTTGTATTTTATGTCTGTGTATTTCTTCATGTCCACGTCTACTAGGATTTCTTTAAGGTATATGTACTGGCTTACAAATTATTCTAACTTCTATTTAAAATGTTATCATGAAACATTCACTCTCAGTAGTGTTTTAAAAGGATATGCAAATATATCTGTCTTCACTCTCCTGAATATTGAGGGACAGGTTGGCTAATCTTCTACTTCCTTAAAGTAAACTGAACAATACCTTTTGAAGAGAATTAAATTAAATTTTCTGCTGAAAATTGAGGTGCTCAATAGTGGCAGAACTAGGCACAGACCTCTTTCAAATAGTGTGAGAAGGAAGATACTACTCCCACAGTATTTCAGCTTTATGCTGTTATTAAAAAAATCCCTTGCACTGTTTTAAGCAGATGTAGGGCTCCTTAAAGGTGAGTAGGTTCAACACAAAGCAACTAAGAATCATGCAGGGAATCTCTGCTTCATGCCCCAGGGCTCTAACTAAATTATTTGTCTTTGTGGCAGCAGAATGTACAGACAATGGGAAGAGCTGAGCAGTCCTCTCCAGGAGGGGATGTTAAAGAGCAAGTTAGACTGTACCCATAAGCAGTGAGAGTTTGTACATGCTGTTTCCCTGCAGGGAGGTGCAAGGCACTGCCTGAGGGCCTTTTTGCAGCTTCAGACTTGTTTCCACCACACTGATGTGTCAGAGATGGGAAGCAGTAAACCATCAACCCCACCCCTGGAGCAGGTCATCACATTTATAATCTCCATATGTGCACACACTGACCCACCTCAATTCCTACTTTTGCTCTTCTGCAGTGCTATGTGTCTTTGCCAGATAAAAAACATGAAAGAAAATCCTAGAACTGCATACACATTTTTCTTTAAACAAGTCCAAACCTGTCTTCAACCCTGACTCATTCTAACTCAGCAAAGCCATGGGGTAGTCCTTGCTTGGGGTGAGCTTCTGGCATCCTAGAGCTCAGCAAGAGGGAACCCTATACACAAGTGCCTTGAAAGTAGCAGATAGACTTGGTCCCCCCACCACCTCATCCTGGCTTTATCAGCAGCTGGATATGCACCACATTTTGCAGTCCTTTATGGCCAGCTTTAGACAGAGGTTCCAGCTTGTTCTGCTTAGCTGGGAGGCACTGCACACCACAGTAAGGTGCTATAGGGAAAGAAAGAGAGTGAGGAGGAGGCAGCATAAGGTTGGCAGGACAGACTCAGCTCTTCAAGTGGGTCTGTGTTCAGCCAAGGGGAGTCCCCTGCCCTTGGGGAGCAAACTCAGTTGCCTTTAGGACTTCATGTCACCTGCTTCTCCAAACAACCTGGGACAGTGCAGCCATTCTTCAGAGGAGCCCGCCTCCAGGAGCTGAGCAACTGCAGGGCAGCATTTATCCCTCCATGATCAGGGACAAAGCAGCACATCTTGCAGTCTTTCTATTATTTTGTCTGTTAAGGGTTTGTCTGAAATCCTTACACAGTGTCAGCCATTGCAGCATCTCCTGTTAAATCTACACTGTTATGTTGGGAGGGACAACTAAACTCCAAGTGGATTTTGAAGCATTTCATTTAGCTGAGCATGGCTTACTGCAGTCCTAATGTATTAATTTCATATTTTGTATCCTTTACAACAGACAAGTTAAAGAATTTCAGAAAAATGTTTTTCAGTAACTCATAAACAAAAACCCCAGTGATGGTCCAGCTGAGAAATCTTTTTCTCATAAAAAAGTGTGATGCATCTAAAATATGTGTTGACCACCAATGCAATCTGTAGATAAACAAAAATCTGAGTATTTCATTATTTGCACTTGTCTATAGTTGGTATTAACATAGCATAGAGTAAACAAGAACAGACAGTCAATTTGTTTTATACATAAACAGTATTTGAAAATATAGATGCATTACCAGAAATTCTTAGCTTATTATTCTAAAAGGATTTTGTAAATTGCTCTCCTTAATATACTACCACAATTTTTATAAATTGCTCTATTAGCACAATTTGTGGAGATTGTGTCATGCAGATTGTTAGTAAATTGAGCCTGTTTTTCTCATTTATTTCCATTTTTCTTTGCAAGGGCACATTTCAGCAGAAATACAAGGATCAGATTCTTCTCTCAATTACATCAGACAGTGTCTGAGTTACTACACCATCTTCATTTTAAGAAAATGAAACCTAGATCCTGATTTTCCGTATTAGAAATTCCAGGAAAGGCAAAAAGTTTCTCCAAAATATTTCTGCAGCTGAGATCAAATTAGTTTACCCATTACTAACAGGATGCTCAAGTATTTACTTTCTGTCTTATCACAGTATTAGGCTAGACAGTAAATTCTAAAGATTCTCTAGATATCATCTAAAATAATGCAGTTGAATTTCCCAGAGAATTATTATCATTTAACCAAGTTTTGAGCAAATTACTAACACTGGGGGGGGGGGGGGGGGGGGGGGGGGTCGGAAGCATGTGTAATGAAATTAGCAAAGTGTAGAGAAAAGGGAAAGACAATTTTAAAAAATGCGGAAATTATCCTCACACTAGGCTGATTTCCAAAGATTCTGGTAGCAGTGCCCCTTGCACACAAACCTGAATGAAGCTCCGTTCATCAGTCTTTTTTCTCTGTCATAATAGAGAAAATAATATGGGCCACATATTTGAAGGCATGCATTCCAGAGGATGCAGCATTGCATTGCAAACGACTTAATCCCAAATATTTGGAAAATGTGGGGCTCAATCTTGAGACCCTTTAAAGAACAAAAGCAATCCCATGAGGTTTTCAATAGTTTTGTGCAAAATCTTTCATATTTCCATTCTAAGCACAATATCCTGGCATCTCCCAAGAAACACCACTAATAAATTTAATGTCTATAGGACCTAATGAATAAGGATCATGGATTAACTAAAATAATATGAAAGGCAGCCAGTCACCCCAAAGAGGAGGGAGGATGATTTTGCCTCTCCAATCTCCAAATGCTCACAGAGGCAGCAGCAGGCCTGACAGCAGAGGGAAATAAATGTCCCCATCCCTTCCCTCCATAAGAGTAATTTCATGAAGGAGAGGCATAGGAAGCCAAACTTGTCAGAAAAGGTTAATAGAGGTGCTGGAGGTTGGAGGCATTGGGGAGCAGGGTGTTACACAAAGAAACTCCCCAGAAATGCTGCCAAAAACACCCTGTCCTCCCAGCAGCAGGACAGAGGAAAGTGAGAAGCACCTGAGAGGTCAGAGGGGAGACAACACAGACAGGCTCAAAAAATGGACTGCATTAGACCAGCCGAGGTTTAGAGGAAATGCACCTGATTGAACGGGGGTAAGAGACAATATACACTGGAGATGGATCTAAGGGAAAGTAATGGTTTCAGAGCAGGACCAAGCAGGGCAGAAAAGTGAGACTGCTACAAGGTGTGATTTTTCATCAGGCCAAGAGATTTTAGCAGGTTTTGCCATCCTGAGTGCTAATGAGCCTCAAGGCCTTGGAGTAGGAGCATCCTTTGCAATGCAGAGTTTCTGCAATTTTACTTACCTGCACCTCCTGCCTTTTGCCCTTCTTGCTGCTCTAGAGGTAGCAACTGCTTCTTAAAATGTGCTTGTGTATTACTTAATATTGAGCTCAAACTCAGCACTAGTCTTACTTTAATAAACATAATGATATAACTTGTGTTCTTTAATTTGATGGAAAACACTGGCAAAACGACTGGCCCCTGAGTAAGATAGAGCAATTTACTCTTATTGTTATAGAAGCAACTTGTAGATAATTTTTTTCTGTAATATTGATAGAGGCTTAGACAAAAAAAGTAAATACCTGGTAAAGATACAAGCATATTTTAAAAAGAAAAAACAATCAAATAAAAAGCTCAAGAATTGAAATCAAAACTGATTTTTAAAATTTTTTAATTAATTTTTCCTTTTAATATAAATTTTAAAATTATTTTCATGGTTTCACAACTTTAATAAACATTTCCAGGAAATATATAAATGCAAATGTTATAAGAAACCATGTAACAAGGGTCCTTCAAGAACAGTCATGTCACTGTAATATGAGCATGAACTGAAGCCACATAACTTCCCTGAAAAGAGAAACAAAAGTTTCATTTCATCTTCTGACTTCAGCCAAGAATAATCAGATCATCAGTGGGTCATCAGGTAGCACTCTTAGTCTCCTTTTCCCCCTTCTAGTTTTCTCTTTAGACAGCTTTACTACTGCAGACAAGAATGACACAAATAGAATCATCACAAATACAGACAGACAGAGAAGAGTTTGGGTTGGAAAAGAATTTAATGACTAAAAATTTTTAATCCCCTTGCCATGGGTAGGGGCACCTTCAACTAGATCAGGTTGCTGAAAGCCCCATCCCACGTGGCCTTGAACACCTCCAGGGATGGGGTATCCACAGCTTCCCTGGGCAACCTGTTCTAGTGCCTCAACATCCTCAGAGTAAAGAATTTATTCCTAATATCTAATCTAAACCTTCCTTTTTCCAGTTTGAATTTGTTCCCTTTTGTCCTGTAACTACATGCCCTTGTAAAATGACCCCCTTTGACTTCCTTGTAGGTTTCTTTCAGATACTGAAAGGCTGCTCTAAGGATGCCACCATCATATTTGTGTAAATGAACGAACAGCTGAATGCAGATCTCCAGAACCATCTGTGCTTTACAGAAATATCACATACATTCACATACTTGCAGGCATCTAATAATGAGCAAGCAATGAGATGTTTGAAGGAGCTCTAACTCGAATCACTGTTATGTTTTCAGGGTGTGTGACTCATCTGATGAACTTTTTCTTCCCCTCCACACAAGGTAGAACAGTGAATGAGAAGTAAATGACAGGGTTTTTAACACATACTACTAGAGAGGAATAATTAGCAGCTCTGAAGATTTAAGAAAGGATCTTATAAGAAAGGGAAGTGCAAAACTGTTTGCATTTGCAGGCATTTTTAAAATTCTCTTCTTAAAATAAAAATAAGATAAAGACTCTTGATCACAGCTTTGGCTTCACTTTCATGGCCATTAATGTGACAATAATTAAAAAATTTCTCAGTTTCCCAAATTGTTCAAATACCATTAATAGATTGTTTTACACAGACATAGGAAATGACTAAAAAAATCCCTAGAATACATATTCCACCCAGAATCCTGAAAAAAAAAGATCTAGTAATGGCTATAGAAGGAAAGATTTTGAGACATCATTAGTGACTAGGATGCAAGTGTCTATGCTGACTTCAAATGTGCACTAAGTGAGAACCTGCCCTATCACCAAACAATGAAAGAAATCATGAACCAGCTGAAATTCTCCCACTAAAAAGCTGATTGCATAGCCAGAACTGGTAAAAAATCAATTCTCTCTTCACAGGGTCTGAACCTTAGCTACTAAACCTTACCTGCTAAGCACCTACTTGGAAGGAAAGAATACAAAGCTGTACCTAAGGTGAAGGATGAAAGAATAAAATGTGGAATTCTATGAAAAGAGGCATCTAGGAGAGACCAATCCAGGTGATTCAAAGACAAAAAAAATGAGCAGTCATAGCACAGAGACAGTCATTACAGCAGGAAAGGGGTGAAGGCAAGTCTAGAGAGAAAAGGATGCAGTAGAGGGTTAAGCAAAAGTCAGATAACCAGAGAGTAGTTGAAAACTACAAAGGAGGTCACAGATAATAGGTAGGAAGTCCCAAGACCTGCTTTTAGGGAAGATTAAACACAGATTGAATTGAATTCTTTCACAGGCTGGGTGATGGAACTGTTCACTCAGATGGCTGGGCAATAGGGTTAAGAAACCCTGGTATTGCTCGGGGTCAACTCCAGCTGAGACAGAAGTCTCTTGGAGCACATCTTTTCTCCTCCCTTCTCTTATGTATTTACCTTAGGAGCACATTTAAAGGGGAGCTTTGTCTGCCTCAGGCTTTTGCTGCAGCAGGGAGTTTTAAGCTGTACAGATACATCTGTATGTCAGGTGCTTGCTTTGCTCTGGGGAATTTGGAAATTTTATAACAGCACACCGCACATTTTACCCCTACAAAGGGTATAATATACAGGAGCTCTGTTTTTGCTAGTGGTTCTTGATTTAAATCACCTAATTTTCTCTGAGATTTTAAACTAAGAATTCTGTGGTTTTCTCACTCTTTTTCTCATTTTTGGATTCTTCTTCCCTCTTCGTTGTAGCCAGGTCTGTCCCATTGCTCCAAAACAAAACTATGACAGGAAATGTTCCTTTTTTAAAAAGGGGACAAGGATATGAGAAGATAAAAAATAAGTTCAATAAATACTCCAAAACAACAGAAAAAATAATCAAGTGACAGGATGAGGCAAGTACAATCATTTTCTTTCTGGTGTGGTTTACACACATCCTGTTTTTGCTCATTTTCAAAGCAGTCTTTGTAAGCATCAAACCATATAGGAGAGCCTTCTTATTTAGTCTGTGTTAACTTTTTATACTCATGCTAATCTAAGTCAACCTAATTTCCAATCTCTGTGCAAATGTTTCTTGGACTAGGGTAAGTGAGAAGACGGTGATTCAGCCAGTCTCTCACTACTCTTCCTTACTGTCCTAGCACAGGGAGAGTTTGTAGCTGCACTCTTCACCCTGTTTTTGTCAGCAGCACACAACTCACCTCAGCTCCTTTTACCCAGAATTTGCTTCCTGAGGGCCCAGAGCAAGACGGCCTCTGATTTGGCTGGCTCCAGCTTTCTGCCCATCTGCAGTCTCGTTTTGCTGCTTTTTTCTCCTTCCTACCCCAGGAGTCAGAAGCTCTATGCTTTCCTCCCTTCCCAGCACTCACAGCCTGCTGGTTAGGATTAAATAAAACAAAAATCCCCTCTTCTGATATGTTATATTCTAAAGAAAAGTCACCAATTCTTCCTGGTCATCTCCACCTAATCTGTTGTTTCATTGTATTCCTGGATGGTTTCATAATTAAAACCCATCTTCCCCATCATTTTTAGCAGGACCACCCCATTGAGTGATGCTGCAAAATTAATCATCCTCATTTGGGGATCACTGGAGAAGTCCTGACCTTGTTTTGTCTTTGATCATTTCTCATCTCATTGATCCACTCTTCAATATGATTCCACTAACATTTGTATTGTCAGAACCAAGGGGATGCTAAACAGCATAATAAATCTGAGAAGAAAGAAAATGTCTCTGCCCCACAGGAGAAGGTTTCAAGCAAATTATAGTTTTGATAACTGCAGGACTTTCAACTTTGTGCGTATATATTGGGAGCTTTTGTCAGAACAGAAAGAACTGGAAAAACAGCAGTAAACCGATATAAGCTATTTGCATATTGGACTTACTACTTGCAAATACTGATGAGCAAGATCCCCTTGACTAAGTTAGAGGGCAAAGGCAATTTTCCTTGTTTTAACATCAGCCCTTTCTGTTCCCTAATCAGGCTGCCATTGCCTGGTCTCTCTATTTCTCATATCCCAAGTTTCCTTACTTTTTAATGACCAGAAAATTTTGGTCATGGCTCATTACCAAAGTGAATTCTCCCACAATTGGTTTTCTAGACATGCAAACACTGAAAAGATGTAAGTAATAATTTGCATTTCATTTCTCCACCTTCTGATTATTGACTAAGAAAAGAATGCAACACTCTCTGTGTTTCTGCAAACACACAAAAGCATCCATCATCTAATGAGAGCACTCATCTCATTTAGATGCCTGAGATTGCAGTGATCAATTACAAAAGAAGGACTGTATCTGTACATGAATGCCAACTGTTGCTAGAAGACATGTTGGGACATGTGGTTTAACATCATTCTGGAGAAGTTTGTCTTTTTGAAGTTTACATAAGCCTTCCAGATTCCATAAAATCTGCATGGAGTTATGCTACCTTACTGAGATACCGTAAATGATGAATGAGTGGCGTGGCACCCAATCCATCAGAAGACAGGGAAGACAGGAAATGGGGAAGATAGGAACAATTTTGTCAAGATATGAACTCCCCCTGTTCTTCTATTCGCCATTTACCCACTCTGGCAGGACAACCCTGAAGAAAGAAACCCCTAACAAGGGGTTTTCTTCACAAAAAACTGTTAAAGCCACTACTGGACCAGAGAACCTTTTTCATCTTTGAACATGCAAGTAAAAGTCCATTTTGTATAATTTCAGAAGTATCACTTTTCAACTATTATGGCTTTATAAGTTTCCTGTGTCTGGACAGGGCTCACACCAAAAGCAAAGCTGTTATGGTCAAGCACCACCTGAGTCAGAACTTCAAGCTGTCTGATAGATTTCCTGTGTCATGCATTAGCTCTGTGCTCCCAGCTGAAAATTATACATAATAATGAAAATCTCTGTTGCCTGTAGAAACTTTCCACAAGCTGTCCAAAACATGGATAAAGACAGTCCCTGTGAGCAAGACCAAGAACAGCAATGTCAGTCTGGTCTACGAGGCATACACCTGAGTAACAAACCAAAATATCATCAAAAAAGAAGCTTCATTGGTCACAAAGGGATAAAGGCATTTCCTTCCTGTTTGTAGAAAGTTTTCAGATATGCAGCTTTAAAGTGCTGGATAAGAAAAAAATCCTTCCTGATTTACATTTCCTGAAATAGATTTAATTAGTTGTGGAGTATCATAAAACACCTAGGAAGTAGACACTTGCTGATTTATTCACCTGGGAGCAATTTTAGGAGCTGTTCTACAACCCTGTAGACATGTGAGATGAAAAAATAGACAGACCATTAGCCAACAATGAAGTTAAAAAGAAAAATACAGTGAATGGAAAAAGCAATTATCACCTCCATTAAATTTTCTCTGATTCACTATCAAGTGTGGCTGGACAAAGGGACAAAAATTGATGTCCCAACACTTCCTTCATGAGCCGCTGCATTCAGGACAGAATAGCTTAGGTAAGACTTTTGAATATCAACTCATTCACTCCCAGGATCATAAAATGTTCACAGGGCGTTGGAGAAATAAAGCTAACAGTGATGAATAATTCAGAGATAGAACCTGAATTTGGAGTCGCTACTGAAACCTGAAGTGAGTAGCTGTTTTGCCTACAGAAGAGCCATTGGGATTTCTAAATAAAGTCATCGTTTTCATAATGTGTATGAAAGATTCCTCTTCTGCTCTCCATGGGCAATCCTCTTGCAGTGTAGATCCCTGCTTCTGCTGACTCTTAGCAGTTGCATGACTTGGCGGGTGGTCACAACATCTCCCGGGATGCTACTGGACCAGGTATCCATGGCAAGGTTTGTCTGAGCCTTCTCTCAGTTCCAGGTAGTGACTGCTGTGCCTGTCTGCACCTTAGGGACTTCCTTTCCTGAGCCATGGCACAGTCCTTCTGCCTTGTTAAGGAAACGGACTTATCAGGGCTACAGCTACTTTGCACAGAACAAGCTTTAAAATACTTTATTAAACTGACAAGAACGCACACCAGTGATTTTCTTGCTTATTTTCTCAGCTGTATCCAGGAATATTGGTAGATCATCATTCTTCAAGAATGCTGTCAAATTAGGATCTCCAAAGTAAGAGGATAAATTTTATTTTGAATACTTGTAACGTCTGTAATCAAATATGTATATTTCTCATTTCTATCTTTCAGGCTTTCTCTGAAGAATAGGTCATATTTAATGTCCACCATATGGGAAACAACCCACCAAACAAAACACTACTTGGGATAATTTCACGAGTAGTCAGAAGAACACAAAATTAATTAATTTTCTTTCTGGTTCTCAAAAAGTACCTAGACAGAAGGGAGGCTTTATGAGATGCTATTTTTTGTTTCTGTCCCAAAATACCATAGGAATAATTTTCTTGATGTATTTTGCTATTTCAGATTCTTGTCCTGATCAGAAATGAAAAAATTCAAAGGATGAGCAAACGTGAAAGGTTAGCAAAACATATTTGAACCTCAAAAATGTTACATTTGCAGTTTTGGAGAAATCTAAATGTCATTTCATGCAAACAGATTTTCCCACAGCTCTCCTTAATTCCTAGAGAACATGATAACAAGGATACAGTCAAGAGATAAAACTAAGATTAATGAGACATAAGTGAGGCACTTAATAGTTGATTCTGTGGGATGATATGCACAGGAAAATGATAAAATGGTCATGAAGCATGATTCAAGAGTGAACTTCACAAGAAAAAATATGTATCACAGGAAATATATTTGCATTTTAAGAGGCAAGAACTCAATAACCCAGCAGGGCATTTCCGTTTCTAATTATTTGCTACTGTGATTCAGTGACTGTATTCTGGGTTTTGTGGAAATGCTTCTGCAAGCTGCATGAAAGAGATCAAAAGTCATCCATTTTTATGCTAATGTAAAGGAGTTCAATCTCAATACAAGATCTGCCTTCACAGGCCCTTACAGAAATACAGTATCCAATTAAAAGCAGCCCAATACCTTTATTGACATGAAGCTCTACAGCAGCATGCACATTTGCAGAATCCTACACCATCTTAGTCAATTCTTTTTAGGTAATTCACTGCTCAGGTGACAAATTTCTCAGCTTTGTTTGCTGATAAACACAACCTGCATTTTCACATTTCCTCTCATCCAGGATCCTGGACCAGGAGTAGAGAGCTAGGAAGTACCCCACACTACTGAATGTAAGAAAGAGGATAAATTATTTTGAAGCATTTTTGTCAACTAGTGTAAAATACTGAAAGACCGCAAATGTTCCTTTTGCAACATATGGAGTATTTGTCCCATTTTTCTTAACATTTTCCTTGGAGAATAATAAATTATTTAAATGTTGTGATTTTTTTTCTTTAATGACAATGCTGAAGATTTTATTTTCCCGTTTTTGTGACTCTAAACCACCAATCATAATTTTAAATCATTTCTCTCAAAGGAAAGGCATTTTATTCACACTGATAGCACTCTGATACGAGTATTAGCTGATAATAAGCAAAATGGGATGCTATCAAGATGCCAATATTTTTCAAAGATATTCCTGAGACCAGATGAGTCTAGGTTTTAGTCTTCAAGTTGCTTTAATATAAAGTTTCTTAGCTCCAATTTAAAAAATAATTTATGAGAAACACAGTCTTTGTACCACAAGGTGCTACATTTCCATTGCAATTTTGGAAGGTGACTTTTCACTGCTTTCTGGGTGTATGATTCTTACTCTATGAATAGTAGGGTTGGGTTTTTTTTATTATTATGGAAGATTCATTTGTTGAAGATTAATTAATAAGCTTCAAGCAGCCTGCTTTTGCCCTACTCATCTCTCATGTTAAGGACTTGAGCCTGTCTGACAGCATGAATCAGAAACTGATGTAGGGCCTCTCATTGCACCTTCTAAATGAAACACATTTACAGGTACACAAAATTGGTTTCCTTCCTCAAAGCCAGAACCTTCTGGGACAGAAGGACAGTAGTACAATTCAAACGACTAGACTTTAGAAGGAAATTTGAGACAGGACAGGTAGCAATAAAAGAGAAGAGAAAAAAGAAAGCCAGGTTGGTCTTTCCTCTAGGTTCTACTGACATAGTAAAGTTTTATTAGAAGTAGGATCCATCACATTGTTTAAAGGGTTCAATACCCAGCTGCCTCTCTGCACCCTGTTTTGACATCCAAATGCAACACCAGAAGTGAAGGAGGAGGATGGCAGCATTGGACACTGGCTGCCATAAGGAGTTCAAATTTTGGGGAGAGACAACTGTGGCTTTTCATGTACATCATTTATGCTACAGCATGTGAGAAAACTATTTGGTATATAAATAAATACAAGACTGGATTTAGGGAAAAAATAGTATTATCAAAACAAAACAGGCCTCCAAAAGGTAGCTGCAGTCCTAAACCCTATGCTGTGCTGTGGGGCATGCAGGTGGCTGTCCCCACCACTGGCCCCTTGGGTCAACACGCAGCCCAGTTCATCCTCTCCATCCTGCCTCTGGGAGCTGGGGAGAGGCACAGCCCCTGCCTCTTCTGGCATCTCATACAGAGACCACCCTGTACAATGACTGTAGAAGTGACTCACTCACATCCCTTCCAGGACTTCCTGGGAAGACCAACAGGGAAATGTTTAATAAACCCTGTAGCACTGACCAGATTTGGGGAACACATATTTTACTATGAAAACACGGAGCGATGAGCCTTGCTAAGAATGCAAATCGAGTGCAAGACATTATATGTGAAATGTTTGATTCTCAAAAGGATACTCAGAGGAGTGTCACAGCTGTTAAACAGCCCTATGCCAAGTGCTCAGCACAATATTGCTCTGAGACAGCACTCCTCAGAAGCCACCTGGAGGAAGGGCATCACCTGGGCACTCCTGGTGCTACCAAAGGCTTTATGGTAAAAATGAACCCATCAGGATTCCTTCTTTATTCTGACTTATTTCCAAATTGGGTTATTCATCTATAAGCTTAGACATCAGCTGGATTATATATTTATCCCTTCCCTCGATGGACTGGTGCAGCATGTGACTGTACACCATTAAACAGCTGTTGGCTTTCCAGCAAAGCTGGCCATCATTCAGCCATGGATAAAATAATTATGTACAGCACTTCATTGTGTCTAGCCATCCCAAGACAGCTGCTCAAGCAGTAAAGAAACAGATTTCAGGGAATTTGCCCCTGGCCCTGTTTCTGAGGTGTTGCATGACCATGACCAGCACTCTCCAGCACAAAGGACTATGTAGAAAAGCCTCTTTTTAACTCACAGATGGGTGTGTGCAAAAGGGCTCACAATGAACTTCGGTCTGAGCTGGGGAATTTGGTGTGGTTTCATAATGCTCTTTTTTTAAATAATGTATCCAACTCTCTAGAGCTGCTATAGATAATCCTAATAGGTACTTAATGATTTTCTTCATTTTAATGTTTAGGTTTGAAGTATAATAATGTTGCGGTGCTACACGTGTTCTACAGATAAATCTTTTTCTATTTATTATTTCCTGATTGCCTCTTGGACATTATGTACTTTTGCTTCAAGCTCTCTCTCATTTGTAAACTGCAGTTGAGAACAATTTATGAAGCACCATTTGAACCAACCAAGATTTTTAATGAGTATATTTTGCAAAGGGCAGCAGCATCATGGATAACACTAATTAATAGCTGCATTTGATCTGGGGAGCAGGAAAAAGCAAATAGAAGCTCAAATATTGATTTGTCCAATGGTCTGCCTATTGTAGAATAGCAACCCTATGTGTTGTCCACAGTGTTCAATTTTCATTCCTTCTCGTAGCATATGCAAGCACAACATCTGGGCAGAAATAAGAATTGGGAAATTCTCTTTCTGATAGCAAGTAACATGCTTCTTTTGCCACTTGATCAGAAGAAATTTTAGTTTTAATACTGCTGAGAAATCTTTGATTGGAGAGACATATTTTCATTTCTTGCCTATTTGTTCAATATCTACAAACTGAAAAACCAAAAAAATTAGTCTGGTCAGTTTAATTCTTAAAGAAGAAAACAAGCAAATATTGTTTACTTCTTTAAAGCTTTCTCAGTCGTGTTCTTTGTTTACTGCATTTGTCAAAAGCTTACAGTTTTCTTTCTCTCCCAGCTCCTTCAAGACCTTATTTAATGACTTAGTATGATCTTCATGACTAAATGAGGAGCATGGAGAGTAGACTAGGGCAGATTTCACAGTCAAGGGCAAACAAGCCCTGCCCAAAGGTCTGCACTTCCCACACTGCCACACAGAGCCTGACATCTTGCAGCTAACACCAGTTTGTTCCACATTAGCTCAGGATCCTCCAATGTTGGTAGTGAAAGCACTGACTCCCTAACCCTTGAGCAATCCTTCTAGCACAGCCCACCAAATTTGCTGCTCTAACTGCAAGGTGTATTAGATCTTTTGTCTTGATACCTAAGTTGTCTCTCCCCCTGCCTCCTTCTTGCACTTCACATGAAACAGTCCCCTATGTGACAGAATGTAAGAAAACTTAAAATAGACTTCTTTAACAATTCTGTAGATCTGTAGTACAACGTAATACAGGACACAAAGATTATAGGGATGATTCTAAAATATGTCAAATAAAAGTTAAAATATGTAGTGGCTTTTACTATATCCATATCTCTTTCATATTTAAAAAAAAAAAAAAAGAAACCTAGATGTGGAGAAATGTTTCCATTAGGAACTGTGGAGAAATGTCCATCAGGACATTTTCAGGGCTGCAGTAAGTCCCTCCATCTGCAACCACTATGAGGGACTACTGTCACACTGAGAAGTAACACAAAGTAACATATTTTACTATTGTGATTTTTCTGGAGGCTATTTTTTTGTATGTAGGACACCTACTAAGGAAGAATGACAGGGAAATTCCCTCAGCCTCAGGGCAGAGTGATCCAGCAGCGCCAGACCTCCTGCACCCTGGCCACTGCTTCCTCCTTCCGCCCAGCTCTCCTGGACAGCTCGAGGGCTCTGCAGCCACCAGGGCTGGCTCTGGGTTGCAACATTAAGGAAAGAAAGACAGCATTTCAGATGGCAGGGTCAGAGAAGCTGCAGAGAGAAAGAGAGAGAAGTGAGGATTTGATTTTGCCTCAGGAACACAAACCATTCATTGAGATAACCTTGCTCCAGGCTTTTTCTATAGGGATACTTCCTGATCAATAGAAGGGAATGCCTAACTGACTGCTTACCAGCCTTCTCTGCTTTGCAAACCAAATTAATAGAGTTTCTCAGGTATGCACATTTTAATACCAGTATGTGTTTGGATTTCTTCCAGGTTTGACATTTACCGTGAATTTCCAGGATTTATATTCTAGAATTTCCTTTGTAAGGCAGTATGAGATTTACAGATATTCAAATACCCCTGTACTAGAGCTGGTGTTGTAGTTGTTGTAACAACATGGTCCTCAAATGCAGAAATTTCATATGTGGGTCCATTATAGACCAGAATGTCTGATGGGACCTACAAAAACCATTAATTGTTAGTTACATCAAGGGCCAAATCTCATTCAGCATACTGACATAAGGTGCAGCCTGATTAAATTTCTTCTGGTGGACAAAGCCCAAAATGCCATCCCAGAAGGTTCTCTCTGAGGAAGCCATGGTCAGGAAGAGGAGGTAGTGACACCCTCAAAGTCACTTGCAAGCTCAGCAAGGCACAGACGTCACCTGAGCTGCTGCATTCAGAATATGTTTCTGTGGCAGATGTGCAATACATTCTTTGCTCTCCATGTGATTAGTTTCCAAGGATATTAGAGGTGTTTTTCTGAATGTTAACCTCCAGTTATTAAAGCCAGCGATGCTGCCTGCTCTGCTGACACCACCACCAGTATTTCTTTTTAAATATGCATAGACAATTTAAATAGAAAAATACTAGGATTACTTCAGGATTGACTTTGGTTTTGATTAGAAACAGCTGAGCAAAGCCAAATGCTCAGATGTTTCTGCAAAGAGATTAACACCTGTTGAAGATGGAATAAAAAATATGTGACAGAATTTAAGAGCAAATATTAAAAGATCATTATTGTAAAGCTAACAGTAACACCAGTGACTGATCGCAACCCCACCCTGTCACGCTACATCATTCCTGGGAGGGAAAAAAGCACTTTAACACATCCACAGCACATAAGCAATATGTGTATGTATTTTATGCTCTCCATTCACAGCTGGGAGAATGGCTTCTTGACCCTGTTATCCAAAGAAAATTTACAGATAGTTTCGGGTCATAATGAAATAACATCTACCCAGGCATGCCATGTACACTTGAGGCAGACAGCTGTATTACAGCGTGTGTTGTTAGAGCTCATGCTATGTCCCATTTGGGGTAGGAGGAGTATTCTTAGTTTTTTGCAGGGCAAACCTTGAGGTACATACAGACTGGGGAACAAGAAATTGGAGATCAACTCCATGGAAAGGGATCTGGACAATTTGAACATGAGTCAGCAGTGCCCTGGCAGCCAGGAGGGCCAACCCTGTCCTGGGGTCATCAGGCCCAGCATCACAGCTGGGCAAGGGAGGGGATTGTCCTGCTCTGCTCTGAGCTGGGGCAGCCTCACCTCCAGTGCTGGGGGCAGTTTGGGTGACACAATGTAAGAGCATCCAGAGGGCAATAGAGATGGTGAAAGACCTTGAGGGGAAGCTATATGGGGAGCAGCTGAGGGCCCTTGGCTTGTTCAGCTTGGAGAAGAGGAAACTGAGGGGAGATCTCATTGCACTTTCCTTACAATGGGAAGTGGAAGGGCAGGCACTGATCTAGTCTCTGTGGTGACCGGTGACAGCACCCAAGGGAATGGCCTGAAGCTGTGTCATAGGAGGTTCAGGATTTTTGCTGAGAGGGTGGCTGTGCCCTGGAACAGGCTCCCAAGGGTGTGGTCACAGCACCTGGCCTGACAGGGTAGGGGCAATACTTTGAGGCAAACAGTGTGACTCTTGGGATGTCCTGTGCAGGCGTAGGAGTTGGACTCGATGATCCTTGTGTGTACCCTCCAGCTCAGGATATTCTGTGATTCTGTATGTGATTTCCCACATTTCTATTCCTTTACTATCCTATTCCTATTCTATTTCTATTCTGTGCTGCAGGCACAGTAGGCACACTCTGTACCTCCCTTTCTGAGGAAGCCTCCTGCAGAGTTTCCCCTCGACCCCACAATGCTAGCCTTGCCCCAAACAGTATCAGAAAAGCAGGCCTGGCACTGCCAGAGCTCCCCCACCACCCTAAAGGGCCCTCCCAAGGGCAGCAGAAAAGCGTCAAGCCCTGTGCGCTGCTCAGCAAACTCACTGCATTCCTCTGAGGCTGATGCTGAAACTGAAATAAGCGACCTCACATTTTTGACCCCAGATCAGAGTTTCTTTCCTGATGAAGACCACCTGCAGGAGCACTCCAGAGCACAGTGTGCTCCCCAGTTCATCAGCATGGCACTGTGCAAAGCAGGGGCTGCCGGGCTGCAGGATGCAGGCCTGCCCACACTTCCAAGAGGGGAATAACTCCAGACAATGCCGAAGATTACACTCTTAGTGAGAGGATGCCTCGGGAGTGCCCGTACACCAATGTGCACCACACCACAGCTGTGGCCATGGTCCCCGTGTGCCCCGAGGTGAGGAGCCCCAGCTGTGACCACTGTGGCGGTGCTGGGGACACCCTGGGGCTGCACCCTCTGGGCACTGCTGAGACCTCCACAACCTCGGGCATATGAATTCACTTAGTCCCCTCACTAGTAAGCAGTGCAATTGTACCTAAGCCACATTTGGGTGTGCTCCAAAGCTGCCTACGGTGATGGAAAGGATGAGCCCACACCACCCAGGCTTCCCACCAGCATCTTCCCTCCAGCTGCTAGAGACTGCAAGGTCATGCAAAACCCTGGCTGAGGCAAAGGCCACCCCTGGCTTTCCTCCCCCTGCAAACTGAGGAACTGCAGCTTGCTTCTCTCCTGCAGATCTGTCACTCTTCAGGCTGGAAAAGCTGCTGAAATTGCTGTGTCCAGTGCAATCCTTGCACAGGTTCCCCACTCCCAATGGAGGCAATGGCTCAAATATTTACACCAGCTAAAAGTTTTGAGGCATGTCTCCTGAAAGCCAATTTATTTTTATACCAGAAGGTATTAATAATAGAAAAGCCCGGTGTCTGTTGGCTGATCTCTTTATTTTTTTCTCTGGTTCTTTATTGCAGCTCCATTTATTTCTTCCTCTCATTTCAATTTCTGTTCTTGTTTCATTTTGATTCTAGTTTCCTCGAATATTATGCACATAATTTAAGTAGCAGTATTCAGAAACAAAAAATACCTGGGAGTAATCTGTGTAACCCAGAAGCTATGAAAGGGTGCAAAATGCAGAGAGCACAGAGAATGAGAAAAAAAAAACTGACATTTTTATTCTATTTTCTTTTAGTGTTGTATATGGAATTTCTCATGTTATTAAAAAAAAAGTAGATATAGGATGGATTCTGAAAATATACTTTGAAAGGATAAAGAAACTAGAAGACTATCCATAAGAAGACAGACTGCAAAGATTTAGAGAGAGAAATGAAAAAGATGATATGCAGTAGGTATATCTAATAATGGATTTTTAGAGAAAGTAATTCAATACCTCCTTTTTCTGTGCTAAAAAGGAAAGATACTACCCCTTTGGACAAGAATTTCTTTCAAGGATTGGTGAAAGTCTATTCATTAATTTAAATTGTCAAAGTTTCACAAAGTTATTGGATAGGTTTTAAAGTAATTCAGAATAAACATCCACAAATTATTCTTAGTGTATAATTAAAGAATTGATTGCTTTATACAGTTCATCTTGAAATATCTTGCTTATACCTCTGGAACATCTGATATTATCAGCTTCATTGTTCATAGCTGGACTAGGCTCACCAAGAATGGAGATGCTGGGGTTTCTGTAACTGTACAGACTTCTCCAGATCCAAGTGAGAAAAGCAAAGCCACCTATTTATTCTTAAATGCAGTAGTTTGTAACTTGAAGCACCAGGTTGAAAAGCATTTTGCATGTCAAATACTGAAAAAGTTAAAAAGTACAAAAAAACAGGGTACTGAAACTAAGACAAGGTTAATAAATCTTTTTAATGCTCAAATAGCTAACAAGGAAGGGCATGCAAGGACAGACTTAGTGATATAATCATCACCAAAAAAGGATTTTGTGTCACCTACTACAGAAGTGTAGAATTTAAAACATTTGAAATTATTGCCTGAACACGAATTTCCTTGGGCCAAAATACCATATTTCTGGTAATTGCTCATGCATTATCTGCAATCACAAATTATTTCACTCTGCCATTCACATGAAAATAATCCGAGGACGGTTGCTGCAAGTTCAAACCTATTTTTTCTCGGGGCTGTCACTTTCAGGTGAATCTTGTAGAGCAGTGTTTTTCACTGTCAGGTTCCCTCAACCATTTGGGTCCATCTGGCTATGGCACACAGAATCAGAAAAGAATAGTAGAGCCCTCTGTTTACAGCTTTTAATGGCTCCTTTACTCCTACAACTAGCACTGTTTACAACTGAAGGTAATTATTTACTTCTAAAAACCCAGTTTTAAGGGTCCCCCATTTTAAGAATCATCAGATCTCACTGCTGGAAGAGGCAGTCGTGGAGTTTTCCTCACTGAAACCAAGAGTTACTTCTATCAGAGAGAAATCACTGCCTACATTGATATAACAGTGTTCTCCCTAAAACGAGTCTTCAGAGCATCGTTTCTGTACAAAACTTGCATGAAGTAATCAAAATGAAACTTCTGCTAATTGCCTAAGCTATCCAAAGTTCCCCAGTAATTTGACAAGCTGCAATTAGCTGCATATTTTCCAGAGGGACACCTTGAGAGGGGAAACAAGGTGGGGGGAACAAGGTATCCTGTGGAAATGGAGGAGTTCAATGACTTGCATTTTCTTGTATTTATGGATATAAGATATAACCCTATAGATGTAGTTAGAGATTTTGTTACTTGCATGTGACAAAAGCTTGTGTGTTCCACAGCAGAGCCAGTCTTTAGACCCGTTCTGAAGCATTTTGGACCCATTGGAAGCACTGCTGGGCAGGCAGCCGTGGCAGCAGGCTACCAAACTCTGCAGCTGCCCAGGGAGCCAAAGGCTTGGCAAGGACTTGCCTGTGGGCTACCACAGTTACGTTATCATCTGTTTCAAGCCAGGATGGGCATGTCCACATGAACATCAGGAGCAGTTTTGGCAAGAGAACAGATGTGGCTCCATTTTTTCTCTTTGAAAACACACTTGAGTTCTAAAGGCTGGAGCTGAAAAACATTGATCCTTTCTGACCATGCACGAAAGACAGCACAAGGCAGAAGTTATTGAAGTCACATGTGAAATGGAAGAAATTGAGCCCATTTCTTTTGGTTATTACAGAAGTAGCCCACCACGCAGAGCACACCACAGACAGGGCTTTAGACTTCACAGTAACCTGCCAGCCCACGTCCATGATGCAGAGAGAGGGTCTCTGGCAGAAAATCCACCTCACAGAAGGCTGTGGGTGTTCATCACAAAGCCAGCAATAGCTCCAAATGCTCCACATGCTCCTTTGAGAACAACCTGGTGAAATTCCAGGATTTGTTCCCCATGCACTGAGGTACCAAGGTAAACATCTTGGCAAAGAAAATCACATTTTTCTGAAAAATAGTAACCATCTCATTACCAAGGGTTAGGTTATTTCTTTGATTTTGTCCTTCCCCCCCATTTGTTCAAAGCAGTAATCAAAGGGACAGGTTTAATAATTATAGGCAGTGTGCTTTGGCAAGCTCAGTATCTCTTTTTAAGTAGTGGCAGCTGAATATAGTAGGCAATTCCCAACCTCCTACCCCAGAGTGGGTAATCTCTGTCTTCCCTTGCTGTGTATTTCCTCAACTGCCAAGTACTAAACAAACATAGACGGAATGCTGTCAGGTCACATTGAGACATGAAAATTTAGAATTTCTACCTACCAACATGAACAAGACTCTACAGACAACAAAAACCTTTCTTTTTACCTCTATATATTTTTTTTATTTTTTTTTAAATAGTTAACTTGTAAGGTAGAAACCTCCATATTTCAGTATTGCAGAGGTTCATCTCTTCACAGGTTCACTTGTGCAATTGAGTAAATTGCCAAAGAGAATTTAGGTCTCTCACTGTTGCTAGATGTGAGGGAATTGGGGGAGAGGGGAGAAGGATACAAAAAGGAAAAATAAATTACATTTTTTTGTAATTCCTTCATGTTTCAACCTGGGGAGTTTGATTTAATGTGGTAGGTGTTCTTGGAAGTGAGCATTCCAGATTTCATGTGCTTTTTGAGCTTTAATTAAATAATTTGAAAAAGAATACCATATGTGCACAGACTTCTCAAGGGATAAGCATGTAAATTTCTACATTGATATTTGCAGACTGTTGAACTCATACCAGCATGGAAGGAGGCTTAGAGATTTTTCATTTCTTCCAAATAACTGCCTGAGCAGCTAGGAAACTAAGTGGGCATCTAGTAATCTTCATCACATTTTCCAAGGTTCAAGTTCCCCAACAAAGAAGCTACTGCATTACTGAGAAATTCTGCCAGAAAGAAAATACACCTTTATGAGTGTTTTTGTTCTCCCATGGTAGTAATAAAAAAACATTAAAGCACACATAATGCAGCAGTCAGTACCTATTCTAGCTGCACAGTAAAAAGCAAAAGGAGCCCAAAAGAACAAAGGGAAGGCGTGAAGAAGTGCTAACACAGGCACCAGGTGGAGTGGCACATCTGTACCCTGACTGACTCACTCACCTGCCTTGTTTTTATATACATCAGCCCTGAGACAAACTCCACTGTTATGTGCAGCTTTGATAATACGTAATTAGTTGGTGATTTAGCAACCAGCGAAAAAATTGGACAGTAATCATGGCAGGGCAGAAGAATGAAACACCACAAAAAGGAGCTGAATTAGCCCCTGCAGCCAGCATTTATTGAACTCTTTGGCTGGTTTGTCAGACTGTAACAATAGAAGTGATTTTGGAAATAGGAGCAGTTGATAAAGTGGCAGTGCCGCTGATTGACATCCCTCTTCTAAACCAAAGAAATGCTTGTGAATCTGTAGTATAGAAGTCTCTTAAGAAAATATTTTAAAACCTGGGTAACTATTGCAAGTGTTGTTTCTGTGATCAGAAATATGAGGTGAGTGACACCTACACACAAATGGGGGTACAAGAAGGCAGGAGATAACCAGACCTGAGGTTTAATTCTGAGAGAAACTCACAGCTCTCTCATCAAAAAGAAAGCTCATCTCTATGACTTCTGCTGAATAAAGAGGCAAGTATTGAAAGTCATAAAAATCAGACCCAGACATCACTGCAGCCAGTGTGGAACAGGCATCTGGCATTAGCTGATGTAAGTATCTGCTGAATTCTGCTATTAAAAAGACAGGAAATATTTTCTGTTAGGAAGAAAGCACTGGAATTAGCCTTTCCGTTCATTAGAGGTACATATTACAGGGATCATGCATTTATTAAAATATGCAACATAATTGCAGTTTTAGGGAAAGGCTCTGAGGGCTTAAAATGTGATCCCATTTTTTTAGTTTGTGATCTCTGGGATCGCAGACTGGGAAGAGAGCTTTTACCCAGTCACTTTATCATTCATCTCAGCTGCACATCTCTCTGCCACAGAGGAAATTCATTCCAAAAAAGCTAACCTGAAAGCTCCAATTTAACTTGGTACTGTTTTAGTATGTTCCCTCATAGAAAACTATTTTTGAACAGACATTTCATACACAACTGCAATTTCCCTTGCAAAACTTTGTTCAAGAGAAATAACAGCATCATGTTTGTAACCTTAGGACTCAGTATGGGTACAGTTTTGTGTTTTGTTTTGGATATTTTTTCAGCTAAGCTCTACAAAGTAAGAGAACAGCTCAAGTTTTATTAAAATATAAAAAATTGTTCTGGAGTTGGAGGCAATACTAAACTTCCAATTATCTCAGATACTATCTCAGAATTTTGCCCTTTTGCCCTCAAAACAATTCCAGATTGTGGGATCTTTAAATTGGAAATGGTTTTATATTTCTTAACATTCCAGTGCCTTCTAAGATAAATTCAATAGTAAACTCAGCTTAAGAACTTCAGTGTGGAAGCTAAATTTTGATAAAATTTATCATAATCAAAAAATCTCTCAAAGCAGGCTTCTCTTTTACTGGCTGAATTTAATCTTGTGTTTGCACTTAAATAAAGAAATAAAGAAAAACTCACAGTTTCCTAACTATGAAGGAACTTTATCAGAATTAAAATTATTGACCTAAAGTTTATTCTCCTTAAGCTACTCTTGCTTAGGCACAAATTCTCCTTACACTTCTTCAGTCACCCTCTTCTCCGATGTTCTGCACAGTTTTGAAAAATAAAAATACACATCTATATATCCACTGGAAGAAAAAAAAAGGTTAAAATCTAAGCATTAATTTTTCTCTTCATAAAATGTGAAATACACAATGCCTAACTCAAATATAAAATCACTTTTTCTTCTGAGATAAATTGTTATTGTCATCCCAGCTGCACAGACAAGAGCCATGAGTTAATGGTGCAATAGCTTGTTCAAAGGGAGAAGCAAGCATGTGTGTGCTCATGCTAGCTAGAAGAGCGGCACAATTTTGTCCACAGTGTTGACAGAATGTTGTCTAGCATACCAAATAAAAATGGAAAAAAATCCAGAATTTTTCATTTGAAAATTGGGCTCACATGATGTCAAATCAATAGCTTTCTGGCAGGAACCATATTGTCCTTTTGGTCACGTGTTGCACCTTTGGCATTTCAATATGTAGCAGTGACTGGCAATAAAAATCAAGAGGATCAAGAATGGTAACAAATTCAGAAATGGTACTGTGAAAATATGATACTAGAATACAGGTTTGAAAAAAAAATAGCTTATATGCAGATTGCATATAAAATGTGAGATTTTATGGTAAATGTCATATTGGTAAATATTGTTGTAAAAAGCATACGAAGACAAAGATTCCTGCTGAGAAGCTGTCTGGCTCATTTCTGAGACACAAACCAAGAACTTCTAAAATGTAGCTGAGGTGATGAGACACATATTACATTTTTATTTCTTAATTTTGCTGAAAGACAGTATTGACACCCCTTGTTGCCAAAGCTGTTCTGGAGTTTATTTTTCCCAAACAGCTACTTAAAAAAAACTCTTTTGAATGCTGAGAGCACTACATAGAATAATGGCACAGTGCAATCTTGAAACCTCTGCCTCACCAAAGATAATGGCAGTTCTTTCAAAAGCAGTCAGCTGTGCTCCTGCTGTTTAGTGATATGTATCCATATGATGCATTTGAGTCTATTAAGGTATCCTTTTCTGTGGCTTTCAAAGCACAATATTCTTGTGATTTTCAAGGGTTTTTTTCAAATTATACTTGATGTGTAAGAGTGCATTTGAGCCCTGTTATACCAAATTGCAAAGCTCATTCATGGAAGAAAGTACTACAAATCTGATTGAGGGACATCTAAAAATTCAAACATGCTTTGACTTCAGGACAGGAGCTTGTATTGCAGGAAAAGGACTGACATTTGGCTATTTGGAATTACGGCACCAGCCAGCAGCATCAGCATTTCACAAGTCTTTCCCAAAAGCAGGAAACCTCTGATTTCACACAGAGTCACAGAATCACAGAATCACTCCAAGATCATCGTCTAACCCATGCCCTAACACTTCAACGAGACTATTTCAAATTGGGTTGTGACCACTTCCATTTCCCTCTTCAACTGTAGTTCTTACCAATCTTCTGCAAGTGTGAAGGAGAGTTCAAGAGGTAGTTACACTCATTTGTCTTAGTCATCTACTTTATTTTGTTAGGTAGAAGACACCCAGGACATTTAAACTCTTCAGTTTCCTAATACTAAAATTGGCTTTATATTTCCAGATGTGCATAAATTTCTCTGAAAAAGAGGTATGAAGAAAGTTCCTGAAGCTTAGAAGTTATATACAACAGTGCATAAAAGTGCTCTTTAATGTATTTTCTAGGGCTTCTGTTTGATCCTGAAAGACCTGAAATTGTCATCTGCAATTTCTGGTAAATAACTTGACAAACTTCTGCTTGTCAGGAGTGTTCTTTTCTGAGACTGTGCTACGTATGATGGTACTTGGGAGGCAGGGGTAGGATTTACTCATTACTGAGGAATAGGATTTGAAGAAGGAAGCTAGATAATTGGCTCTGAAATGGTGGTTTCACCATAAAATAACCCAGCTCAGTGCTACATTTCTGTCTGGCTCTGGGAAAATGTGCTTTTTGAAATTCCTGGATAACTAGACATGCGCTTGTATAGACCGTCGGAGTTCATAAACACTGTGAGTTTTCATCAAGTTGGCAATTTGGTTCCATTCTGATCCAGTGCTGCAGCCAATTTGTTGACTTGATTTTGATTCGATGCCTGTAATGCTCCACTTTTACTTTCATGGAATATTAATGCTAGATTGGTTTTGATTTCATGATTTTATTTTACTTCAGGTTTCTTAACAAAATATATTGAACTGATCCTTCAAATGGGATTTTCAAAAGTGCCTGATCTGCTCAATTTTTTCAGTATGCAGCATCACTGCAGAGTCTTTGAAGACATAGGCAAGTTTAAGCTAGCCAACCCAAAATACCAACTAGCTCTCAGTGCAGCAAGGAGTTTGCTCAGTAAGCACAACAAAAGCCTCATCCAATTCAGTAGGGATTGGGGGAGGAGGGGAACAGCTCTGTTTTCTTTTGACTTATTTTTATTATTTTTGAGAGCAATCGTTTTCAACAATATCTAAGACAGAAGAGAACTTCCATGCTTGTATACCATGAGCCACGCAAGGATGCCTCTGGACAGAGAAAAAGGATGTTTGCACACCCAGATGTGGCTGTCTGAAGTATCCAGCTAGAGCCCACATGCACTGCATGAGGAGACAGAAGGCTGCGCTCACATTCACCACTGGCAAGAACCTTTTTCTTCTACCTGTCAGAGACCAGTCCTCTAAGTTATATGCCTAACACTGGGTAAAGCAAACAGTCCACAGAGCATGCAGAAATGCAAATGCAATTTCTGCATTCAGCCGAGGAGCTTCTGATAGGAGGCAGGGATGGCTGAATTGTGAGGAAAACCCCACATGGAATGTTTTGTGCCATTTCTTTGCTCCACAGTCAAGGACATTGAAGACTGATTCATATCATACAAAGATGTCCCTAAATTCACCTATAACACTGGTCACACTGACTATACTCAACATGCCAGCAGTGACTGCAAGTGAGTTGACGGAAGGACTGCAATTTCCAAAATCTTCACCTTGTGCCGGAAGTGTGAGGTAGCCTTGTCTACATCTGCACTGCATTTGCAAGCACCCCACAGCTAAAGTGAGGCTAATTCACAGCTCTTAACACCCTCATGCACTCCTGTCTTGACTTGGTATTTTAAAAGACTGAGAAATGTAAATGTTCATGACCTTAAAACTGTATTATTATGCTGAAAAGCTAAGTTGGGGCTCCCACAGGTCACCTTATCAGTTAGTTTTAATCTGTACTTGTTACTCATCATCGTCAGCTCAGACCAAGCACCCACTTCTCTGACTAACAATTACAGAACCACAGAATCATGGAATGGGCAAGGATGGAAGGGACCACAATGGGTCATCTGGATCAACCTCCTCCCTCAAACAGGATCATCCTAGAGCTTATGGCATGGGATTGTGTCCAGCTGGTTCTTGAATATCTCCAGTGAGTGAGACCCCACAGCCTCTCTGGACAATTTGTTCCAGTGTCAGTCACCCACACAGTAAAGTTCTCCCTCATGTTCAGGTGGAGCTTCCTGTGCATCAGTTCCTGCCCATTGCCTCCTGTCCTATAGCTTGACCCCACTGAGCAGAGCCTGGCTCATCCTCCTGGCACCTCCCTGCAGGTACTCACAGACATGGATGAGCTCCCCTCTCAGTGCCCCTTCTCGAGGCTCAACAGCCCCAGCTCCCCCAGCCTTTCCTTTTTAAGAGAGATGCTCCAGTGCCTCAATCATCTGTGTTACCCTCCTCTGGAGCCACTCCAGCAGCTCCATGTCTCTCTTGTCCTGAGGAGTCATCCACATCTGGACTCAGCACTCCAGATGTGCCTCACCAGTGTTGGGCAGAGGGGCAGGGCCCATGAGCTGGTGACGTTCTTATGCTGGCATATTGTCTCTGTAAATAAACCAAATAATCTCTGTGGGAAAGCAAATTCACCTGGTAAACAGAAATCACAGGGGTTAACTGATGGAGTTCATTGTAGGAAACACTTTCCCATCTCCTTTGCAAATTTGAATTTGGTACGTTCAACTTCACTTTCCCCAAGAGCCCATCTTCCCCTGCCTTCTTCTCAACATTTATCACCACTGAATTCCCTTTTTGCTGCACCCCCTTCTCAGACTGCTTCCCCTCCCTCTCCAAGAGAATACTGTTTCCCAAGTATTTGCCATATGCCTGGCCCCATCAGTCAGTGCTGCACCTCTCATAAGTTTGTATTTTTCAGCTTCCATGGCCAAATGATTAGGTGAGAATCTTGGCTTATGGTTTTAAGTAAGTTTCCTAGAACTCATAGTAGCAACGAGAAACTTAAAAACATTAATCAAGTGCACCCTAAAGGCTAAGAAACCTGAAGGTAATAAACCACACCCTAAACTTATTTTATTTTTTAAATCCGAGTTTTAAGTTTTAAACCAATCTCAGGCCTTTCTCAGGCTTTTCTTGTGATTTGTGAGCATCTGGGATTGGCAGTGCTGCAATCTGAGCAAGCAGGTTGGAAAACATATTCCTACAATCCAGCTGCTCCCTAGGGTCCACTTCCCAGTGGTCCCACCAGACTACATCTCCTGAAATGACCTTCTGAGATGCACCAGGAACTCCCCAAGGTCACATAAGGAACCACTGCATTGCCTGAGCTTCTGCTTCCCCATTGCTGTCTTTGGAAAAGTTAATGACCACGCTGGTTTTTTGAACTACCCCAGGAGAGTAGCGTTCTTCAGGCAAGCATAGATATCTGGAAGCAGGAAAAAGGGGTGTGATCAAATCCACGTGTTTTCTGTTCCCAGAGGAGTATGCATGCAGCCTTCACCAGCAAAATCCTCCTCACTTGCTTTTCTTCTGCAAAAGAATGATTCCAGGCACTCCTTCAGCTTGGTAAACGTGCAAAACCAGAGGTTGTATTTTTCCAAGTAATAAGCTTCTTTTTCTTTTGTTGCAATTTCCAAACATAGCAGGCCCAGAATAAAGGTTTGTATAAGATTTGCCCATCAAAGATTATTGATTTCCTGCCTAACAAACATGGCATTTCACTCCAGCTGCTTACTCTGTTTTTCCTCTGTATTTTATTCTGCTTTCAGATCCCCTTGTCATGCTAGGCAGAAGAGCCTGCCTCCATTATTTAATCTCTAGCCTCAATAAGTGCTTACATTTTAAAGTTAAATTGATTTTTCCCTCTGTTCTGTGAACACTGTCACTTGGTCTTCTAGCCACACCAGTCCACCCTCAACAGCAAACAGAACTTGCAAAGTACAAAGTATACATTTTGTAAGAAGCCTGAAGAATGCTGAACCTTAAGGAAACAAGGCCAATGTAATAAAAAGCACTGAAATTCAGTGCCGATGCTACTGACATCACTGTTAGACTTAGCCCTGCTGCAATGAGAACTGCAGGGATTACTAAGAGTGTCTTCCTTCTTAGTAGCTCAACTGATAGTTTGAGTAGTGATGCACAGGTTGCTGCCACGTGCTAGACAAAAATAACTAAATACAGTATGTTCACAACAGTGCTGATCAATGTGGGTTGTGACAAAGAGTCTTTTAAAGGGAAAAGTCATTTCCCATCTTTGGTCTAGTAAGGGTTAGCTGATTCATGAAACTTATGGCAAATAAAAAACAACATTTTTTAATCATTTGAGCACAGTCTTACTGATCATTATCCATTACTGGAGGGCAAAAGAAAATAGTTGATTTATTATTAATTATTAGTATAAATATACAAGAAAAACCAAATCCCTGATATTTCAGGATAGGGGTTGGAGCTTAAAGTCGCTGAAGTCTGTGGCTTTTGTTACTGTTTGGTGAATAAACAAATTAGTGGAAAACCTGAGCAGGCTCCATTGACACAAACCCAGATTGAATAGAGGCACAGAAGATAGAAGATGACTTGGGGCATCTAGTCTTTAAAGAATCCAGTTTCTTGATGCCCAGACAGAAAGGTTGCATTAAACAAAGCCAGACACAAAAGCACAGCATAAAATTTGCAGATCCTCTGCCTACCAAGGAAATATCTAAAGTATGCCATACACAAAGTGCATTAAGTAATAATGAAAGCCTTGATTATACTACTGACCTTGAGAAAAATATGCTTTCTGTCACTGAAAAAAATCAAACTCTCGTGAAAATGAGCTGCCCCTTCCTTCTACATATGAGCTACAGTGACCTCCTCTAGTTTTGCTGGATATAAGTGGGGATATCAGGAAATCACCTTATTACTGCAACTACTGAGAAAAGCTTCAGTTAGTAGCTACATGAAGGCATTAAAAGCTGCTTGAAATGGAAGCAGACAGCTGAGGGAGGGATGGGCTGGGAAGGAAAGTAAAGAGAGAAATGAGACTGCAGCCTGCTCTGGTTGCTGCTTGAGCTGTGAAAATCGCAGAGCCTTTTCTTAATATATGCTTCTAGGCTAGGATTGAAACACTCAATAAAAATATACCTGGAGCTAACAGACAATTAGCTTTTATTGCTACTGCTTTTTGTCTATCAGAACTTCTTAGATGAACTGCTTTGCTTTTATTTCAGTATTTGAACAAATGATGCTATTACAAGCTTCTCCTCAGAACCAGTGAGGTGGTTTGTTTTGGTAGCTAAGAGTACATTATACCCCACAGACTATCCCCTAAGCCCTAAAAAGAGTAAAAACCTTTGTACTGTGCTAGATAATACATTAAGCAGAAACAGAAAATTTTAGAAGCAAAACACCTCTGGCAAAACATGACTTCTGCAAGTGGTGTTCAACATCATGAGAAGTTGGGTTTCCCACACAGTGAGCTTCCAACTAATTGAAATCAGTGCAAAAAATGCACACTGGGAGTTCTTACAAACTTTGCAGGAATGCAAAGCAGTGGATGCCATTATGCTGGTGAACTTGCATTCTGAAATGTTTAGATAAACAAGCTCCTCTTCTGCTGAACTTTGCTCCTTCCCCCAGAGCACTGATCTCACCTGGTGAAGAAGCAGAGCAGCATCATTCTTCTCATGACTGCCACCAGACAATGCTGTCCTGCAGGGATGAAAGGGAACAAAGGGAACTGGTTCTCTAGAGAGCCCTGCCAGCTTCCCCAAAGTCTGAGAGTGGCAACATACACAACATTTTCCCTTTTTTAACTTGTAACTCCTGTCCTTGCAGTGCCAAGACAAACAGGAAGGTGTGAGCCCTCTCTTGCTTAAGCTAAAATGCAATAACCATTTTTGCTCTCCCAGACTCCCTGGTAGCTATGCTCCTTTTTTTGTTCAGAAGGCTGCCTTAGAGAAAAGCCAGGTAGTGCCTACATTTACGTGCCAAGGCTGTGATATTGGCAAGATCAAGGCCAAAACTGTGCCCACTTTTTCCCCTGGTTGAAGCTGATTCACTGAGAGCTCTGCTATGTGCTGTGTCTGCTGTGCCACGCATCGTGAAATAAAGCCAACAGCCTGGCAAGGGATCAGTATTGAACAGAGAGATGATACAAATCACTGGGGAACTGAAATGACTCACTGACTTTGCATTCAGCTCCACACCTACAGCTTTGTGGTTATTACATTAAAAATAAATTAAAGCACTTTATATTATCTGCTTTATAAGGTAATATTAGTGACAGCTACCAGAGTGCTGTGCTTCTGTAAAACTCACACTTTACAAATATTAAATTACACAACTATTTATAAACACAGCAGTTTTATAAAAAAACAGAGATATGGTAAATTCAACTGAACCCATGCGTTTAAGTCCAAAAATAGATAAATAGTGAATGAAGATGTCATCCTGTCATGAAAAATTAGTGACAGAATAATATTTTTCCATGAATTTCAATATATTTATCATAAAATGAGCATTTCTAATTATGACATGTTTGCATAGGATCCCCCTTATCTTTTTTAATTGAGTTTTATCAAGTGTTTTCTTTCTCAAAAGAATAATAATGCTGGACCAGTGGTCCACTGGGTGAAATTTGTAACAACCACAACTCTAATGCAGCTGTGTGATGAACTTGGTCTTCAACTGTAATATCCTTGTGATTAAAGCATAATTATAAATGAAAACAGGTTAATTCCTAACACTAAAGTTGTCTGCAGGATATTTTCTTCCACTTATTTCTCGCACAGTAAAATATCACCCATAACTGGGACTGGGAGTTGTTCTTAATTTGTTGAATTGGTTTATCCTAGGGTTTTGGGTTTCGCTTTTGTTTTGTTTGTTTTTGGTTTCTTTCTTTTAAGATTTCCAATGTGTTGTTTGTTTTTTTTTTCACTTTGAGCTCCACTTCAGATAGAAATAACACTTTGCTCTTCCGTTTTCCAGAGTAGCTATTTTTTTCCAATTATTCTTTCCATGTTCTTTGCCTTGCATTACTCAGGGATATTTTTCAGCTTCCACTCTACCACACTTTATCTTCTCCAAGACCCTCAGTCATCTCTTATCCAAGCTAACCCTGATCATTTTCCCTACTGCATATTTTTCATCTCAGTGTTCACCTACCTTTCAAGAAAAATACAAATTTAAACACATATATGCAGAGAGGGAGCTGGAGGCACTTTAGTACTTACCTTTGCCCTTACTCAGATTTAACCATTTAATCCCACTTTAGTGAGGTTTTCTTGGTTTTCAGTCGAGATGATGCAGGACTTCAGCTCTTCTTCCATGAAAATCTATTATCCTCACATGAGAATAATATCTCATACCTCTAATGAGGAATGAAGAATTTTCTGAAAGAAAAATCCAACTTAAATGCCATTCTGTTCTTACTAGATTTCCGTTAACTTATTCAAGGTGGTTTTTGGGTTTTTTTTAATACAGAAGTTATGATCACATGAAGGACAATATAGATTAAAAATATCTGAATATTATTTCAGTGTCTCCATATGTCAGCACCCTGATCTTATAACATCCTTTACTTTTGTTCCTTATAAAGAATAGGCTTCAAAAATATATCTGCTATTAATTCACATGGTGAAGATTGAGACAAATCTTTCATCATACTGCAGTACTCATTCTCGTTAGTTACAGCTCAGCAAACTTACAGGTTTTCATGCAGGTTTTCTGATACCACTTTATTGAAGACTTAAGCTTTATTTGGTCTTCTTTATCTCTAGTTATTTATGCTTTCCAGGTTTCCCACATCTCTGAATTCTCATATTTTTGTCCTATTTTTCTCTCTGTTGAGTAAAACTATAATTTTTGAAGAACTCCTGATTGCTTAGGAAAAACAGCTTGAGCCTTGCCAGTGTGTCTGAGGTGTTTGTTCTTGCCATCTTGCTTTTTATTGTACCTATTTCTGTCAAGAAATTATTCCAAGCGGCCTTCACATTGGTTTCTAATAATTTTCACATTTTACAGTACTTTTATCTGTAGGAATTTTTTTTACCAGATTTCTTATTACTCAAAATACTTTTCTTTAAAGCTAAGTGTTAGGGTGATAATTAATTTCTATTAACTTATTTCTTTGGAACACTAATCAGAGCTTTTTAATGCATGTGTCTAAAATTAGGTTGAAAAATAATTTCATTTTTCTAAAGCACTGAACTCTCTGAAACTAAATGAAACTGCTCAGCGTTTTTAAATCTTTATATTTGGAAGTAAAACTTTGCAGACCACTTATTTTTGAAGTACTGAACCACATCACTTCGGAGAAAGAAAACAAACTTTACATGGCCTTCCAGATGTCTAAAACAAGCAAATAACATCCAGTAAAACTAGGTCTGGGGCAGTATTTTAGAAATTTTAGAGAAAGATTACCTAGCCTGTATATACTTTTTTTGCTTCTAAGCAAAAACTTTATGAGCAGAAATCTGGGGACACTACCTGCTAAAGATAACAGAGCAATTTAAATCTTTTCCTCTGGAAATATTATTGATTATCAACATTTTTACAGCACTGCCATCAATGGAACATACACAAAGCCCCCAGAAATTATTTAGTGACATCAGCCTTTCTTTCCTACATGGCTGTACAGATTGACATACTTTCCACAGAAGCACTTGATTTCAGTTAATGAAGTTATCACTCAATAAAAGGGAAATACTTGAACAAAGCTTCTGGTTTTGTCATTTTTCTATTTTTCCAGAATCTTCCATAAACAAGACTGTTGCAAGAAGAGCATTTGCAAAGCACTGCAAAAGGCATCATTCTGCCACACTATATAGGTTGGTCTGGAGCCCTCCCTGGCTTTCTTCTTCAGCTTTATTGTCAGTAGCTATGCCAAAAAATCATATGGCATAAGGAAAAAAAGGTCAAAGTGAAACAGTATTTTAGGGTTTATTTTTAAAATAGCCTAAGTCAAAGCAATTTTTCTTTATTTTAAATGGATTAAACATCCAGTTCAATAGGAATCCCTGAACTGATTTCTGAGTCACTTCAACCTAGCTGTCATTTTTCCACAAGTTTCACAAGCCAGTAGACTTCTTGACACTTAAAACACTTTCAGTTGTTCAAGAAATTCTAGAGCAAGCCAATGAAAATTATCTTAGGAAGCTGCTTCAGTATTTCACATGACTGAATCCAAGTCATTCTTCTAAAGTCCCTTCCTTTAATAAATCACTTGGTTAATTATGGCTCTGCTGTCAAAGATAAGTGCTGTCATGCAGAGGTACTAAAGCTGTAGCTTCCCTCAGTTATTCCAAGTAACAGATTAGATAGCAATCTAATGTGAGCTATTTCAAACATAGGAAAAAGAATATTCATTGCAATTCAACAATAGCATGTTCATGTTCATCATTATTATTACCAGTTTGATGGCCTTCTTCCCCAAGAGGCTCTTATCTTCTTGAGACAATAATCTGCTACTAAAGAGATTAAATATGTGGTGAGATGTCACGTTTAAAAACTATATCAAAAGCAGTTTATTTGATTTTTTAGTATTTTTTTCACATGCCAGAAAGTGTTTCCTTACACTTTCCATAAAAATCTTCCAGATAGGTACTGAATACACTGAAGTTCTCAGGGAGGGTAAATATTTTATCTTCATCTAGTCATAACTGATTTATTCCCTCTGATGTAGACCTGCTAAATAGCCATTTGTTGATTCCTTAGTAACTACCTGAGGTAGCAAATGTTGGCTACTGCAGAAGCAGTCCTCACTCACAACAGTGAGCTACATGACAAATGGAATTACGTGGATTGACTAACACTGAAGATAACACAAAATGGAAATTCCTACCAGAGAAGTGCTTGAAGACACGCAATATTTTCTCAGTCATTAAAAGAGCAGTGTATTCAGTGCTGGCAATTCTTTAGAGAAGAGATGTAAAGCTTTTCTCAAAAGATCTCACCCAGGCTCTCCTCTGAACCCCATCTGGACTCGACAAGCATGTCACTTACTTTCTCGAGCTTCTTGAAGCTATTTATAACCAACCCCATCTTTCTGTGTGTCAAACCATAACAGGAGCTTCACCTACACCCCAACTCATCTCCATGTATTCAGAACTGGTAATATCTGCTTCAAAAATAAAATCCACGGTGAGTGACTTACTAAGAGCAGATGTGGCACGTTCCACAGGTGGCATGTCACATGGGGTTTTTTCCCTACAGTCCCTAATAGACTTGCTGGTTTGTCAACACTTTTCCAGCAGTAGACTTAAAGCAAAGTATATAATTTCAACTTAATTCTAATAAGAATTTAGGAGACCTATATATTGCAAAGATGAGATTTGGCATCAAAAGTCACCTGGAAATTACCAATATTATAAAGCTGCCTCACATTTGCAATTTCAAAAATAAAATTCCCACCAGCTGGGAAGGAGGTGAGGATAGACAAGAACTAAAAATCATTTCCTTCTTTGTTTTTAGTCTATTTGCATCGCTCACAGCCAATGATTTTCTCTTAGGTCACAAATTGCTGAGCAACACTGGGTCACCCTTACGAAGAGCAGGCTTCCCTGTTCACATTCCGTAAATATGCCCTTCAGATTACAACAAGTTTAAATAGAACTGCATCCAGAAATTAAAAAGGTTTGTGTTTATTCGTCACGAATACTGCAAGTGTGGGTTGCCCATCACTTCATGTCTTCCGTATGTAAAAATAAAGCATTTCTTATATATATCCCATCTGCTTTATGGGAAATTAAGGTAAAATAGGAATGTCCTGTGGCAGAAGTGGGACAGTGGACTTGCGGCCAGTCCAGGCTTCTCTTGCGCCGGGGTGGGTCCCTGCTGGCCGCTTTGCAGGGCAGGGAAGGCTCAGGCGCTCTCCTCTTTGATGCCCATTGCGGGGATGCCTTGTTGGGGCGCGGCTCCCGGCGGGCTCAGCCGCAGCCCGCAGTCAGCACTAGAGGGCACTCCGGGATTGGGAAGCGCCGCTCCGAGCCCCCGGGTGATGGATGGATGGATGGATGGATGGATGGATGGATGGATGGATGGATGGATGGATGGATGGATGGATGGATGGATGGACGGACGGGCTGGATTTCCCACCTGGACACCCAGGGCATGGTGAGAGCCGTGCTCTCTGCTTAGCCCCGTGCAGGGGAGGTGTGATGCTGAGGGGAGGAGCAGAGCAGGTGATGCTGCAGCTTGGCCAGCAGAGATGAGCCAGAGTCACCTCGGGGTGAAGCACAGGGCTTGGGAAGCAGCACGTGGCTCTTCCCAAAGGAATGGTCAGTGTCACAACTCTCAGTCACTGCGCTGGGTTTCTTTCCTCCTGGGGCAGTAAGTATTCCTTTGGCTCTGTCTCCAAAACCCCAAAACCCCGGTTGTAAAGAAGCTCAGATGGCAACTACTCGTCCACCTTGCCTTGTGAATTAAAATCTCCATCTCCAGCAAGGCAGGGAGAACAGCACGTTTCCAGGCGGCTGCTTCTCCTCAGATGCATATGAGAAAGCCGTGTAATAAATGTAAAATAAGTGTACAGCTACTGGGCTAAAATATGAAGGAGGATGAGAAAGGGCTACTCGACCAGACAGTCACTTTCCAGAAGGGAGAGGAAAACCCTCGCTGAGGTTCAAAACACAGCCCATGGCTAGAACATGAGAGGAACCCGTTCCTAGTAAGCTGCACTACACTTCTTGTGATGGGAGACTTAAACTGACCTTAAACCATCTCCGGCTGTGCCTTAGGAAGTCTAGCCTTAATCTCAATGATGTTAATTCTAAAATATTCCCTTTATGGCTAATTCATATTTTTCCTTTATATTTAATCTAATTTGCTGCAGGCTAATCCCTTTAGTTTTTGGCTTGTTGAAAAACAAAAATTACTAGTCCCTGTACTCCTGTTCCTTCTCCCTGTGGATCTATGGACACTTATTATCTCTTTCAGGTATTTTTTATTTCTTCAATAACTCTTAGAGCATAAAAACATCTGCTACTCTTCTCCTTCCTGGTTAAGAGACACGATTCCAGGTGTTCAGAGATGACTGAAGGAAACACTGTCAGCAAGCTTTTGGTAAATGCTACATTCCCCATACATCCATCTGGATGAAATTCTTTTGTGTCTAAGTGCCTTTAATTACCACCTATAGGCTCCTGCTGAAATACTTCTCCCTGGAGTGTTTTCCTCCTGGCTCTTCTGAGTAATACATCAGGATATCTTCTTCACTGCTTCTGTTGGCTTCAGTTTAACAGCTATTACCTACTCAATTGTTATTTTAGGTAACACATTTTTAGGTAACACATAAAACTAATGCTTAACATGTCCCTTTCAAATGGCAATAGGCTTGGTTTTGATCCTGGACTGTAATACTGCACAGATCCGCTAGAGACAGTTCCTTAGTGATTGATATATAGAAATTTGCTCAACAAAATCTGGCATGCTGTGGCCACCAAGTTTCTGTTGCCTAAGAAGACAATATTTCTTTGTCATCCTAGAGCAAGGCTTGTATTCTTTTCTTTTAGTTAGAAAATACTCTGAAAAAAGACTGCAAAAAAGATGGCTCAGTATTTTTTGCAGCAAGTGGGATAACAGCCCAAATTCCAGCCCAAGTTTTCATAGGCAGCCTTGGGGAGCTGTTTTCCCCAACCTGCATCTCTCAATTTCATTTCCATAAACTGAAGATAATGTTCCTTTCCCACCTGGGAAATGCACTGCTACTAGTGAGATATTTCGATGCTATTAAAGAGGACCTAGGCAAAACTTGTGCACAGTCAAATTATAAAAGTCCTAAAAGATAAACAAAATAAATCAGATTTAATATTCTTCAGCTTTTGTTTACCTACCTTCAGCACTAGAATTTCCGTGGACTCACTGCTATTCCCTTGTGTTGTCTTCATAACTGAAGCCTTGAGATGGCCAGATCACTTAAACTCAGGCAAAGCTTTTTCTATGAGCTGGCTCATTGTGGTAGCTGGTTTAGGCACCCCAGACACAGCAGTGGCTGTGACAAATGAAAGAATTCCCATGCACTAAGCAACACATATCCAAAGGCAACAAAACCTTTAACCTGTTTTGGCTACATTTTAAAGAAGAAATCATTTAGAGACTAAAATGGAGAATAAGAAACTTCATTGCTGAGGCAAGCTGATTTTTGTCATAAAAAACATTCTGCCTTAGAGTAGAAGAAAAGGAGAAGCACTCCCACCTGCTGCCTATGGTGGCTGTGTCCTCTAAAGCAATGATCCATCCCACAGGCCAAATACTTCCAACCTTGGTCTTGCAGGCACCACCTACACAAAGGTGCCCAGTGCTATAGCATATCTTAAATGAAAAATTGTTAATTTAAGTATGCTACAGGGATGTACATGAAGCCATCAGGGAAAAAGGAAATCATACAAGCTGAGCTTAATTTCTTAGCCCTTGCTGCACAGAATTACTCAAACACATGAGTTCAAGGTTTTTCAGATAACTGTGGAGCGTTCAAGCAGTATAAGGCAGGTTCAGAAAGTAATGGACACACTGCACAGCCCCAGGGAGTGTGCACAGGGAATTTGAGGGCCTTCCTATGCATACATGTACACTGTGAATGTACAGGTCTGCCAGGTAGAGTATCTGGCACTTTCAAAATTGTGCTCATGTATACAGGAGCACAAAAGGGCTGGGAATCCCAGGTGAAATGAGCAGTTCCTTAGAGTCTTCCCAAATTTTTCATGGGAAAATAAATAATATTCAGGGAAAAATGTGCATATATCAGCCCCAGTTATCAAAGATTTTACTTTGATTTCTTCAACCCCCTGGGCAGCAACCAGGTCTAAGATATTACACTGAACTGGATGGAATTATTCACATATTGGCATGTAAATAGGTCTCTGCAGAATGCTGAGCCTGCTTTATGATTAAGCTCTACTACCAATGGCAATAAAGATATAATTAGCATTATTGTAAAAATGGCATCATCTTTTGTCTTGTTTTTTCCCAGTCAGAAATTAGAAAAAGGAAATAAAGTGGTGTCAGTCTGCATGAGATGAGTGCCAAACTTGCAGAGTTATATAGAGCACTGCAAGCATCTTGCTAGTGCAAACAAGAGCAACTCACCATAAAATTAAGGGACCAAATACTATTCACTCAACAGCATAGAACACAATGTTGTTCTTTATTATATTATTTTAGAGGGGCAGATTTACTTGGTCATAAATTAATAATTCAGAAGCTGTAAGAAGGCATAGCCAATTAGCTGCAGTAATTTGCATTTTTATGCTCCTTCATTAGTTTTCTAAGGTTCTTCTCTCCTACTATAGGAATGCAAATGCCATCTTCCAAAAGGTGAATTGCCAACCTGTTTTTTGTTTGCATGGTAATGAAGCCTTTTCAATTATTGAAAGACCAAATACTTTAATAATTTTTAAGACAAATTTTTGTTGCTATAGTATCTCTTCCTTGTGGTTTTTTTTAAGAAACATGTTTTTTTAATGCAATTTATTTTAACCTGAAGCAGAGAGTTTATCAGGTGGCTGATCTTCTGAGGTTCCCAAAATCATGCCTAACTTTAATCATGTGAGTAAATCTCTCGAAGCAAGGTATTAAAATCCTTTCTTAATTTAGAGGCTGACAAATAAGTCCGTGTATGCTGTCTTTGTTTGCAGCATAGATCCCTTTATTCTTTGTGCAGGTGTGAATTGAGAAGGGTTTAATATATGAATTTGACTGAAATTCACTTTCTTATGCCCGTGCCCCAGATATCTGCTGGCACAAGCACCATCAAAAGCTTCCTGTAGCCTGCCCCACGGATTTCCCTTTTGGTCATTACTATCTATGGGCACAATCTTGCTAAAGTTGACGTCTTCAGCTTCTGAGAAATACTCATGAGGCCAGCGAGGTTAAAATCTTCCTGCAGGCATAACTGAAGTCCTGGTCACCAGAGTGCTGCAGGGCAGCTGTGCATGCTTGGTCTCTGCCTTCCCATGCAGGGCACCAGCAAATCCCACTGGCTTCCCAGAGAGCTGCTCCTAACCTGCAGCTGGCCTGACACGTACTTATTTTTCCATTTGTACTCTGGTATTTTCCTTTCCAAATGCTTTCCATGTGAGGCCATTTCATTTTATTTTTATAATTACTTTATTTTTAATGCAGCCTCTCATTCCAGATGTAGATAGTACATGCACACACTCAAACACACGTAGAAGAGAAGTAATGCTGAGGCTGCACCTTTATAGAAATGGATTTGAGGCAGAGGGTGACCGAGGAGAACTATACAGATATTTCAGAGGGCCGGTGGGTACTGATCTCAAAAAAAATACAAACAAACAAACAAACCAAAAAAAAAAAAAAAAAAAAAAAAAAAAAAAAAAAAAAAAAAAAAAAAAAAGCAGGGGCTGGGGGGAATTAAAACCTGGAGAATTAGAAAAATATAACCTACGGTAATTTCACAATTATAAGCCGCACCTTTTTCATTGAAGAATCCAGCCTACCCTACCTAAGTGTAGCTTATATTCAGGTGCTGCTTATCTATGGACAAATCCCAGCGAAATGCCAACCCGGAAGTGAGAGCTGGCCATGGAGGGCGCCTGGGGCTGCCTTTGAAGGCTTTGCTGGTCTGTGAAAACTGTTGCAACTTGAGCACCTGACACCAAACTCTGCCTGGCGCAATTCTGTTACTAATTTGTTACTTTGTTACACGTGGATCCTCGTTTGGTTTTTATTTTTTTTAAAAATGCAGCTTATATTCAGGTACGGCTTATCTATGGACAAATCCCGTAGTCTACCCGGCTACAGGGAGGTGTGGCTTATAATCAGGTGTGGCTTATAATTGTGAAATTACTGTACTAAAGGTAGGTTTTCTCTGAAGGGACTTGGGTGTTTAGGCCCCCATGAATGCTATCAGTTGGCTGAAGAAGTTGGTTTACATCAGCAGAATGCTTGTCTTTCAGGATGTTGGTGTTTCTAAGGGCAACCTGCAGCAGTGCTTTTCCCAAGGAACATGGCACCACTACCCAGCCCACTGAAATCCGCTCCATCCTGTCCCCTAGTCACTTCAGCCTTCTTTCTTTTAGCAGAGGTGCTGTTCACAAACTGTGCAGATCATCTTGGAAATTTTTGCCAGCAAAGAGCACACAAGAAAGTTTTTTGTCATTTCACTGATAGTGCAAACAGCATGCCTGTAACGCAGACCAAATGACTGACCATACAAGAAGCAGGGTGTGTTGGTATGTTTTAGAAGGCTTTCTTCCTTTTTTATTAACATCTTGGTGAAGGCTGCATGTGAAGGCCAGGCTCTGAATCACTTCAAGCAGGAAGGGCAGGGTGGCAGAGGAGTGGGTGGCTGAATCAGCTCCAATACTCAAAGGCAAGTGACATTATGCCAGAGATGAAACTGATGCCAGCAGGTGCAAAGAGAAAGGAGAAAAAAAATCTGTAATTTGAAGTAGAACTGTCAAAAAAATAAAATAATCAAAACTTTCCAAACTATGCAAACAAAGAGATCTGAAAGTATGAAGGAGAAGATTTTCCAACTCCACAGCAGTGGCAGCAGTCTCTGTCTTTGCCCTTACTCCAGCCCCTGTCACCTCCTCCGCTTGTCCCCAAGCCCAGCCCCAACACATCCCCTGCCTGACACCATGCCAGGGCACAAAGGTGGCCCACGGGCAGGCTGGGGCTGGGGGCTGTGTTCCCACAGCAGGACAGAGCCTCCTGACCTGCAGAACTAACCTCTAGAGCTGCACGGCTTTGTGTTTTCCTCTTCCTACGATGACAGAAATTGAGGTCTCTGAACATGCTTATTTGAAGACAAAAGATCAGATTTTATGATCTAGGTGAATTTCTGTTCTTTATGTCATTCAGAAAAATCAGTCTTTTATTACTTCATGGAGAACTTTAAGATTTCATATCTTATATGTCTGCTATTTAGCTTATAAATTACAATTATCGGCAAAGTAAATTTTAAAAAAACATCACTAAGACCTTATTGCAGATCATCTCAACAGAATAACATGATCGTTTCATATTTTTGACTGAAATATATTATTATCAGAAGAGTTCTGTTGATTATTTAATGTGACTTCTTATATCACACACCTACAGGGCTCCCTTAAATGAATTTCTAGGTCAATAGTGCAGCTAAACCAGAATAAAAACTGAACATGGTTTCAAATTTTCTCTTCAGACCAAGTCCACTGCAGCATACAGTAAGTTTTTCCAGTTGTCAGTTCCCTTCTCTGAGGTAAATTACTTCAAGGCTAAATTTCTCTAATTCCGGGCAATGGATTTTGCCAGTCTTTTCCAGAGAAATTAGTGATGCCTTTTTACCAATTCTCTATTCTTTAGAAAGTCAAGACTTCAAACTCATTTTCGGTATATTTTGCAATCCTTTAAAAAGCTCAACCAGACTTGCTCTCAAACCTGTCTTTCTAAAGAAAACCAAATACATAATAATGTTTTTTAAAAGTAATTAGAAAGAAGACCAAAATCCTTTTCCACAGGACGAGCAGGATGGAGCACGGTCCAGGCTGCTGGACCCCAGCAGTGGCACCTGGGAGCAGCTGGGCAGAGCCTCCCTTTCTCCTCTAGCAAAGCCACAAAGCCTCAGGCTTCCCTTGCCAAGGGGCTACAGTCTATGCAGAACTTTCCCTTTTCCTTCACAGGAAATCTTCACCTGAAAAATGCAAGCTCTCTGCTTTTATTCATATTTTCCTCATTATAGTCCAATGATCGTTTTAGCACTTTGGCCTGGGTGCACCGCAGGAGCTCCACGTGTATCTGATTATCCATTATAAAATCAAATCCCTTTCAGTCCCTATTTCCCAGCATGGGGTCTTTTCCATCCTACAAGTGTTCCATCCTGCAGGCTCACACTGTTCCTCACTGCACAGGCTTCCAAAAAAATAACTTGTTCCATTTTGTAGAAAAAGTCAGATTTCTCTGCCATTCACCAGCCTTATTTATCATTTAATCCTCCACTAGTTTTAGTGGTATAAGAAAACTTCATGAAGAAAATGTCATGTTTTCTTGTCTCATTAAGAAAGATAAGGTGTGAGGGAGATGAACCTCATGAGGATTAAATCCTCACCATAATGGCTCCTTATTTGCAATTATACTTAAATATACTTATATTATATATTAATAAAATTCATAGGTGTTAGATTGATTGTCTATTCCTTTATTTTCTTAACAAAATGTCTTCTAGTGTGAGTGAGAGAATATCCTTAAAAAATTTATTACATCAATAATACTGATTGAAAAGGACTTGTAATCTTATCAAAAGATGGGATCAAATTAGGCTGGCAAAAATTATTTTTGTGGAACTAATTTTAATCGATATTAATTGTGTTTAAGCAATCTCATCTTGATATTCCCTTAATCTCCTGAGTGATTCCAATTACAGTTTTTAACTATTGGTACAATTTAATTTTTTCCCATCTTGTAAATTCCCATGTTTCAACCCAAAATAAAATGCCTATGAGGGATTTTTGCTAGTTCTTTTAAAACTTTCAGATGAAAGTTAATTAGACATGCAGATTTTTAAATGTCTAACTTGAACAAACTGCTGTGTAACTGATTAGAATTTAAAGGATTGCATCATCATGTTATATGACTCTACCATCTGGTTTTCCCCAAATGCAGACGTCACGTGGCTGAGGTTCTGCTTTCCATGAATTCTTTTCAGTTCTGCTGTCATCATACAGTCATGGAGCAATAATATTATCAGGATTCCTGACACAACTGGGAACTCCTCTCTGCCTTTCCATTCTTAGATGTGATAACTATAGATATTTGTCTTCAACATTTTGCTTCCACTATTTACTTCCTAAAATCCAAGAGACTTGCCACATTGATTGTTCCAGCTTTTTTTTTTTACTTTCACTATGATTGAGAGATGTTTTGCATTTTACTTTGACCCATGCTGGTTTTTCCTTAAGTCCCTGCAAAAACATCATTCTGAAATGTGCAATTTGGGCATCTAGTAAAATGTTATTCAGCAATGGACAATTATCTTCCTCATGTTTCTATTTACATTTTCTCCAGTTTATTGTCTCAATATTATTTTCAGCTTTATTAAATTGTCCTTTTCAACCCCCTGAGAATATGAATTCTTGGCAGAACTCACAATAAATATGTAATCAAGATAAAACCAGTTTCATCTATTTTTTCAGTTCTGTGATTAACTCTTCACTTTGTAAGGTCTTGAATAGAGTTCTGCCCCATTAGAAACAATTTGTGCTTATATAGGAAATTGTTATATATAAAATCTTAAAAATTCAAAGACTGGCTTAAAATCAGCGACTTATATCACATCTTTCGAACTGATGCCAACACATAAAAACATTTGTTCTTGCTACATATTGAAGCTTAATGGTTGCACAGCCAATTTTCTTATTCTCTAGTGTGTTTGTGCATTTCTAGCAGACCAAAGCTAGCAAACTCTCTTGTGCTTTGATCCTACAGAACCATTCTCTTTTTTCTCCATGGCCTGTAATTTGAACTTCAGCGAGGCCATTTTAAAACAGAATCTCTCTCATACTGCTGCATTTTTCATTCAGTCTTCTCAACATTGTTACAGCCAATAATTTTAACATTATCAACATGGGAATCTTCCTATTTGTTTTCAGAACATCTAGCTTTATGCTAATTATTGAGAAATTTCCACTGTGTATATAGCACATAATAAATGAAAAGCTGCATATATTAGAATCAAATAAGTTGAAATTATTCTGTGTTATTAAATATTTTTAAATTTCATGCTATAGTTATATTTGCTATAGACAATGTCAGTGAACTTAAATGAAGCCAGGAAAAGCAGATGTTCCATATTTTTTCTCTACATTTCATTTTCTTTACAATCCTTCTACAGGTTATAATGAGTATGAAGTATGACTGAGTCTGGACGAATGTGTTAAGGTCTTCTATTAGCAAATTTCTTGGTACAGCTGTCATTATTTTTTTAAGTTGCTATAGAGACTTACAAGTTTGAGGCATCACTGTTTCAATGATTTTCCATAGCAATACTGCTTTGGCTCCAGTGCACACCCCAAAACAACTATGAGTGTCCTTCAAGATAATTTATGTCCACTTGAACACACCAAAATATCTACACAATTGCCTAGAATATGGCAGTAGCAATTGGGTGTGAAAAAGGACTGACCCACTTCCTAAACCTATTGTTAGATAGAATAGATTTCATAACTGAGATTTCAGTAAAATAAAATTTAAAAATACATAGCTGAGAGAAAGTAGGAAAGGCAGAGTATTTGGTCAAAATAATATTTCTGTTGTTTCCCAGTATTTTAGACTTTAAACCTTAAGGCCAGATCACTCCAGTAAACTTCTGAGAAGTTAAGACACTAAACTTTTTCAGGTGTATTTTTTTTTTCCTCTTTATGCTAAAACAGAAATAACTATTTTCCTTTTCCTTTTTAGCTAATTGCTGCTTTATGGAATTGTGGAAGCAATAAATTTTAAGAGTTGTATAGCTCAATACTGGGAAATGACAAAAATCCTAAACTACCCTTATCTGGACAAAGCATGTAGCTATTATCTGGATGAATGAAGTCCTCTCACTGTAGACATGCAAAATATGCAGAATCTGATACGTCTTTCACCAGCTGTGCAGAGATACAAGCAGCCATCAGTACAGTAATTTCATGACTATAAGGTGCACGTTAAAGCCTAAAATTTTGATCGAAACCCAGAAGAGCGCCTTATAATCCAGTGTGCCTTACATATGGACAAAGTTCGGAAATATGCCGACAACCCGGAAGTGCGAGCTGCGAGCTGAGCAGTGACAAGCCACGAGCCGCTCCAAGCCGCGCCAAGCCGCAAGCCGCACCGTGAACAACCCGGCACCAGGGCAGGCTGGCGCAGAGCTCAGGGGCCTCTGCCGCACACCAGAAAACTTTCCCTCCCGCCTGTGGCCCCCCCTGCCTCCCCCAGCCCGGGGTGGCAGGTCCCCGACCTTCCCGGCCCCACTGCCCTCACCCCCCTGGGCCGCGCCCTCCTCTCATCTGGGCGAGAGCGGAGCTGGCAAGTTTAATAAAAGTGAGTGATTTTACTCTGTATTTTTTTAGTGTTTTGATTCTGTTTAGGCTGCCTTTAAAGGCTACGCTGATCCATGAAAAATGTTTTCAAATTGAGCACCTGCAAGTAAACCACGCAATTCTGTTAGCAATTCATTACTTTGTTGTGCGCGAATCCTCGCTGCAAAAAAAAGTGCGCCTTATAGTCTGGTGCGTCTTATACATGGACAAAGTTCAGAAATTTTTCGGCAACCCGAAAGTGTGCTTTATAATCTGGCGCGCCTTATATTTGTGAAATTACTGTAATTAATTTTACACCAATGAAAGTCACAGGGAATACAGTAAGTCACTGTATAGCCTGGGAGTGAGGAAGACCTCACCTCTCAGAAGGGCTGGGCAGGGGCAAAACACTGAAAAGTTTACTTCCCACTGTTCATTTTCACTGATACTTCTCAGCCTCTTGTTGCACCCTCTGTCCCTTTGCATGATGAACCCAATACAGCCTTCCAGAGACAGAAAAGCAGAGCAGTTCAAATGAGAACCAAAAGCAAAGTCAATTAAAGCCGTTTTTGCCATTGCAGTGATACTTCAGACTGCTGTTGAGTAATTCAAATAACTGATTCATTAAACAAAAAGGCCACACAAAAGTTACTTCTGTGAGAAAGAGAACCTTGATCAACCCTTCAGCCCCATGATTTCCACACTCTTGGTGATCAGCAGCCCAGGAGTGGGGCTCTAAAGGAGGAAGAGCAGCCCTGTTCCCTCTTATTTCTCATCATCACCAAAATCCACACACCCGACCTGCCTTCCTGCAGCTCTCATGTAACTCAAAACTACAGCTGAGTGTTTCTTATATGTGTAGCTTTTCTTTTTTATCAGTTTACCAAAGTCTAATAAGGAAAAAGTAATAATAACAATAAAGAAAATGTAATAACAACAATAAAAGCCTCTTCTGTGCTTCTCTTAATAATTTTACTTGACTGTTCGGAAGGAGCACCAGGAGACACCTTCAATATTTAAAATGTGTTCTGGTTTTTTATTTTCCTAACATTTTACATTGAGAGTTAATTTTATTTGCAAGTATTTTGCTTACATTGCTAATATATTTTCCATTAACATACTCCTTTGTAGGCACATGCAGACCACACGATGCTTATCTAAGAACTTTCTTACAATAAAATTACTGCATGGAGTGTACAACGTTGAGTTTTCACCTCAGTAACATATCATTTTGTTGAAAAAAAAGGTGGTGGCAGGGGAAAAGCATTTTTCTTCAAACAGCTTGGACTCTGCATGCTAGAGATACTGGCTTATGGAAAGCCTGCAGTGGGTTGCAAGCCTCTGTGTGGGTTTTGAACTAGTGACTAACCAACCAAGTGGCCAAACTGGTTCTGTGGACACAGATGTGCAAGTTAATTAAATTCTGAGCCAAGGAAGTAGAACAGAGCTTCCATTTATAACCATGTGGAAAAGTCTTATCAGTGTATTACATATGGCTTAATTTTTTCTGGAAACAAGCTTACAAGGAATACCTCTATTGCAGTGCAGGAGAGCAAAGATGCAAGATTGCAGCTCCTGGTATAAATGGGCACTGTACAGAGCATGTACAGGACCAGTGTGCATTGGCATTTCCTGAGGACAGAGCAGAACATGCAGCAAGTAAGTCAGTGTGCTTTGATATCATAGATCTGACACCTTTTGGTGTGGAGAATGAAAACAGTCTGTGTTTTAAGATTAAGGGTGGACTTGTTCCCCCAGTCATCTTAGTTGTTTATACATGGACATCAAAATGACCAAACTGTGTCAGACCACATATTCATCTGTTCTAGAAGCCTGAAATGGTCCCTTTAAATTCATCAAAATATAAAGCTGTGATAATGTGGGAAAATTTTGCTTGCGTAAGTCATGTTTTATTTTGAATAAAAATAGTCTGTGATACATGACAATAATAGCACAGTTAAAGTCTGAAGCATCTATCCATTCAAACACCAACAAGAAGTGAAGAGTAGGCTTTTGTTATTTTTTCAGCCTCTCAAAAGAAAAGAAAAATCAACACAGTTACAATACGTAAAATGATAATTATAAGAATTGAAAATAATTCTAGCTTTCTGATGAGTTTGTTCCCAGCTTGGGATTATAAAAGCATTTTAATAAAAAGTGGATTGCATTTGCAGCTGAGAAAAAGTTTTCTTGTCACCAAGCAAATCTCTTAGGAATAACATCCCAGAAATGGTCATATGAACAGTTATTTCTGTCCAGCAACTAAAAATTATACTTTGCAAGGAAATTTTTAATAACTTGTGTGACTCTGAATTCATAGAAGCAAGTCAGAGGCAGCCGTGAAAAAAACTCTCATACAGAACTGATCTGAGGCTGTGAACTGTTACAGACTAATTGCAGCCATGTGATTGATCCCTATAGGAACAGATGGACTCTCCCCTTCCAGACACTGATACATGTCCCCAAAGGCAACAGGCATAAATTGAATGAGATTAATCAGCCTGTGTCACAGAAAGCTCAGTGAGACTCCCATGCAAAGGGAAATGTGCCTTTAATCCATCTGAGCAAGTATGATTAGGAAGCATGAAGAAACAGCTAAAACTCTGGGGTAATGGTATTTGAGTGAAGGTATCACTCTGCTTTCACATCCTGACTTTGGACTATTTAACTGTGTAATTTTATATTTGCATAGTACATTGCAGAAGAACACGGACTGACACTGCTATCAGCAAGGAATATAGCTAGGGCCAATGAACAAAAATTGTAACTAGCTGCTACAGTTCATTTTGAGTCCATCCACTGAACACGAGGGACCAGATTTCAATGCAGTTATCTCAGGAGACACCTGAGAGCCCCCAGGCTTGGAAATGATGGCCGAGCTCTGCCCAGGATGAGCGTGTATTTTTGGGTATTCTGCCTTCTCACAGCTGACCTCCACTGGGACCAAAGCCCACTGCTGACTGACAGCCAAAATGAGATATCAATCACAACAAATTGTGCAGATCCTCAATGCCACCCTTTCCTACAAGGGAAAAAAAATGAACAAAATTAACATGAAATTACTAAAACTACACTGAGATGAACAGAATAGTTCCAAGCTCAATAAAATTGTTCAGAAAGTGGCTTGGGATTTTTTGCCATCTGACATCTTCATATTAAAAGACTGACATCTTCACTGACGTCAATCCTCTGATCCATTTTGATTTTTCATACGGAAAACCACAAAAATCAGTATAAATGGAAAAAAAAACCCCACTTGCCAAAACCCACCTAGGCTTCTTTATCAAAACAGGTTTGATATTATATTTAACTAAGTCAGGATCATCTTCAATATCTGTCAAAAGAAACTGTAAGCAAATTCTCCTCTTTTTCAGAATCTGTGCAGAAGAACTAAATTCCATCTGTAATGGTTAGACTGGGTTTATCTTTATTCTCAATTCTCTTCACAAGCAAAAAAATGTTGAAATACAGACTTCTTCAAACTAAAAGGTGTTGGAAAATGCAGATAGGCATCTAGTGGCATGCCCAATGACGCCCAGTTACATAACTTAGGACAGGGGAAAAAATCCTTTTGCTCTGTATGTCAGGTCCAGGCAGCACTTCGTACTGGACCTGACATAGGGGATCCTGAATTGTGCGAGTATTTCAGCTCCCCATAGTGATGCCATGTACTTTGCAGCATTCATTATCAAGGAGCAAATGAGGACTCAGAGGCTGCATCTTTTGCAGAATGAGAGGTGAAACCAATCCATCCATTTCTCCCTTGAACCAAGCACCTCAGGACAGGCTCTGTCTAACCTAGCTATGAAGCAATTCCGGAACTTGCAACTCAGTGCTAGTTCTTTTTCCTCAAGTAGATGATCCTTAGACTATAAAAATCCACTGTTTCTGCCAGCTAATGTAGGAAATCCTTTCCTTTAAGTCAGTGGTGTCTGTGCAGTGAAATTGAAAGCCTGGACCCAAACAGAGCTGATGACTCATTTGGGAAGCTGCTACCGCCACACTCAGCAGCATTTGGAATACTGGCTACCTTCCTTTTATTTTTTTGGAAAAAAATCCCAACATTTTACATGCAAAAAATAAAGCAGATTCTCCTTCATTTATGCTAGTGAGTTCTATATTCACTGTTTTCTTTTTCCTGCATAGTGAACTTTATTACTTTAAACTCTGAAGGTGAAAGAGTAAGAAGTCATCTCCTCACTCGTGATATGAATGCATACTAGATTTAGTGCAAATATAATTCTTACAGTGGATGTGCATTTGGTTTGTATTAATTATACCTCTGTACATCTGCCACACAGTTCGCTCCCAATATAGCCACACAGCTCCAGCAGCTTTACACAACTGAAAGGAGAAAATAAATCATCGCTCTAATGAGAGTTCAAAACTCCATTAAAGAATTTGCTGGAAGAAATATGAAAATAATTCAATCTGGAACAACTCTGGAATAAAAGAGAATATTTCAGTATGTATCGAAACATGACCTAAAAATGCCAGTAAAGCATTCTTCTTTCTATTATTTGAACTGTGAGAAGTCTCTGTACTCTCTAGAGTAAAAGTAAGTTTTCACTCCTGGTAAAATCACAGCATGTGGATTTTTCAGTGTGCTGTATTTTATGTTACTGAACCTCAGATTTTACATTGTCAGTTTCATTTATAAAACATCAGAACCTACTAAGAAATGCTCAAAATGTCAGAAATTTTCCTTTAAATATGAGACTTCAAGAGCACTAATTAATAAATAGTCAATCTCTCTGACCAAGATCTTATCAGTTGAGAAAGTGTGTGTTCTAAGTACAGGCTGTTCCTAATCAGCTTGACTTGAGAAGAATATAGAGATGGAGGAAAAGGGAGGGATTTTCTGTGTAAAAAAAGACAGAAACTGATCATACGCATCATCAATCCGTATTTGTGAGCTATTGCTTTGTTCTGAGATTCTGAGTTTACACTAACATTAAAATTATGCACACAACTGCCGAAGCTCCAGTTTTCCAATTGCTGTTGTAAGGAAGTCAATTGTCCTACATATGTAGGGCAGCCCTGGAAGCAAGAGAGAGATTTGCATCTCCACTTGTGACTTTCTGAACATGGCACAATGAATGATGGTTTGGGGAATCACTCCCAGTTGGTTGCTTGCTTTCTTTTGAAAGCAGAAGGCATATTTGACACTGTTATCTCTGCAGCATTGCTGCAAAGCAATTCCAAGAAGCAAGATAAATTAATTTTTAAGAGATAGTACATTCTGTGTGACACACAGAAGACAAATCACATTTCAGCTTTAAATTAGCTTACGAAATCCTTTTAGTTATAATAAGTAAGATTTTAAACTAATTAAACAACAAATTAGGAGGAGGCTAAAATGACTTCTTAAGGGTTTATAAAATTGCAAGCATGAGTTTGGCTTTTGGTTGTTCTGTCACATGTGTCATATGTGTGATGGGTCATTTCTGGTCATGCTAAGTATGTATGAAATACTGCAACCTAACCCTGAACTCAAGGAAAGAAACAATTAGACAAAGCATAATGTGTCTGTAGAGTAAACCAAATAATCATATCAAAAATTATCACAGAGCTCATTCTTCCTAAAATAAGTGCTATTGGCTCAATAGTAATTTCAAATTGCTGATATGGAATAAGCTTGATAACACTAAAAAATCCCCTAGTGATAACACTAAAAAAATTCCCCAGTGTTCTGTACAGGATATCCAATTGATTTTATGTTTTCCGTCATTCATTTAAACAGAGTGGCTTATTTTTGCACAGATAAGCAGCAGTTTCAGGTGTACAAACAGCAACACATCTAAAAGGAGCCTTATTCACAAAGGGGTAGCAACCAGCGTGCACTGGACTAGGTCAATATATCCTTTTCAAGTTACCTTCTTATTCAAAAGAGTTTTGGTTACATCCTGAGATTATCACAAAGGAAAGAGGGACAGATTCCAAAGTCTTTCAGAACCTGAGTTTAAGGAACACAGTCAACACACACACTGTTTGATGTTCATATAATAAAAACTTGGAGTGCATGACAGAAACTCACTCTCCAAAAAATCAACAAGAGATCTTCAACTGTAATGCCAAGAATGTGAAATTCATGCTTTGCTTATGTGTAGTTACAGAGAGTTTTTTAGTGAACAAAAGCTACAGCCCAGAAGCCAGCTGTGTGCAGGTTTTAACCCTGAAACAGCTGCTGCATTTGACTGTGCCACAAAGAGAGGAAGTGTTTCCTCCTCTCCCACTGGCCACTACATCAAGTATTTCTCTGTAATTGCTGCACAGCACTTGGCAATGGCAGGCATGGTAACATTAGCATTAACAAAAGTAGAAACTGTTTTCACAGTTGCATGTCTCACAGTCTCTGCCATGTGTGAAACCCCATTTGGTGCAGACAAACAGGACACCTACAGCATGGACAACTGTGGGTTGTGACACAACAAACGTGCTCAGCAAAGAGGGTGTCCATGTGAGCACAGACAGTATGGAAGTGAAGTAACTAGGCAGTAAGAAAATATGCAATTATGATGATTATTGAAATCACTACTTACTTATTTTGTGTTTCAGAGCTCAGTGTTGCACTAATAAAAATAAATAACTTTGAGGGAATGTTTTAATTTAAACATGTATGCTTTAGTGCATGACAAATAATGTCTCTGTATCCATGTTTAGATAGATTTTTCCTTACACCTTCATCTGTAGGGAAGGAATGAGTCAGAGTAGCCAGCATATAGCTCTATCTGTACCTGTCTATTCCCAAAATATCACAACAAATATTTAAGGATCTTTTTAACCAACAGAAGTAAAGGTCAGGGTCATAGCAAAGGGCAGTTTGTGGAGGAGGAGATTAGCTTTTCTCTAGGTGATTTCTTCTTCCATCTACGTTTTTATATCCTCTATAAACAGTCCTCTCTAATTTCAAACACACTATTTGAATTATGCAGAGAAGTTGGTTCTAAAAAGTTATTATCCAAAACAAATGTTTTTATTGGCTCATTCATCAGCTATCCTCTCATTTCTAGTATAGATATGGGTGGGAGAAGGCATATGTGTGTGTATACACAAATATCAGTGTAGCCTCAATTTAGCATTCTGTACCCACACACTATTTATGCAAAGGTATTGATGGGAGAGCTTTGTGACTAAGATTTTTTTTCTAGCTTCTCTTTCATTGAAAAATAATTATTTAATAGATTGATTAGATTAGCATTTATCTCTTTTATCTGACTAGTAAGCCAACACCAAAAGAAATTTCCAGGTGCTCAGCTCCTTTACAAAACAGATCTTTATTTTGCATATCCAAACACAGGACAGCTCTCCAGCATTCCACACACACACTGAATTCTCCTCTTTTAAGCATCTTTAAACTGTGTGCTAGGTCATCTCTGAATTCATACAGACTGCATCCCCTTTTCATTTCTTTTCAAAGATTGCCTTTAGATCAGAGCTTGGTAAACAGCTGTGTGGATGGGTGACCCCTCCACTGCCATCTTCTGCCTTGTCACCATGCAGCAATAACCAGCTGCTTCTGAAATAAAACGAAATGCAGTGTTTCCTAAAGACTGTGACATAGAGTGCTCATTCCATTTGTGATTTGGCAAGCAGTTTTCCAGGTTTCAGATGAAATTCCTCAGTAAATAGTTTTTTCTCTCTCTCCCAATGCATGGCCAAAAAGCATTAAAGAACTCGATTCTTAATAGCCTTTTAGTTCAGGTCCTCACCTACCATTTTGCAAAATGAAGACAGACAAGGAAACAGAACCAGTGATCTGACAGCGACTCGTAGGCTTCTCATACAGGTATAATTTATTCCCACTCAAGCTGCTGCCACCAGCTGCATTCAGCCCCATCCCTGCCTGGATTCGTGCATGCAGGCACAGCTGCTGACAGACACAGTGTGAGAGACTGGAGGAGTCAGGGATGCTGAAGAAGAGAACACTCCAGAAGCACCAGCCCTGGCCCAGCACTGGCTGTCAGCACTCTTGGAGCAGCAATAATCCATCCACCCCACAGGCACACCTAATGGTGGGGCTGCTTCCCAAACTCATCACTGACTGCACCTGCGCCTTTTCCTTGCCCCAGGAATGCTGACTATGCCCTGCCTGCTCAAGTTTCTGAGGGATCTTGGGGAATATTTCCTTCAAGCCTCCTCCAGTTTTCAGCCCTGTACTGCCTTCCACAACTGATCAGTACCAAGCCCACAGAAAGCTCCAAACAGAACAGCTGAGGCACAGCCCAAGGGTGCAAGATGATTTTTCTCTGCACCTTGGATTACATGTGTGACAAAGTGCATAAACATGCTGAAACAACCAGTAGGCTAGAGAGAAAAAAGACCAGACTATTTCAGCCTAAAATTAGGACAATCAGAGTAGCTTGGGAATTTGCTTCTGATTTCAGGCAAAGAGGTAAGAATTCAGGACTTTCTCTCACCACATGATTTTTGGAGAGAACAGGGAGGGCAACTATAAAGAGGTAGAAGTCAGTCCTGGAAATGAGTTTCTGTGTTGTTTGGCTGACTTTCAAAGGATCTCATCATTTTAATACTGTATGTATTAAACTGTTCTGTTAATGATGTGTTAAGGCAGTCATGGATTTACTGGAGGTTCTAGGCAGATCAAGCCTACGTCTTCCCCACTGGGCACACAAAATCTTGGACAGACATCATTTAGCTATCATTTCAATCAAGGAAAACATAGTAAGTCCTTTCTAAAGCTGAATGAATTATTAACATCAATTTTCCTTTTGTTGCACATAATTTCTGCTAGAAGGATGACTCCAGGAATGCTTCATTGCAAATTTTCCATAGCTTTTTCATCTCTGGTTGCCTTGGTGCATGGCCAGATACTTATACTATTCTCTGTGGCCTGGAGATACAGCCAGAGGCATTTTGAATCACTTACATTCAGAAGGAGTGGCCTTTGTGGGTGTGATTTTAGCCCACTGGAAAAATTAAGGCTGAAACCTACTTGTTAGCCACAAATTTTACTGTTCCATTGAAAGTGGATGGGTTTAAGCTTTTGAGCCTGCATCATCTTTAATAATTTACTGAAGACAACAATCCTGTATCATCCATCAAACAATTTAGGAAAAAAAAAAACACTAAATTATCTGCAAAGGTGAAAGGACATATCACAGGCTATCGATGATCTACAGATGTTGTTAGAGAGTCACATGGATACACAGAATGAAAAGGCAAAATGGATTCCACTTTTTGGTCAAGTTCTTAAGAACTGTGAAGGTGGTTAGCTTAATTCTATGCTCAAGCATGATATCTACCTATGCTAGTTATTAGATTAGCAAGATTTTTTACTATTTACCTTGAAATATTAAGAAACACATTCTTAGTACCAGGAAAATTCTTTATAGAGAGCAGGACACCAGCACATATGGAAAGGCAGGTTTCTCATGTGCGTAGCTGCACACTGGCATTTGGGAAAACTGTATCTTTGTCCCAGGTGTATCACCACTTTGCTAGGTAACCATGGAGAAGTCATTCCCTTGTCTTCTACCACAGCTTCCCCCTCAGAAAAGTATGAATAACAATGTCAGGCTTTTTTGGAAAGAGCTCTGAAATTTATGGGTGGAGAGCATTGTGTAAGAACAGGGTATTAGGGGTAATTTATTTTTGTCTTGATCAGCTGTGTAGATACTGGTCTAAGCTCCCTCACAGCAGTGACTGAACAAACACTGCACTATTGGCAGTTAACGTGCTTCTCTTGTGTTCACTACCCAAACTCTGGGTCCAATTCCCCTACCTGAAAGGCAGAAGTTCCATCACAAGTTCTGGCCCATTCTAGAGCTGGACCTGTCTTCATTAGTCTTGTGTACCCTAGTGCCCAACCTCCACTGGCTTGGGTGCTTCCTTTCTCATTCCCACACTCCATTATGGGACATATGTCTCACTAGATCCATCCCTTGTTGTGTCACCCGGGCAGTGATCCCCACTGGACTACTGCACTGTGCCAGCCAAGGTAAAACCTCTTCCTCCCACTTCCTCACTCTCTCTGTGGAGGGCTGGCACAGTGGCACAGTTTGGTAAAAAAAAAAAAACAAACAACAACAACAACAACAAAAAAAACCAAAAAACCCAAAAAAAAAAAACAAAAAACCAAAGCATCAATGTATTTTCTTGTCTGGAAGCACACAGCATCTGATAAGGATGTCATGACTATAAGCTGCTGACAGCAAATTGGATGAGCACTGGTTTGCACAGATCTCCAAGCAAGAACTCACTCCACAAGACTTGGTCCCTCATGCTATGAGGAAAGGTTTTCAAAACAAGGAGCATTCTCCAATCCAGTAAAGTTCAAAAGCATCACTGAATTAAAGGGGATGACAGGATGGTTTCCTTATTTGACTATTGTCTCGTGAATTTGAGTGGAGGGGAGGGGACCAGCCACCCCAAAGACAATGGCTTCATTAACCAGGGGAGTAATTTGCAATGTCAGGATGAAGCTAATCTGGTTTACCTGAAAAATAATTTAAATAATGCACACGACGAAGCCTTGAAATTACCACTGAAAATACTCTGGGGGCTCAAAACCTCTGTAATAATTAGTCACAGTTTCATTAGGTTTTTCCCTAAAGTTTTGTCTCCCTTTTAAACTACTACCATTAATACGATACAGCTTAGTCACTACCAATTGAAAATTAATTATAGGTCTGATCTAAAGATGAAATCTTCCATCCTGTCTGTATTAATTCCCAAGGCAATTTTTTTCACTTCTTTTCACCTGAATCTGTTTTCAGCCCTACATCACCACTGCCTTCAGAACTGTCATTTTACTAACACAGTATTTACATTATTTTGATTTATAACACAACATCACAACAGAGTCATTCTTGCTGGTAGGTCTGTGCTGCCCTCCTCCCTATTTTTTTTTAATCAAAACAATCCTTTACCATAGCAACTTTTCTTGGCTACCTCCTCATTCAAATAACTTGTGAGCAGCAAACACTTGATCAGACCCACTGTCTCTGTGCCAAATTGAAAGGCCACTCCTCTTTGGAACAGTCAGTGCAATACCAAAGTTACAGGATGAAGCTGTGGCAAGTCTCTCAGAAAGCTCGTATTCTTTAGAAAATTACTGAACATTAAAAGTTGGTTGTGCCAAAACTTTCGGAACTTAGAAGTAACTCGAGGGAGCAAGTCCTCCCTAAGCCCTTTAATTTATCATAGGAAAGGAAGAGCCATAGAACTTAACAAACTTTTCATAAAACCGTAAAGGAAAAAGAGTATTCAACTCAAGAAAGTATCAGACAAGGAACAAAAGGTGCCAAAAGTCATGCTGAACCAACTTCTTCAAACAATACTTCAGTTACTGTCAGTTTGACACTAGATTTTTAAGTATATGTGAAAGCAAAAGCCCATTCATTTAATAATGGTTGCTATTTTACCTATCTAATCATAACTTTCACAATTACACTTCATGTAAAAAATCATAGTATTATATTTTCCTTCAATAGTTTTCTGCATAAATTTCCTTGTGACTTAAGGCTATATATATATAAATAAATAAATAAATGATTTTAATATTCACACTTATGTTTCCATACTGCTAAACTTTATCAAAGTTAAAATGCAAGGAAAGGGACTTTGATTGTTATTGAACAATTTGAAAATTATTGAAAATTATTAATTGTATTTATACAATAAATATTTACAATATTTATACAATATTGTGGTATACTATGTATACCACAATAAGAAATAGCACTAAGAGTCTTAGTAAGCCATCCCATACTTCCAAATGAGCACATTTTAAATTGTTTTCAATTATTTTTGTACTGAAAAACTAATATTTTCCAATTTCTTTTTGGTCAGAAATGCCATCATTAGTCTCTGATTGCAAACCACAACTTAAAGAAAAAAAAAATTACTTGCCATTAGTAAAGTTGGATGAAGTTAAGAAATATTCAAGAATGTAACATTTCAATGTAGCCAAAAGCCTGTGGAGATTATTAAAAGTGAGCGATTTTGTAGAGGAAGTAGCTATTATGTGAACATAATAAACAATACCACCACATAAATATAGAATCCCATAAATTGTATGGCTGTAAAAAGTGGTAGGGTTTTCTAATTGGTATAATCTTAGCGATGCCCCACATTCCCTATTTTTCCTGAAAATTACCAAAGTTTTGTAATTCTCCCAAGGTTCAGCTTGTATTCTTGTTGCCAGAGATTTGCATGCACAGATAAATGCTGCAGCAGTGGTACAGACATAGTCACAGGATATGGAGCAGACATGCTCCTTTTTAGAGCAACCTAGCTCTTACTGCTCAGGTCCAAATCTGGAGTATTTGTTCTCTCCAAAGCCATGAAAAACAACAGTAGATTTGCCTCCACTTCTGAAATGAGCCTTCCTGTCTACGCTCTTTTTTATAATTTAGCAGGGCATCTCTCCTTAGTCCTTTCCCTTACTAAGTCACAGACTTTGCTCTTTCTATCTCTTCATTACCTCAGCTGGCAACTTCAGTTGTTCCATGAAACTGGTCAGGCTCTTCATGATGTGTCTCCCCAATGCCTTGAAGTGCAGCTAATACTGATTGTTCTCCTGGTCCAGGAAAGTTCTGTTTTCACCTTTACTTCCACTACTCAGACCCCCACCAAGATGTGACAGAAAGTGCTTCTGCAGGGCTCTTCCAAAAATTCTCAAGGTCTCACTCTTCAGCTTCATTTTCCTACCAAAAACTTGATGCATATTGGTTAATTTTTTTTCTTCTAAGTAGCCCATGGATCCCCCTCTGCCACTCTTGCTAATGTAGGGCTACTTATCCACTCTTCTTTGGCAGCCTGCATTCTTTTCTATTCCTGAAATAGAAGGGATTTCTCCTCTCTTCTCCTGTCCCAGGGAAAACCTGGTCATTGCACATAGGATAACCAAACTACAATCAAAGTGTTTTGCTGATGACATCATTAACTGCTAACAAAACAAATAAACCATAATACTATATAATACTATATACTATGAAATGTTCATAAATTCCCATAAGTTTCTGAATTGCTTTCTACAAGTAATCCCAATTACCCTGTACACACAACTAAGTACACATTGATGCACATGCACATAGAGTGAAGTGTGGATCACAAGCTCTCCTCTCCTGGGAGTCCTGATACTTGCAGGCACTTCCAGAGGGAGATGTGGCTGCTGTCACTTCACAAAGAATGATGCTATACCCTACAATCCACAATGCACCACCTGCATCTGGTGAAAAACCACCCCAGAACATTGCACACGCACACGCGAGCCATCAGGCTCTCAGCTGGGTGCAGGCTAAAAAGCAAGTTAGTGAAACCACTATTTAAATTTTCACAATAGTATGGATCTTATTTTGACTATTTTTAATGCAGCATTGATAATGTACAATTAGGTACAACAGGCTCTGATCCTTAGGCTTTCAGGTCATGGATGCCTCCTCTGCAGCCTACAGAAGTGACCTTGTCTGATTTTTCCTCAATTCAGTTTTGCATTTTCCCTGTAAAATGTGAGAGCTGCAGGGACAATGGCAACAGCCAATTTGGAAAGCTGCAAAAAGAGAAACAGGCTTCAATCTAAAACCCCAAAACTCTGTGTAAAGATCCAAATCCGTCAAATCTGAAACTTGTTAGAAGAATGTAGTGCTTGTCAACATTTTTGTGAACTGTTCCAAAATGTGAATGCTAACTGATTAATTTCAAACTGTTTTAGGCATTCCAAGGTTGTTTGGAGTTGTTTTTCTCAGAATGACAATAGAGTTTTTTGGAATGAAGCCTGATATATTTTTCATAGGCTGAGAAATTAACTAATTCAGCGAGAGCTTGCTTTGTTTTTGGCAAACCTTATTAGTTTTTGCATTCTCTATCCCTTTCTTAGTTTGTGTGTATTTTTCCTTTCAAACAACCAGCAATATAAAGGCATTTGAACTCTGTGTCATGGAAGTGGTTACATTTTATCAATGCCTTTCAATCAATCCCAAATTTTATCTTAGTTCCAGCCTCTTCTCTGACCTGAGATATTCTGCATCCTCACATATCAGTACCTTTCATAAAAATAAAAGGTTTCTACTTCAGGGGGGGAAAAAAGCATCTGTATTTTCCCTTTCCTTGTCTGATTTTTTTGAGAAAAAAATATCAGCTTGGATTCTAATTAAGACAGAATTTTATAAATAAATAAGATATGCCTTTCAGAAGCCACAACTTATTTGATAAGCAGCAATTGATTCCCAACTTTAATACCAGAAGATGCTTTAAACCACTAATACTGTTCCCAGAAGATTATTTGTGAATCTATTAAAGAAGACCTAAAATTAGGTTTATACAGAAAACACAAAAATAATTAGCTGTATAATATTCACAGGGACTTAGTTGCAACACCTCCTGGCTGAAATATTTGCATTATATTTCTGTACCTTGCTGATTCACAATTTAATTTCAAGCTCCAGAAGAAAGCTTATCTTCTGTCCTGTATCTTATTTCCTCCATGTGATGTCCTAAATTGCACTTAAAGCCTTGCTTCAGAATTTTTCTAAAGAAAGTTACTTCATTTGTTTTGGCACTTTCTCGTTGCAATTTTTCCAGTTGTCCTCTTACTTTTGCTAATATTTTTTAAAACATGACTCGAAAGGATTCCATCATGCATTGCAGATGACAAATAGAGATCATATCCATTCAAATGAATATTTTTGCTGATAGAAACTATGAATAATCCTGATTTCTTAAAAAATTTGGCTGCATAAGACCTAAAAAAATCAAAATTCATTAGCTCTCCCCACAACAAATGCATGTGCTGTTGAATGAACTAGGTTTCTTTCTCCGGCTGTTGTGTGCTATCCTTTTGTGCACATCTATTTGGAGCTCAGTAGTTCAGATTTAACTCAGTGCCAGTATTCCTTTGTTGTATTACATGGCATCACTACATGGAAAGGACAAGATATTTTTTTTCCCTGCTATTTTTCCCATGTTCACAATAATAACTTCCTTTATATTGAAATTACCATTTCTCCAGATGCCTTTGAGCTGTTCCACAGGCAGTGGGTACCCCACTGCAGTAGGGCAGACAGGCCAGTCACTGCCCCTGCAAGACTTCACAGACCTGCAGTCTTCGTGCACACACAGCAGAGCCTTGCACTGCCAGCTCCTGACTGCTGAAAAGGGATATCCTGGGAACCCTCAACTTTCTGAGAAGCAGCATTGTTTACCTGAACATGATCGCTAGGAGTCAAAGAAAGGGTGAAAAATAACAAGCTGCAAAGCTGATCAGAATGTGTGAACCTAAGATTCAAGAGAAGTCCTTTCTTCAGAGTTTTAGTCTTTCTTTTCTCACAGTACAGTTCCTGGACCCTTCTCTCTCCTTAGTTTCAGCCCATATAAGAGATATGCAAACATTACATTTCTCAGCAACAGACCCTGGCTCATTCTTCTATTGACTCCTATCAATACCCACCACTACCTCCTACACATTCACAGGAAATCCTCTGTTGTCCTCTGTTTATGCTCCCTGTTGTCTCACTGAGCCATGACAATTATACTTAGACCAAGAAATTCCTCCAAGATAATCTCCCAGACATGGTGTCTGATCTAGTATCTGATCTCCTAGTCTCATTGAATGGGAAGATTTTACTCACCATCTATTAAGCAGCATGTTCACTGTTCCAATTGGTGCAAATATTTAAAAGGCAGAAAGTCTGGCAAAGATCTTTCAAAATTCCTCTCATAAAACAACCTCCTTTCACTTCATAGATTAAGAAGAGATGCTTTACACATTCAATATTACAAGTATGTTTGTGGAGTCTGTTTATAGTCTTATTTCAGTGCAAAGAAAAACAGATGAGAACATAATTGAATAGAGTTGAAAAGCACCACAGATTATTATGAAATGATAAGAACTAAACAATTTAGCTTCTGTAAAAGTAAACATGTTTATCCCATTAAAATTCTTAGGAAGAATTAAAACAATGATAGATAAGAGCAAACTGATGGATACAATTAATTTGTTCTTTGTAAAGACTTTTGAAAACCAAATTGTCTGTAAGTAGCTCTTAAGAATATTTGGAAATCATTTGAGAGGGCATCTACAGAAGAGTTCAAATTCAAATCTTCCCTACTTTCTGTGGCTTGGGTTACAAACCCAAACTCTGTTGAGCTGCCTCAAAATGTACAAGAAGGTCTTCTTCCAGACAGATCTAAATCAGAAGATGCAGGCATAAACCAGACTTGTGACACTTCAAATGCTACTGTGTACTTAAACTCCAGACTGTATCAGAAGAAATCTAGCTGAGTACAAACTCCCAAAATGCATGAGGCATGTGCATAAGGGACTCCAAATTGCTTTGGTCTACAAACTTGCACATCCTGAGATGTTCTGCTGGCTGATGCAGACCTAGTCTGAGGCTCACATTCATCCTGTGAAAGTTACTACATCAATTTGTTATCCCAAGCTAGGATGTCCCTTTGAGGTAGTAAAAAATCAGCCTCATGTGACTAATCATCTGTCTTTTGGATGATAAAACTAAATCCCTCAAAGCAACTTACTATACAGGGAGAACTGACTGTCTCAGGGAATTGACTGGTGGTAGGAAAAGACTAAGGGGGCTCAGCATACCAGTGCAGTGAAAGGACTTAAAATGCAGCTAATAGTTACTAGGGGAGATGGTGGGGCTGGAAGAATTTAGAGAGACACTGAGGTATGAGAGTCAAACTGAGATGGAGCAGTGGACCTTTACAAAGGTGTGTGTAAAACAGGAATTTAGTAATGCTTGTCTTTTGGCAAACTCTCACCCTTTCTCAGCCATGGAATAGAGGAGGAGGAGAAGGAGGCAGGAATTTGCTGTTTATGCAGCAAGCTCTCTTACAAACAGTCCTTGTGCCCCTTGGCATAGGCAAAGCTGTTGGCTCTGCTACTGCTGCTGTCTCAGCAGCAAGTTGGCCCTGTCCGTCTTGAAGGAGACACCCAAAGAACAAGGGTCTTCTCTGGTACACCAGCTTACAAGCCGCTTTTCCATCTTTCCTGACTGAAACAGGCTCCAACAGTGGCTGTTATGCAGCCATATCCTCAACAGCCTACAGTTCTAACACTCGGACAAGGCTAATTGCAAGTGTCAGAGATGACAAGTGTCCTGAGATAGCTCTCTGCAATCAGATCATATCTAGCAGCTAGTCTAAATGAGAGAGGCTGAGAAAAATGTCAGCAAGGTCAACAAGCACACCAAGTGCCCCTGATACCAAGGAGTTCCAAAAGTTCTGTAATTGTTATCCTTGCATTTCTTTAGCACTTAAATCTCCATACTTAAAACATATTTCTCTTTAGTCATTCTCAGCAAAAAAAAGCCCATGTTCTCAAGACTGTAGTCTTATCTTGAACATTTCCCTGGTATTTTGCTGCTCTTTAGGAGTCACTTATCTGGCAATGCATCCTGGCCAGAAATCTAAAAAGAGAATTCCAGGTAGTGTTTATACTGGTGCTTTCCTTCAGCTCTCTCTTCCCTCTCTGATACAGCTTCTCTGTGTGCAGCATCAAATTACCATGTTGTTTTTCTACTGCCATATTGTATTGCAGCCATATGAACTTGCTATCTACATTTAGGCCTGTTTCAATATTCCCTCAGAAGGCAATATTAATAATAATAATCATCATACTTTTCAATATTAATTCTCCATAAAAGATTTCAATAACTGCCTACATGTGCTTTGGATCTCAGCCTCGTGACTCTGTGATTATTCATAGAAAATATTTTAAATAAACTCAGTATACTGTCTCCCTGCTTAGAGAGAGAGAGACAGCATTTGAAACAGATCTGTGAAAAACAAGAGAATTAACTTGTTTTGATGAGACTAACCAAGAAGTTTGGCTGAATGTCCTGCATCAGAATCTTTGGCACATCTCCTCCAGTTTAAGGTACTTTGACACCAGTTATTTTTTGTTTACTGAATATCTCAATAAACCAACGTTTATTTCCTGCAGTAGTTATTTCAGTAGGGGTGCTTCAGTGAAAACAAACGTAGAACTTGTACCTAGTGTGCTGTGTTAGGTTCCCACATGCTCTTTCTCTCTCTTGCTTCCTCTCTATTTTTAATGTCTCCTCTTGCTGCCTTTTCATCAAAGAAGCATAGCAAATTGCAAGATAGGTTGCTTGCATTTGAAAAAGCAAATCTGGCTGCTCTCCAAGATTTCTCATTTTCACTTACCTGGAACATTGCTTTAAACAAGAACCACATGTATTTACTGGTAGGCAACCCAATAATTTCATTCTCCACAGGAATTTTGGGATGCATACATTAATGGTATAAGCACGGGGAAAAAAGTTATTCTGAATGAGAACCCTAGTGTTTACAAAACCAGCATTTGGTACTTCAGGGTGGAATTTTGTTTCATTCCCCAGCATGTTAAATCATAACTAGGCATGTGTGATTTAATATAGCAGAGAGATTTCCTGATTTGTTTTTAATTGCCAGTATACACAGACTGCATTTTCAGCATGAGTTATTTTTATTTGAGATGAAAGAAAATGGGAACAATAACAAAGTCTTCATGAGAAAATACTTTTCTGTAGCATATCATATTGACTCTGCCTTGCAAAATGTGGATTTCAAGATGTCATGATGCCCAGAAAAGGAAAGCAAATGCCTAAGGTCCCAGATCAAGAAAAGACTCAAGCACAGCTCTAAATTCAATGGTACTTATATAGAGGCTCTCTTTAAACACATAACTCAAAGTCTTCCTAAATCAGGATGGTTTTTTTATCTATACGTACGTATATAGCATATATATTAATATAATAATTACTGTTCATTGTAATGGATTCAAGAATAACAGACTCACGTGTAACATATACCCAATATGGTTGCCATGACATGTTTAAACCTAAGTTTTATTCTGCATATGCCCTATGGCTGAAGGCAGCTTGTTAGGAAAGGAATTGGCATTTGTCCATTCTCAGCCCTTCATCTATATTAAAAGATTCACATCCTACTGTAACATTTTCATTTACAACCCCTTCAGGCCAATAAAAAGCATAATCATTTTCCTCCCCAGTAACTGCATGGACATCAGCTTTAATTTCAGCACACTTTTCCCTTCCTAAATCTTTTTGTCTCATAACAGCTGGTCAATATATTTCTTCATTATGCCCCTTTTTCCAAAAACAGCCATGCCATGCTCCCAGTAATACACCTTCTTGACAACACCTTTGTCCTAATTGTTTCATCCTTTGTAATTTTATTCACATCCTACTGATGGATGCAGAATGTCTGGGAGGCATATATAACAGATTCTATTTCCTCCACCATATTTATCCAGTTTCTGTGCAAAATGCATGCTATGTGTAACAAATCATAAAGTCTAGAAAGCCTTTGATTAAAGTTGCTGGTATGGTGGACTTTGATACAGAGTTTGTATTTGCAAATAAAATCCTGCTTAATTTTCCCCTGAGCTTTTTCAAATGTATGTACAAAAGCCTTGTTCATCCATTTGATCCTGGGAGATAAGCAGCAGTTCTAACATGCTTTAGTGAATGTGTCAGAAATTGTTTCAAAACAATTGTGGACTGTTATCAAACAATTTCTTCAGGTAATCCAGAAACAATCAATAAACTCCATCAGTTTTTGATATTCTGGCCAGTCAACAAAGCTATGTGCTGGGATGAGCTAGCTATAGCTACCCATGTGACTGACTATTAATCTCTGTGAAATCTAGATAATTTCTGTCTCATCTATGTGTCCTGTGACAAAGTGAAGGATTTCAATCCTGCTCATTTTCTGCCACTTTACCATCTAGAGGAATTATTAAAGTTACAAACTGCATTCCCATGAAGCAGCATATTTTCTGAGGCTACTCCTTCAAAAGCCTATTTATTCAAAGTAATTCTGCATACTAACCCAAGGCACTCTTTCAGTGCCCTCTCCTCCATGCTTTAGGAGTATTTGAATTCTTCCAGTTCTGGACATAATAACTCTGGCATATTTGTTAAAATAAATATTATGCTGCCAGCAGGTTGGGCATGTTAACACTGGATAGAACCTACTAATTATTGTCATCCTTTTCTCCTTGTTCATGACAAATTAGAGATGATGTTTAAATTAAGTCAAACAAGAAAAATAAAATTTCCATGAAAGTGCTAAAAGACTGTCCCATAGCTTAACCTAATGGGTCAAATACTCTCACTGCTGAAATCCCCAGCAGAGAAAGAAGTAATCTTTTACAATTAAGAAAAAGGTAACAAATTAATGCAGGCCAAAATTATACTACAAGTAGCACAAGTAATTTTGGCTCCAGTTCCGCATAGCTCTTTAGGACATACTTACTTTGTCTGTTTTCCTGAATCAGAGTCATAATTAAGATGTTCTTAATCACCTCCTTTAGTTAGTGAAGGAAAATTATTTTAAGACTAAATCAACTGGAGGTTGTATCTAAAAAACTAATAAATATTATGAAGTGAAGTTATTGGTAAAAAAAACATGCATTTGAACTTTAAAATCATTTTAGAAACATGTTAATAGATAATTATTAAAATGTTACAGTACATAAAACCCCCCACCCTCTTCCTAACTTCCCCTCATGTTAGCCACCATTTGTGTAATTGGCTGATTTTCTAAATCCATCCCCCTTAGAGCAATCTTAAGGTCGATGATCTGAAGGAGTCGAGCATGAATGTGTCTCCTAATAATTTCAAGGGAGGTTCCCCATGAACACAGAGCAGCATACAGCAGCAGAAGTCAGTGGCTTCTGTACCAGAGACTTCTCTCTGTGGGGAGAGAAAGTGGCTGCTGCAGGGACTGACTAGGGAACCCTCAAGGACCCATGAAAGTAAGGAGAAAAAGCATGGAGAGACAGAGGAAGTATTTAGTTCAGGTGGGAAGCTGAGGTGGTCCTTGCAACCTGATTGTTACTGAACCATACACTCCAGGCTGAAAGAGCTCTGTGCAGCCTTTGCAGGCTTGTAAGTGTTGAGCTTTCTTCCTCTTCTGTGGCAAGGACGAGTTACATCTCCTCCTCTTTGCTATGTGTAACGAAAATGTTGAGGAATGGTATGAAAATCTCAGAGCAGTTTTTTTGATTCATGGTAGCTGACATCTGTCAGGGTCCTGAATGGCTCTGCAACCTGTCTGCTGCTCCATCCCTGGGATTTGGCTACCTGTACCTAAGGACAGCTATATTTTGGTGCAGTGGTGCTGCTTTGGTCAGACTATTGGGAAAGAGCTGTGAGAGGCCTCCATGGGGTCTCCACTCCTCACCTTGTGAGATGCCTTCAGGCTTAGGCCCTTTCTTCTAGCTGCTGCTTTAGAGGTATCTGTTTTATGAATATTTGTGCCTAGATACCAAAATCCTCTTTTTAAAACTGAAGACAATTAAAATATCCAATAGATCCTTCTATCTGCTTTAAACAAACCTCAAAATGCAGTAGCTAGATTAAGGAGAACAATCAGACTGAAGGCTCATCTCCACATGAAAGGAGAATTTCTTGACCTCTAGCTAGTGGCTAACCCAAATCACTCCAAATGAAACTCAAAGCATTTCTGTCAGTAGAGAAAGGTGTGGCAAGACATAAGGCCAGACACCATACCTCTTGCAGTCGAGAGAGAAAGGAGACCGTAAACACAAGAACTTCTCAGGTTTGCTTTCTGGATTTGTTTTATTCAAATTATTATAAGTCAATAATTTTTGTTCATTATTAGTATATTAGATGTGTGGTAGACAAAAACATAGACATAATACCTGTTTGTGTAATAGCCCACTCTGAGCTGAGTAGCTACCTCTCAATATGCATACTCACCTCACCCCCATTTTCCACCTCTTTGATCCCTGAAAATACTTTACACTGAAAGCCAAAACCTCCTTCTACCCAACCAAACTAATAGCTGCATAAACTTCTGAAAAACAGCTCCAAAGTCTTTCTCTACAAAAATAAATTCAAAACAAAAACAAAAACAAAACAACAACAACAAAAAACAAACAAACAAACAAACAAAAAAAAAAACCCAAAAAACAAAAAACACAC
>VRYO01002297.1:22872481-22896118 GCA_009812075.1 Sialia sialis
CCCCCCCCAAAAAAAAAAAAAAATGCAAAAAAAGCCAACTTGGTCTGTTTGGTAAGATTTATTCTCTATAAACTTTTTGTCTCTGTTTATGGATCTGTTCCCGTCTGGAAATATAGGTTACATCTGCTTCGCTGGTTGTAAAGGGCTTCTGTGTGATGAATCATTCCCATATATGAGATGTATCAAAAAACTGGCTTAACACTTTGGATCAGCAGCTACAAGTTTGGGTCTGACTGGGACCTTCTCAACACTTTATACTTTGGCCTGTATTGTAATCTTTGTTGTTTGAAAGTATGCTTTTTGAACTACTACAGAGAAAAGGAACAGGAAAAAGAAAAAAGCGTACAATGTACAAGGGCATATTTAAGCTAGCAAACTGGCTCCAAATAACTAAGAGTAAAATGAGGGCGTTCAGTGCATTCTGAGCATAAATGCCCATGTCCATTGAAGTCTTTTAGGCCCAGGTGCCTGTGCTAGCTCAGTTAGAAAAAAAAAAAAAATTCTTGAAATGGCTGAGAGCCTTTATATTTTGCAGCAGACAACAAAGAAAAGAAAACAAAAAAGTATCAGAAAACAGGGAGGATAATTGGCACAAGGGGTGGTTATTTTTGGTGGCTACAACAGAATTCTCACTACCAATTTACACTTCGAGTTTAATAACATAAATATAAAGCATTCATGCAGTTTCATCTGCCATGTACACCATGTGGCTGTGCTGTCAATTTTGTCTACGGAAGGGATTAGACTGGGACGCCTCCACAAGCAGCAGTGATCTCTCACTCACAAAAAGCAGCACGTAGCTTACTATCAATAGTCAGGCAAACCATGTTTTACCCCTATTTATCACAGCATGCTTCAGCCAGGAGTTGCAGGTTTCAACAAAAAAATGAATAATTTTACCAGTAAGCAATACAAACTTGAGATGCCCTTCCCCGGTCCCAAAATATCTTGTTTTCCTGGATCACATCCACAGCCTGTATGTCAATGGTAGCTGTAGTCTAGCTGAAGTGACTCAGATTCAAAGCATGAAGCGGGGGGTTTAACACAGGAATTTATACCGAACCTACGATTACTTCATTTTACTTCATTTTCACATAAACTCGCGGCTTCTGCACGGAGCTCGGAGCCAGCCCTGATCGCCTTGGCGGCACCGCGCTCCCTGGGAGACACAGATTTAAAAACCAGGGCATTACCCCGTACTTCGAGACATTCTGCTACGAGGAGCCTGGTAAAACCCGGCGGGGCGGGTGGAAAAACCCCGCAGTTGCTGGCGGGCCGGGCAGGCGGGGCTCGGCTTCCCACCCAGCTAAACAAACGGCAGATAAGGTGGCGCGGAGCTCGGAGCGGGGCCGCTCACTCCCAAGGTCAGCTATTTAGGGACAATAACAGGAACACGCGGCTGCGCTGCCCCGCCCGCCGCTGCCCGCCAGGCCCGCTCCGCCACCTGGCGGCACCGGCCCGAGCCCGTATCCGAACCCGAACCCGAACCCGAACCCGAACCCGAACCCGAACCCGAACCCGAGCCGAACCCGAAGCAGGAGAGCGAGCTCCCCTTGGGCGGTCCCCCGCGCGCCTGCCTGCAGCCTGAGGGCTGGGCCCGCGGAGGCCTCTCTGCCCTCAGGGTGCCCTCAGCCCGGTGTCCCCTCGGTTCTCCTGTCCTCTTTCTTGTGAGGAAATGGTGGGCTTAGATGAATTTTCACAAGCTCAGTATTTCCTCCAGGTTGCTTTCAAATGAGATGGGCAGTCCAGTTAAATGCTGCGTCCTCTTTATCACAGTACATGTATTTTGGGATTCGTTTGTGTCCCCCCCATGACCCATGCACACCGTGCCCTTACTCCTGTGAGAAATGTATGTCACCCCCACTGTATCCTTACTCCCATACTGTTGTGGGGTGTACCTGGAGTTCCTCCTGGTCTGATGTCACATGAGTTACATGTGCTTCCCTGGCCTGCCAGCTGAAATCACAGGGACTTGCTGTATTACACCAAGTGATTGTGGTAGGGGAAGCCCCTCGGGGATACTGAGTGAACATATCGCTCAAACTCAAATGTGAGTAGCTCTTTGTAACAAGAAAAACTTTGCATTTCCTGGTGAGCAGGATAAGCAGAGTGTTTAAATACACTTGTTTCAAAGAACTCTGCTTAATCTTCTGAATAAATCGTTTCAGAGAATATAAGTATTCATTTTAGTATTAAAATAGCAAGAATGTATTTTAAACCAACTATTTTTTCTGTCCCAGGAAACGGCCTGCCTACCTCCTTTTTTAAATACTATTTTTATTCTCCTGGTGGCCTGGATTCAGGATGGAGTTAATATTTTTCTCCATGACGCAGTAGGCAGAACATGCTGAAACTTTATGAACCCAGAAGTGTATTCTCTATGATAAACAAAAACAAACTAAAAAAAATCTTTCAAGAACTCTGTAACTCATATGGCTTTTACCATCTGGCACACAGTCCTGGCATACTGTAAATCCTTGCAAGTGGTATCGCCTTTACAGACCATAATACATAAATCCCATATGTGAGTGGCTTGTAGAGACCACCCCCTCAGGTTGCAGTCATCATATTGTAGTGGTGTGAGATCTTCTGTGAAGCCAAAGCTTTTATGGTATTTCAGAAGGTTAAAAAAAAAATCCATCGCCTCCAAACCGTAACAGTATGGACATTGATATGAGGCAACTTTCAGTCATGATGCCTTTCTTTAGAAATGTCACCAATCACACTCAACACAGAGAGCTGGGAGTTGAGCAAAGGCAAAACCAGAGAAGGGGATTGAATGCTGAGTGCTCTAAAGATAATTCCAGGGTTATCTCTGGAAAAAATTAAAACAACTCACATTGAGACATTTAGTAATACAAGATACCAAGGTTACATTTGATGAATACCAACCCTAATGACAAATATACTCTGTGTAAATCTGAGCTCCATGACTTTTGGCAAGGATATTTGCCAGCAGCTCAAAAGTCCTGGCACAGAATATCCACATGCCCATAAATTTCTGCAGGCACAAATACATCTGTTAAATCATTCCTTCATGCTTCCCTTGTCCTAAGTGTTGAGCACTTCATCACCAAGCTGTCACAGGCCATCCCTGACTTCCCCAGCCCAAAGGGACTGGAGACCTGAGGGACCTCAGAGTAGGTTCCCTGGAGCAGTATGTCTTCTTTCACAGCAACTGAAATGACACTGAAAAGCAGAAGGCCCTTTAAAAATTCGATTACTCTGAATGAGGGCTGTCCTCATGGATTACTACTAGATTTTGATGCCAGGAGGCACAATCAGGTCTAACCCTATGAATAATACACATGTGGTAATGGATCCAGCTCATCTCCTCTCTATACTCAGGATCTTTTTGACCTGCTGAAATGAGGCTAATGAAAATAAGGAATGCCTGCATCTTACCGAGACCCTGCTTGCTTTCTGTGAAGAGCTGTCACAGTTTTTTATCTGAACTGGGCAAGTGGTAGAGCTGTAGTAGGATAAACACAAATTATTTATTCATTTATTTTATACATGGATACATTTTTCTCAAAGGTTGTGGTCGCACAGCAGCTCTCTCTGATGGCATCACTGATGAAGGAACGTCCTGTCCTGTTAGATTACTGCTGCTGCTTCTGGATTATCCTAGAAGTTGGATGTTGAAGAAGGGGACTTCTGTGCAAAACATCAACCTACTGTCTGTACACACACACACAGGGATACACAACTAAAGGAACATGTTTAGGCTGAGGTATAATAGGAAAACAAGAATCCAGTCTGGAAAAACAGTGTTTCTTCTCTATTCATACATACACATAAAACTTGCAATTAGTTATCTTTTTGTTCTTAGATAATTAGATAATGTGATCTCTCCTTTATATAAATTTAAAATATTATTGGAATTCCTACCATAATAATACCAGCAGCAACTTCCATAGCCATTCATGGCCCCTTTCTTTGACTAGGGGCTGTACCAAGAGATGTAAAAAAAGGCCACTTCTTTGTCTGTCATCCAGTGACTTTCATCCAAAAGTGTGTTCTCCATCATTCGCAATTTTCAAGTACTGAAACTCTACCAATGTTTTTGTAATGTTCTAATATTTTAATTGAAAGCTTGAAGAGATATTTAAATAGATAAAGAAATTTTTAATTTGATGAAACGCTAACATTTGGTCGCAAATGTAATACTAGAGCAATAACAAAAGACTTAGAGTTTGGTTATGGTATATTATTTTTATATTCTCAAATTAATAATTGTTAGTCTGTTATAATAATTGACTTTCATTACCACAGCAGCCACAACCTCTGTCTTAGCTGAGATTTCTTTGTAGTAAGTACTGTACCATAGGAGAAAGCAGGATAAAATAACTCAGTCCCCAAAGCCTTTAAATTTAAGGGTACATGCAGCAAGTCCCCTTGTAGTGCAGGAGTTAAAACAGGGGAGTTCAAGAAACAGTAAAGGCAGTTTGATTAGTTTGATGGATAGACAGCCTTTGACAGAATCTGGCTGCTTTCAGGAGGTTTGCAGAAAATGTCACCCAGGAGACTATTAAGGAACTGTTTACATGCAGATGACATGCTAACTTTGCACAAGTTCACCCATGGCCTTCTCACTATGTGAAAAGCAAGCTTGGAAAGGTGTATCCAAGATGTTAACAGGTGGATGATAGATGCTAGAATCTTACTTAACGTGACAGGAAGCAGAGGCAAGATTTTAAACCTGTTTAAAGAGATGAGTGGGAGAAATGATACAGGAGGAAGTTTGAGTGGGAAGACCAGGACACTGCTCTATATGATTGAGGAACAGGGAGGCCACATGTTGATGCATAGGAACAGATGAGTCTTTCAAAGAGAAGAGAGAGAAAACCAGCCTTTGCAGCAGAATTGTCAACGAATCTCCTTCCTTTTGTCAACCTTAGAGGGGAGAAAAAAAGAAGTAAATATTAGTAAATGTTAAAAACTAGGATAGTTTTGGGATGTAGGAGGTGTCTCACAGGGTAAAAAGAAATGGCATATTCAGAGATGCTATAATGGAAACATTTGTGGGTTTGAGCACAGTATACAGCATAGTTGCAGAGATATCAGAAATTATATGAGAGGCATGTGTGATGTTGAAGAAAATGGGGCTGCTTATTGTCTAGGAAAGACTTTCTGGGTGAGGATGGAGAATTACCTCTGAGCTTGAATATGAGAAGGTTTTAAGAGGTTTTGTTGGGAGCATGGTAAGTGGAATCTCTTTTGCTATTAAGCATTGAACTATAAGTTCTGATATAAATAGGAAAATATATATATCAATATAAGCCTTGACAGTAATATCTACCATTGATATGAAGAACAGCACCATGGTAAAGTGAGTGATTGAAAACAGGGATTATAGTTGAGGAAGTGAGAGAAGGTAAATGTGATTCTGAAACCTCTGTTCAACAGATGCAGCAGAGACTAAAGAGAAAAATGTTCTCTAGGTCCCCTGTCATTAAACAAGCAAGAAAAGTGAATAAAAGCCTGAATCAGAGTTGGCTGAGAAATTTTGTATCATCAGCATTTTTTATTGAAGTGAGGAAACCAAAGCCTGTTCATATCATAATTTTTAGACATCTTGTTGAAGGTCAGTTTCATGATGAATTTAAGCTGACCTAAAAACAGCCTGACAGCCTGATGCAGAGATGCATGGTCCAGCTTTCACCACATTTCTGCTGCTTCTTTTCTACTACCAAGGTAAATCAGTTTTGAGTTAACCTTGGAAGAATGTAATGAGTTTTAAGCAATATTAGTGCATTGACCTGATCTCCCTGAAGTCCCTGTAGCTGCTTCAAGGGAGTGGGCAGAAACAATCAGTTCTGGGTGGGATGGAGAGAAGAAAGACAGGACTGCTCTTTTCTGGGGAAACGGTTTTAGATCAGCTTCAAAACAGCAATATTGAAGTCAAAGCTGGTGTCAAATTTAGGTGCTCTGAATGATGATTAGGAGTACCTAGGATTTGTGCATTTCTCTCCTCTCTTCAACAGCTTTACCATAAAGGAAAACAAATATACTGTATAAAAGGTCAATGATTAAAGACATATTCCATAAATGACCATTTTTCATTGAAGTTTTATTTTCTTCCACATTTTTAATTCATTTAAGTACTTACATTCCACAGAAATGCATACTTATATTACAATAATTAGGTAAGTCTGATTGTTGGGGATTCAAAGGCTGTAGCAAATTTTCACTTTTGAAGATTTTTTTTATCCTTATGGTATTTGCAGATGTAGCAAAATACAGTATTTTAGTCTGAACAATTGAATTTGCTTTCTATTTTTTCAAAATATCATAAAATATTTAAGAAGTTGTTCATATCTTCTGTATTCTGCTTTTGTTTCATCATTGGTGTTTTTACCCATAAATAGCTTTGAGCTTGTGCCTAGTACAGTGATCAGGCAAAAAACAAGAGAGAAAAACAAACGAACTCAAAAAGAAAAAAAAAGCGTGTCAGGGTATTGTTGCAAAAACTCAACGATTATTCAACAACCCATGTTAAAAAAATTAATTAATACAGCCCCAGCATGTATTTAGCAATTAAGTTTGGGGCATTCATGTTTGTTGAACTTAAAAACTGCAGGCTTGACTTCATAGAAGTAGACTTTAAAACATTCATTATTTTACTTAATACCTGCTTACATGCTCATTCTGTCAGGTAACATGACTAATGTGTGACTTAACATACCTAGTCAATTAAGCATACCAGTTCAAATGTCTAATAATGATACTTGAGCAAATTATAATTGAATTTAAAAATGCATTGAATGCATTCTCATTGTGGATAATTTGGGGAGAGCACTCTTATTTTGAATAACTATCAAGAAAAAAAATTACATTTGTCATTTGAATTAAATGTTTATGTCTATCAGAGTGACACAGAGCTGATTTTAGTTATATCCATAGATGCCAGTGAGGAACAGAATTGTCCTTTTAAACATATATTATCAGCTTTGATATGCTGTCTTAGCTTAATTTCTTTCCCACTTCTTTTTCCTTCTCATTTACTGCTAAATTTCTATTTTTAACTCTTGGGGTCTGAATTATGCTTAGAAGTTTGCAACATATCCATTCTTAATGAAACAGTATGCTGAACAATGTTCTAATGACACAAGCATACACAATATCTTTCCTATTTTAAGAATCCATGCAACATCTAAAAAAATGATGTCCAGAAATCAAACAAATAGATTATGTAACTCTAAAGTATGCAATTATAAAGGAAGAAAGAAAACAGTGCTGAAACAATTCAAACTTACAACAAAATTTATTACAACAATTGATATATTCAGATGGTACAAGCAACTTTATTATTAATTCTGAGCAGAATGAGAACTAATAAAGAGCAAAACCAAAAAGGCAGGACTGTTTTTCTCATGTGCTAAAGACAGGTGTCGATGCATCTCTGGGTTTGGTTTTGCTGTTGTGATTCTTTTAGTGGTTCTGCTGGTACAAGAGACTGTTAAACATCAGCTTATAACTTCTGCCTTGTTTTATTTGGGAGCCTAGCATATTTCACAATATCCTGTATCCCATTTTCAGAGGCCTGTATTAATTCTTAAGGGCCTCCAGTTGGGGAAAGTTAACTTTAAGCATGTTCTTAACAGTTTTCCTGAATCAAAACCTAGATGATCAACTTTGTTAGTGCAATTTTTAATAGATTTTGTTGGAAGAGCAATTTGTGTTGTATTAGTAGAATCAATCCACCTTGATGCCCTTATCCTTTTAAAAACTGATATTCTCATTTGGCATTTACAATCCTCCTTTAAGCATGAAGAATTCCTATTGGACTGGTAAAATAGCCTTTCTGAAAGACACGGGAAGGGGAACTCCCAGCACTATGTTTGCTGAAACTATGCTGATTCTGCTTTGACATTCAACAAAGACAATGAGATACAGTTACCTACTCATTTCTTATCACTTTTGTTATTACTGAGGTTGAAGCACTTTTTCCTCCTATAAATCTTCATGTGCATATTTACATGAAATCAATAGCTAAAAAAAATCCAAACCTAAGGCTTTTTATTTTCAAAGAACATTCATTTTTATGTACTGCTCATGATGCAATTCTTGGGGCTTTCCTGTGCAGACAGCCATTTCAATGATCCTTGTGTGTCCCTTCTGACTCAGAATATTCTGTGATTCTGTACTGCTTGACCCACTCTATTAGACTAAGATGATCTGTCTATCAATAGAATTAGCTTTATTGCATAGAAATTATGATAGATGCTAGAATGTAGAACAGCTATCCCATGATATGGGATGTTGTTTAATCAGTGTCTGTATTACTTGAAAAGAAGTTCACCTAAATATAAAGTAATCTGACAAAATCATCACACTGCTCTCTGAGATTCTGATCACTTTATTATTCTCAATCCTTCAAAATGCAAGAAAAATTACATACTTTTAACAATACATGAGGAGTATGCTTTTCTTTTTACAGAAATTCTCGCCTGTCAAACCTTGTAAAAAGCAGCAAATCATCATGCCCCATCCAGAGAATCTGTTGCTAAATTTGGCTCTTTTCTACTTACTCAAATGTGAGGAATATTTCTAGAGGCCTACATTTTATAGAATTGACATGCCAAAAGTTCACTGACCACACTGTCTTCATAAAAGCTTTGTTTGCTAGTTAGTTGTTTCTGAGTGCACTTATTCAAAAGGATTTTGAAGCTGCTGATGTGTTGTATTTAGTTCTTTTGAAATGCTGAAAACAGTGTCTTATTATGTTTAGATTTTAGCTTACCTTTGTAACTAGTTCTAATTGTTTAATTTACTCGTGCTCTTTTAAGGTGGACAGCAGGAAAAAATCCTTTCTTTTAAAATTACTTGAATTACTTGAAATTACTTTTTCAGGCAACTGTCATTACATCAAATTAGTAAATAAATAACTTTTTTATTGAAACTAAAATTACAGCTGTCATGTACCCAGATGAAACAAGCGTTCAGGGCTTGGCCAAGATCTCCCTGCCCAGCCTGTACAGGACTCTCCATCTTCTAGCACCTAAATTTACCCTTTATAAAATGGAAAAAAAGAAGGTCATCTCTTAGTCCCCCATCTTTTTGCATTCCTGTGATTTTATGCAATGAGAATCAAGAGTTTCTGCTAATTATACAATAAGAACTATATTTTGTGAACAAATTTAACACATTCATGATTTTAAGAATAAGAGTAGTCCCACTGAGATGTTCTCTACATGGCCTGTCTTTACAGGGTCCTTAGGATTAGTCACAAAGTATGAGGACGACTGCTATATTTGTAGTTAGATGCTATTAAATTGCCTTCTTGCTCCCATTTTTAAGAAAGAGACATCTCTTGATTTAGCTGGTATGATAACAACCAAGAGAGAAGGTAAAGAAGCTGCATTTCCCTTTGTATCATGACATTCTGAATCCAGGCTGAAGGTTAGATCTAGCCTACCTTTTTTATGACACTGAAAATGATACACGTTTATCTCTAAGTATTAGGTGTGCTTTTCTTCAGTTGGCAGTTAGACTTAATTCTGTTGTTAACGAATTTGGCAGTTTGTTACTATAAAAACAGTTTGCAAGGGATATTGTTGCCCTTGGCTGAGTTTTGCATTTTAGTGCATCCCTGTTTAAAACCTCTGTATTTTCCATGTTGCATGAATTGTCAAGTGTCATCTTTCAGAAGAATTGATAGCAGCCTTCATTACAAGCAGACAGAGTATACCTATGTTCCCAGTATGCTGTTTATGTATTTTATATATTCACTTAAAATTTACTGAAATGCACATAAAATAAAATAATATCTGTATGCTTCAATAGTGAAAAATAAACTGTAAAATCGTCACAAAAATGAAAGGACAGAATATTCTTTGTGTAAGCCCATCAGCAACAAAATATAGAAATGATCTAAATTAAATCTTCCCAGATCTAAAACTTCCAAGTAAACACCAACTCAGGATATTCAGCATTTCTCTTTTTAAACTAACATGTCTTCTAGGAGAACAAATAAATTTAAGCTATTTTAGTTTGGATAGAAAATGAATTCTAATTTGCAGACACCTTCTCAGAGAAACCTCTAACAGTAATGTCTATTCTTAGCAACAGAGGAAATTCTGAGTACCTCTGTGACTTGTGTTATCTGATACCTAATGTTTCTGAGCAGTTTGGGGGAGGAGGGGCAGCAGGGTGAAGTCCCACATGAAGACACCATAGCCATGCAAGTATTTGCTCCATCTATGATAGAGTAAGTTCCTTTTAGAAGAGGAGTGTCTAAAATAAAAAGTGTGTCTTTCTTTAGTTGAGATAAACTAGCCCTAGCAGTTGATTAGAAATCGTGAATTTCTGCTTGGAAAATATGTACTGTCTGCATTTGTGCCTTGTTTAAATAAGAACATTCTTACTTATATTGATTGTGAAATCCTTAAAATGCAAAAGAGCCATATCTTATTCTGATAAAACACGTGTGTTTACATGACTCTGTGTGTGTGTGTATATATATATATATATATATTTTACATACTTCCAAAAAAGGATACATTTTAAAATAGGCTCAACATATTTCTTCAATCTCTTACTTTCTAAGATGTTATACCCTTAGTAAAGGGAGACTTCCCAATATTTGAATATTTAAACTGATATCTGTCAGCACCAAGTATGAAGTTAACACCAGTTATGAATACAACCTCCCTGCTGGGCAGCCATTAGAAAGTTGTTCTTTCCGATTCCTGTGTAAATATCTAGGTTGGATTCCTAATAAAAAAACTGTGAACTTTAGCTGAAACAAAAATAACAGAACTATTTGAGGTTTGTTACAGTCACTTCTATATCCAGCTGACCTTGTCCCAATTTTAGCTTTGTTTCCCTTTTCTGTGTGGCTTCTGGGAAACCGCCCTGAAAATAAAATCACTCAGAGGATGAAAACTTGAACTTCTTACTCTGATAAAACTTCTATCTAGCTCTGCCTTGCAAACAGTTGCCTTTGCACTTCTCATTTTTTTCCGAATCAATGTTAAAGTTCAGCTGCAAGGGCAGTGCTAACCTAGAACAAATTAGGATATATTGAACACAGTTGATTTGAATCAAATGAAGATTCATAATACTGGATAAAAATTACCAGCAGTTCAAGCATGCAAGAATCTTAATAGTAAATAATGGCTGTACATTGAACATTAAGAATTTGTTTACCTTCTTCTAAGGTATAGAAAAAGTAGTAAACTAACTTTAACTGAGAAGCTAATATTGAGTTCAGCAAAGTATTTTCATTTCAGACCACATGCTAAGGACTAGACTATGCCATTAAAAAGCGAGCACAGAGCACTTCTCCCCAGGTTTTCATCTTGAGATGAAAGAGGAAGAAAGGGGTAGAATGTGTTGCTTCCCTCCTCCAAAGGAGAAGCTAAGATTGTCCTGTTTTTAGCTTTGCACCGGTCTATAAAGCAAGACCAGCACAGGTATAGCTGCCTTTTTGTCCCTTCATGTCCCAAAGTGGGAGCATGGATTACTTGCATTACCCATCTGGCAATACTGAGAAAAATATTGGGGGGTTATATTCTTCTTTTCCTTTGGTTCTTGCTCTTCCTCAGCTTCTCTGTTATTATTATCTTGACCTCTTCTGTAGACTGCTTTAAAATGTTTAATAAAAATACTGCAATCCCTGTATTTATTTGTAATTAAAACAATGGGAAACAAATGCAGGTTGACTGGTAATTGTTAGAGCTATTTTCCTTTAAATAGTAAAGATTGTCAGTCTGTTCAGTGATGATCAAGTATGTACCAGCAATGTTTAAATTTCTGTCCCTGCATCTCAAATATGCTAAAAATTTATATTCTGTTCTTGCAAGCTAAAAGAATCTTAAAACTTAAACCTCAAACATCTCATAAATCAGAGTTTTCCCAGGGATGTAATATACGCTTACTGTGAAATACTGTAATAAAAAAATCAGGAAGCCTAATTTGTAGCCAGCATTGCACTTGTGGGCATTTTGTAAGCAGAAGATAGACTTCTAGCTAAGAGTTTACACATAAACTCTTCTGATCTCGTAAGCTGTCACAATAAACAGCACAAACATTCACATGTGCAGTCCTGGCCCCTGTTGCAGTGCTCCATTAAAATGCTTGCTTGCTAAGCCTCAAATGCTGCTGCTCAGAATATTGTCAGTGAGTAAGGACAGATCTTTCATAGCCTCACAAAGCCACAGCAAATGAAGCAGACCTCTGCTGCTCTGACTTCCACAGTGGCAGAGGTAGACTGTACAGGCTCACTGACTGCCCATGCTTCTTCCCAAATCAGCTGCATTCTATGGTACAAACAAACAAACAAACAAAAAAATTGCTGAGGATTGCATAAGGCATCTGTGAAAGCCATACTGTGCAAATCCTTTCTCTGTATCCTGTTGTTTTTACCAGAATCCCAAAAGGAAGTATAGCTTTTGCATCCTCCCCACTTTACCCAGAGTAGTAAATTTCAAAGTCTAATAGAAATAGAAATAGAAATAGAAAGGATTAAGACAAGAAGGACCTGTGGGCCAGCATGTCATGCTCATCTGATGTTTTTGTCTTCTAGCAGTACAGCTGTTGATGTTGTTTGGGACTACCAACAAAAACTGGACCAGATGTTTTATCTACTGGAGTAAATGCTAGTACTCACCCATAAGGGGAGCAGGCACCGAGAACTTGTGAAACAGGTGCTACAAAACATAGCTATATTTGGAAGAGATTTTTGGATACCACCTACATGGCAGAGCATGAAGTATTGATTTCAAACTCTTCAAACATTCATCTTGTGGAAAAACCCCACAAAAAATACTTTGTGAGGAAGTCTGCAACAGGATGGATACAGTCACAAAAATATGACAACAATTTCATAAGATGATACAGTACTAAATGAACAAACAACCGCCTATTCAGGATATAACATCTCTGTGTTACATTTTATGACCAGAAAAACGTTTGCAAGAAAAACGCTGACATACTTAGAGTTTTGAAAAATTACCCTCTTGAGTATCCAGTAGGATACAAATCATTCCCTAGAGCACCATGAGTTCTAATATCCTTTAAAGAACAACAATGAATTAACCTTTTAATGTATGTCACAGGTAAATTATGGTCTGTTAACTGTAGTAGTACATTTTAAAGCAATCAGATGTACTTGATTTCAAATAAAAAATGGCTTAAAAGTACAGTAAAGTAGGAAAATTATAAAATGTCATGAATTTAAGAACTTTGATTTCACCTACTTGAACATATGCACTGTAACAGCAGTCTTGTTCTGCAGTACACAAAAGTTCCTGGCAAAGAAAAGCTTTTGCATATCTCACTCTGGTAAAACTAAGTAAAAGACAAAATGTCTTTTTTTTTTTTCTGTCTCTTTTGCTTCATTTACCATCTATCTCAAACTCTAAATGGCAGAGAGGGATGTGGCATAAATTAGGTATATAAATTAGCCAAATTAAGGTTATACAACACGTTATGTGCACAAAATTAATGACATCCACTTGAAGTGTTTAGTCAGGAAGTGCAAGTGAGAAGTTTTAAGACCTTTATCAGTACATCTTTGACAAATTCTACTGAGGATATAGAAATTTTATTCTCAAAGGTTTATAGTTTAGACGATTCTGCCTGGATGTTCTTTAGATTGGTATATTCATCTGTCTTATTTCAGGACTGTTCTTTCTGTCTCTTAAAAGTAATCTCGATGGCAATGGTAGAGTTATAGTAAATAGTGATTTGTGAGAGGAGGTGATGACAGAACATTTGCAGATACAATTCTTCACCTTTCATTCATTATTTTTCTTTTGAATTTAAGTTAAAAAAATCTGCTTGGAACAAAGAATAAATGTGAATCCTCTGTTTCACCCACCTGGGCAGCCCATTCCAATGCCCAGTCACTCCTTCTGTGAAGAGCTTCTCCATAATACCCAACCTTTATCTCCCCTGGCACTGAAGACTGTGTCCTCTTGTCCTATCCTGGTTGCCTGGGAGAAGAGACCAACCCCCATCTGGCTACAGCCTCCTTTCAGGGGGTTGTAGAGAGTGACAAGGTCTCCCCTGAGCCTCCTGGTTAAACACACCTAGCTCCCTCAGCCAGTCCTTATAAAACTTGTGTTTGAGGCCGTTCCCCAGCTCCATTGCCCTTCTCTGGACATACTCCAGCATATCCACATAATTCTTAAACGGAGATGCCAGAACTGGACACAGGACTCAAGTTATAGCCTACCACTGCTGAGTGCAGGGGAAGAATGACTTCCCTGGCCCTGCTGGCTATACTCTTGCTGATACATGCCACATTGGCCTTCCTGGCCACCTGAGTACACTGCTGGCTCATGTTCATCCTGCTGTCAATCAGTACCCTCAGGTCTCTTTCTGCCTGGCTGCTGTCCCCAACTGATTTTCTTGTACAGGCTTGTTGGGGAAAAAGTGCAGGACCTGGCTCTTGGTATTGTTAAACCTCATATTGTTGGACTCAGCCCATCTATCCAGTCTGTCCAGGTTCTTCTGCAGAGCCCTCCTACCCTCCAACAGATCAACACTTGCACCCAACTGCATGTCAGCTGCAAACTTCTGATGGTGAACTTAATCCCCTCATCTGGATCATCAACAAAGATATTAAACAGGACTGCATCCAGTCCTTGGGGGACACCACTAGTGACCAGACACCAGCTGGATGCAGCCCCAATCCCCATCACTCTCTGGGCTGGATCATCAGCCAGTTCTTGACCCAGCAAAGAATGTTCCTGTCGAAGCCACGGGCTGACAGTTGTCCAGGTACACAACATCCACAGCCTTTCCCACATCCACCAGGTGGGCCACCTGGTCATAAAAGGAGATCAAGATGGTCAGGCACAATCTGCCCCTCCTAAACTCATGCTGCCTGGGTCTGATCCCCCTGAAATTCTGTAGTGCTGCATTGTGTCGCTCAAGATGATCTGTTCCATAACCTTGCCAGGCACCAAGGTCAGGCTGACAGGCGTCCTTTCACCCCTTCTATGGATGGGCATCACACTGGGCAGCTTCCAGTCATCTGAGACCTCCCCAGTGAGCCAGAACACATCATAAATGATGGAGAGTGGCTTGGTGAGCTCATCTGCCAGCTCTCTCATCTCCCTAGGATGGATCCCATCTGGTGCCATAGACTTGTGAGTATCCAAGTAGCTCAGCAGATCACTAGTTGCTTCCTCCTGGATTACAGGGGTCTGTTCTGCTCCCAAAATTGTGCTGATGGACACCAGCCCTTTAGACATTTATTTAGACATTTTTTCCTTTGATCATCTATCCTTGTTACTAAAGGAAGTGAGCAGAATGCCACCTGTGCTCCTGTCCCATCAACCAATCGACCCAGAGCCTTGAAGTCCTTTTTAATTATCCTGATACTTTTCTTATCAATCTCATCACTGCTGATGTGGACAACCAGTAGAGGGTAATAATTCAGAGCTGAATTAGTTTCAGGGAGCCTCCTGGTAATATCCCATATCTGGGGCCCGTAGAGGCAGCATAAAGTATCTATTCCATAATGAGGAAATGTGTTAGAATTAAGCTTTTCTTTTTGTGGAATGTTATAACATGTTCCCCATTATTAATTATTAATCAATTTCTATAAAAAATGTAAGGATCAACTTCCTCCAAGAATAACTGAAGCAAGGTCAATTCCAGCAGTCAGTACACTTACTATTGCCTCTGCAGCAGGCTTTTTGGAAATGGAGACTAGAAGGTCGGAAAGAATGAAGAAGAATGAAAAAAAGACTGTAAGGTCTGACACTTTGAATTCCTCATTTCCCTCTTCTAGCTGGTTTAAGGACTCTTTCCTCATTCTTAAGAGTGCATTCCCCAGAAATTAAGTAAAATCATTCCTTATTTTGCTTACCAAAGGGCAGAGGGAACGAAGCCAAGGTCTGTTCCCATCCTGTTCTGGCTTATAAAGAAAGTCTTAATTCTTGGTGGAGTCAACTGCTCCCAAAGGCATGTAGCAGTACCATAAATATTTCAAATACCAACTGTATGCTGGGAAGCTCCGGGAGGCATTGGGGTCTCAGTGGAACAAGATGCCTCCCCTGGGAAGTCATGAGGTTGTGTAATGCTGAGCTGTGCTTACAGGGATAACCAGGCTTCCTGTGTTGCTTATTGAAACTTAGATTACTTCTTGTTCCTTTTAAGTCTACATTTGTGGTTTCTTATTAACCATTCCTTTTGCATATTATCAAAGTCTGATGATACAAAGTCCAGTATGTGCATTCCTTTACTTTTAGTCCAGTTTCCCCAGGAATATGGCTTGCAGCTATAGCATTTGTAAGCTTTCCTGTTGCCTATCTGCCAGCCCCTGGAAAATCTGTTAGCTACTTCTGCTCAAATTCAAAAGGGAGCTGAAAGACTCTTCTGTATACATTTCCTGCAAGTCTCATGAAAATAACTGGCTGCAAAGGTCGAAAGAATACAGACAGCGCTGTCCTGGCAGCAAAGGTTGCCGTCTGAGTGCAATCATGGTTAAGCATAGGAGAATCTACATGGAAATTCACCCTCAGAAAAAAATAATATAGAATAAGGCTTCATGAATTCCACTGTTTATGGAACTACTTGATATAGGCAATGTATCTACATTGGAAAATCAGATGACAGGAATGTCTTTGTTAATTTATGGATCATTAACAATTTTGTATACTAATGTATTTGCCTGATCCTCCTCCCATCAACATCAAAGGGATCTTTCCACCAAGTTAAGAGCTAATTGGACTAGGCTCATGCATAAGCAGTTAGAGTAATAACATTAAAATATTATTATTTTGTAAAAGGCTCAAAAGCAGAAACAAAAGAAACATTTTAATCCAGTTTTAAATGCTGTGGTAGATTTAATTTATACAAAACAACAGCATAAAAGGAAACCACAAATTCATATTCATAAAGTCATAAATGAGTGTACCATAAGTGCAAGTAATGTTCACTTCCTTCACTATTCCTGTAATTTTATTATATTTTGGAAATGAAACTTTCCATTATTCAGTAACACTGTACTTACAGAGGAGGTTTTCACTGAAGTACAAGATGGCCAAAGTTATTCTGCTGGATGGAAAATTAATGTATATGAGGTATGGGGTTCCATGACTCCTTTTTTAAAACATCTATAACATGAGAATATTCAGAAGGCTTGGCTTTCACAGATGCATGGAAGTCCTGCAGAGCCTTTGGTAAATGCCTCCATGGAGGAAATATTTCATATCCTCCAGTAGCCTTCTATTCCACCCAAGAGAGCATTTGTATGCTTTTGAACCTAAGTTAAAGCTCAGCTAAGATGCCATTAACTGTCCAGATTAATCCTGTATTGGAAAATCCTTTAGGGGGATGGAAATTCCATGGCAAAGTCTTAGCAGTTTTTCTGCTGCATTGTTCTTGTAGGGAGAAAGAGGGGTTGTGTTCCCACAGAATGATCAGTGGGCCCAATCCAAAGGGCTCTCACAGGATTCCTAAGGGTCTAGGAGCAGCAATCAGACATAAAACTCCTGTGTCATCTGATGCCATTTTTGATCTACTTCTCCCAAAAATTGTATTATGAAGTTCTCCCTCTCTTGTTGCTAAATGGCATATATAAAATTATATTTATTCATAAAGAAAATTACATATTTTTGCTTAAAGAGTGAGCATTTGAGGTGTCTATTCTAAGACAAAGTCATCAGCTGGTTGCTGATTCTACTTGAGGCCAAATTAGTCAGGAAGAAAGGCATCAGGTGGGAAGGTGGGAAGAGTTATGGCAGTAGTATTTAGTTTAAATTATTTAAAAGCAGACTCCTATTTTACTCTTCTTGCGTAGCAGCAATTCTGGGTAAACTTCTTTCTGTAAGATCACCATGTACTGTGAAGAGCTAAAGAGGACAGCGCTTGCGAAACGGCATTACAGCTTGGTTTATCCAAATATGTCAGGAAAAAGAAGACTGCTGTAAAGGACACCTGACTGTCATAAGAGAGTACAGTAGAGAAATTGGATCAAATTATTACCAAAAGAGCAATAAATTAGACTTCAATAAATAAATTAACCATATCTATAAGTAACTTTTAACAGCTGTATCAAGGAAGATTATCTGAATTATTATTTTTTTCTTCAGAAGGCAGAAATAGAAATTAAGTGTTATGAATTTCTGATTTATTCTGTGTGCAATAATTCTGTAAGTATTCTAATGGAAATAGCTTTCCCTGGATAGTAGGAATTAATGCAGTACAGTTTTTTGTTTGTAGAGTTCTCTCTTCTATTTTTACCTTTCTGCAATATTTTGTTGAAGTCTTCTTTAATATCATTCAGAGTGGATTTAGACTTCTTGTAGTGGCTTTGCTGCAAAGGAACTGACGTTATATGTTAATAACATTTTGGGAGGATGTCACCAAAGCATACAAAAAATGGTCACTAGTTTGGTTTGAATTTGCCAAGCAATATTAGCAGAATAATTTTTAAAATATCAAATAGTAGTAATTGACATACGTACATAATGGATTGTTTCAACCTAATATTTTTTAAGTATGTGACAGAAAAGGCAAAGAAAAGAAGGGCTACATCATCCAGATGAAAAAGAAAGATGCATGCTGCCCTCCAACCTCTTCAGAAGTTTTGAACTAGTGTTACTCAAGCGTTTCCTAAGACACTGTGACTTAGGCTTTCTTGATGCTGTGACTGATACTGTCCATCATGAGAGACCTATTAGAAAAAGAGACACCTAGAGACAGTACAGTGGCTGGTGGCTGGAAAAGACGTGAAACATCTGGGCTCAATGTTGTGCTTTAATGCAAAGTGGAAGCGACCCCACCTCAAGAGACTGATGATCTGCCCAGTTATCTGTGCTGTGGCCATACTGTTCAAGAAGTGGGATAATACAGATTCAAGTCCTCTCAGGTAGAGAAAAGATCTCCTTAATGTTTCCCCGCTTCCTGGGCTGTCTGATACGAGGAAAAGCCCTGACAGTAATACTACTAGGAATCTAATTTTTCACCTCCCTGACTTTTATCAGTGTGTACCTAAAGCACAAAATACTTCTGTGTCCTAAATGGCAAACTAATGCCTAAAAGCTACCAAAATATTTCAGCTTTGAAGAATCAAAAATTAGATTTCCCCAGTGTGGATGAATTGGGTTCCATTCAATTTTCTGGATTTTAAATCTTGATGATGAGAAATAAAAATATGCAAATGGCCTTATTGTCTGTGTAATTGGTTTGACAGCTGAATAAAAAATTGCCACAAACCAAAACCCAAAAATAAACAGAAAAAAACACCAAGAAACTGCCTCAGAGTCTTTGCCCTGCAAGCAAGGTTCTTTGTGTAAAGAAGCAGAAATGAGTGTTACCCTTCAAAGACAAATTCTTTCATATTGTGTTGAATAATTCATTTTCTGTTTTCTGACTGAATTTCATAATGGTTGGCTTGTGAAGAATCTATGTGATCATGTAGAGCACACTTGGATACATGTTAAGATGTACAGCTTTCTCATCTGCCTTGCTGAGGTATAAAAACTGTCACATTATCCCTCAGATTTCCAGCTGATTTTGCTGATGGAAGTGAATGGTCATTGAGATACATTGTTGCTATACCTCCTGTACTACATTTGCTGTTATTTGCTTCTGTATAAAAGGAAGAGACTTGTGCTAAAAACGTCATCTGTTGAGCACATATGCTTCTATTTTCAAGAATCTGGATAATTCGATTATATTATCTGTTACAAAATGTTCCTCATACAAAAAGTGGTATTTGAACAAATTATTTTAATTAATACTGAATTTTAATGCATGTCATAAATGTCATTTTTCCCAGACAGAATATACACTTGTTGACTGATATGATATGGGCAAATTAATGTAAAATGATAATTTAGTCTATTAACTACCAGTTTTGCCAACTGGCAACATTCACTCTCTACCTTTTTTTTGTGGTATGTATTTGGTGCCAGAGGATTCTGTATATAGGAACTTACCTTCAGCCTCTCTTCTGAGCTACTGTTCTTCCCTCATTTACTACTACATCCTTTGCCTATTGCCTCAGTTTCTTTACTAAGGTTGCACTTTTAGACTGTACTTTAAATAATTCCAACAATTTTTGGGTGAACTTAACATAACGGAATTAATTCAAATAAGAAATTAGCTCTGTTAAACACCCAAAATATAAAAATGTTTTTCTGAGTTTTCTTTAAAATTCCATTTCAATTTCAAAGGACTGTGTGAATAGAGATAGCTTCAATACTGTGAAATCTATAGAAAATGTATGCTTTAAAACTTGCCTTTCACAAATCTCTTCATAACAGTTCACATTTATGAAAAGAAAAATAAAAATAAGGAAAAAGAGGAAAAGAGGAAAAGAGGAAAAGAGGAAAGAGAAGAGAAGAGAAGAGAAGAGAAGAGAAGAGAAGAGAAGAGAAGAGAAGAGAAGATGCTAAAGAAAACAAGCCTGAATATTCCCCTAAATGTCCAAATTTCATTGCTTTACAGATGCATACGTACTCGTATCTCAGAGAAATTTTTTTTCTATTTAGTAATGCTTTCCTTAGGCCTTAAGAATTCCTTAGCAGAATTCCAGCTAAATACGAATTTGGAGTGCTGTCTCCAAAGTCTCAGTACCTGACAGATGAGATTATGGACTAGTGGTACCCCAACTTCCCAAACAGGACAAAATTTCCAGGTACCAACTTCCCAACTTCACATCTTACTCAAAAGATGCAACAATGTCCAGCCCTCCTCTTCCACCACCGCCATTCCCTTCCTTTGCCAGCACTGGCTCTAATAGCAACACAGATGTTAAACTAACATGCGGTTCTGACAGAAAATCGCCATTCTAGAAGTTCAGCATTATTTAGTGGCGTATTGAAATTACCTTTTTCTTATATTAGTTTGAGATAATATTTATTTGTAATTGCTCATTCTTCAGTTTTTGTATTTGGAATATTTTAATAGTATTTTAACCCTCATATATCCTGAAGGAAGATCTACAAATACATGTAGATGTAGAAACAGCCCTTTGGCTAACATCAACATTAGCCACTTCAGTGTTATTTTTAAAGATACTGGTGATTTTGTTGCTGTTCTAACAATATTAATAAAGAGTAAGGAAGTGATCTGCACACATTGTAGCTGTGAAATAAGCAGAAGAATATCTAAATGGAGGCCTGGGACTACCAAAGAACCATTTCTCTGCTCATCTTCACCAAACATATTGACAGTTTCTGATTTCCTTTAGGTTTTATCCAGCAGTAAATGCCATCAATAACCTGTCATACCTGACAGAAACTGCCAGCACATGGTAGAACTTGAGCTTTCATCTCACTCATCTGAAATACATGTCACAACAGGCTACAGCTGTTCTCTACACTGTCCCCAAATTCTTGAAAAAGCTAATTTTATAGCTCTAGTGCACCTTGGTATTGATTCCAATGAATGAAAGCTGCAAACAATAAAACAGGAAAGTAACTGTGAAAACAAGCAGAAATGAAATAGCATTTTGGAATGAATGGGTAGTTTGCAAAAGACAGAGCACTTGATTGCTCTGATCTGAACTCCAAACAGTAATTTCAGATAATACGGCTGCAATGTAATCTAGTATTTCCACACTGAATAGTGAACACTATTTCTCAATTAATATTTTCCCCAGCAGAAGGTTTAAATAGAAAGACTTTGGCATTTAAAGAAATATAATCTAAAGGACAACTGTCAGGTTTAACCTTTTACATGTCACGACTGTTAAATGGTTGAGACTATTGATAGACAAATGTATAACAGAGAAAAACAACTAAAAATTTGCCTGTAATAACTTATAATATAAGAAACATTATTAGTAATTAATGGCTTGTTCACGTCTGAGAATTTCAAATATCCTGTTAATATTCTATGTGTTGACGTTTCCTGGGTAAGTAGTCCTGTTTCCTATTTATACTACATATGCTATCAATATTGTCATGGTTACAGTCCAGCTAAATTATTAATATATATGTACAAAAATTGTGAGAGCAGTTAGATTTAAAATGAAAGTAAGCATTCTGGATTTGTGCATTCCTTCTACCTACCAAAAATTAAAAATAAAGGAAAAAAATGGGGGAAAACAGAATCATAGCTGAAAAAAGTTACGTGTATTTCACATAAATAATGATTAGGTAGAACTTTATGAAGTTAATTAGAGCATTTTTACCAGCTTCACTAGGTGCTCTGTCCTTTAGTTACATGCATAAAGTTCTTGTAATAGAACATTAGCTTCAAGGGGTTTTAGGAGTGAGATTCTACAAAAATATGTTCTTCAAACAGTTATAGTTAAACCAAACTTCTTTTGTCACTCTTAAGTTTTAAATCTCACTTACTAAAAATTGCATTTTAATAGCAAAAAGACAAAGCATTGATTTTAAATTGTCTGTTTGAATTATTCAGGGTGATCTGGAAAATTTCATTGATTAGGAGAGAGAATGTCCAGGGAGTATTTCTTTTGATAATTTTTACTTTTCTTTGTCTATTTTGTAAAATAAAATTTAAAAAAAATCTCTTTTCATATAACAAATGTAAAATATCAAAGGTATTATGGAATAATTTGTAATATAAATACCCAGGTAGACTTGAAAAACTGTATACTGCATAATTACACTCTTTTTAAGCTTCAGCTAAAGAATTAAAAACCCGTTATTTTTTTCATATTTTTAAAGCTGTGTCTCAGAATTGTTATATTGAGAATGAATACCCACAGAACTTTAAGAATTAAAAGAGTCCGTTTGTATAGTTTCTTTGTGTTCATTCCAAAAGTTCCTCTATAAAACATGATCTAAACCCAATTGCATCACTTAAGCTGAATCAAGGACCACACTTTCTTGTATAAGTGAAAACAAAAAATTCAAACCAAACCAAAACAAAACAAGGAACAAAACCCCCACCAAATTCTCTCTGCAATTTGAGAGAAAAGAAAATGTTATTTAAAAAATAACGTGTTGGCACCTTGATCTGCTGAAAGTAATATTGGATGACCAAGGAAGGGAAGGTGATTCAAGATGCTTTTTTCCTGCCATGATGCTGGACATAAACACAGAATTCTGTGGAGAGAACATGGACTTTTTTACATCCCACTGCCAGCTGTTCTGAGTCTCTTTCATGTAAGTCAAGGGAATTGCAAATTGTTATCCTCTTCCTGATTACCTGATCAAGTTCTTGAGACAGTATCAATGGTTTTATCCTCATAAAATCTACTACAAACACTAGTATGTCAAGAGGACTGGAACACTACTGTGGTCTCGATCTGACCACAAGATCCAGCTGAAGGCCGAGAAAAACATTTCCAAAATGCACATCAGTACAGTGACAGTGCTACACTTCCCCAAGATGAACTGTAGCTATAAGAGAAGGTGAAAAAGCTGTATATAGCCTGTTCAATAGTCACAAGTGTGATCTGTTTGCTGCTTGCAAATCTAGTAATAAAAAATCACCTGCAGAACCAAACCAACTGACAGTAAAGAATATCTTTTTACTCCTATTCTTTATGGCTGTGAAGAGTTAAGCAGACACAGCCTAACAGAAAATCTTTCTCCTTGTTACTAAGTACAAAAACTCTAACAGCTTCACTGCCATAGGGTGTAGCAGTATTTCTGGTAGAATTCAAGGATTAGCTTGTGAGAGTTGATTAACTCTTTTTTTCAAACTTCTAACCTAAATGCTTTGTATTTTCTTTTCTGAAAAAAAAAA
>VRYO01002297.1:22897118-22942360 GCA_009812075.1 Sialia sialis
CTTGGCTCGCGGCTCAGTTTGCGGCTCAGCTCACAGCTCAGCTTGGTTCAGCTTGGCTTGCGGCTCGTTGTGGCTCGGCTCGTGGCTCGCACTTCCGGGTTGGCAAATTTCCAACTTTGTCCATATTTAAGGTGCACTGGATTATAAGGTGCACTTCCATGTTTCAATAAAAATTTTAGTCAAAAAGGTGTGCCTTATAGTAATGAAATTACTGTAATTATATTAAAACTTACGAAGTCTTTCATAACTAAACTCACTATCATGAGCCAAAGCACACTAAAATCTACCTACATGCTCTAGAACCTAGTTACTAGTGGGGGCAGGTTATAAAAGGCTGTAATCAGCTGTGGGGGCTAGACCAACTAGGAAAGGAGATGGGAATTGTTGCTTTAACATAATTTTTTTTAAAAAGCGTATTTCCTAGAAAGGGAGTCTTCTTCAGCTCAAAAGCAATGATGACTTGAACATTGACAGAAGAGTCCTTCTGATTTAAAAGGGATGGAGTAGTAGGCTGTTGACATTCATCCCCTATATATTAAGAGGGAAGGACCGGGAGAATAATACTGATAATGTTTCATGGTTTTATTCTTTTATCGTTAGGAAGTGATAGAATTTGAAATATCTAGGAAACCACTACTCTGTTGCAAGTTCCTACCAATGGTAGGATTGCTCATAACTCCATCCAACCCATCTATCCCCCTGATTTGAGAAAACTTTTCTTGTCTGCCTGTTCTCTATGAGTCTGAATTAATCAAACCATCCTCCTTCTCATCTTTCTTATTGCTGAGACTTCTCTGCTCCTCAGGGCTTGTTTCCTCTCCCCATCATTTTTCATGTGACATGGTAATTTTTGAGGCAGAAATGTTTTGAGAAGCAGGAGATCCTGACTGCATCACTGCCTCTGTTACAAGCGAGCCATCTTACCTTCCTGTTTGTTTCCTTACCTCCCATCCAAGTCTTTAAAGTTAAGATTCTGAGGTCACACTTGAACAGATACTTGCTGTTCAAAGCACTGGATATACAGCTACATTCATTTGCTTCTTGCAGCCAAGCCTGGCAAGGAAATCTACTGAACATGTCTTCCTGCACACTGAAAGAAAAAGTGTATGAACTTGCATGATATAGAGTATCTCCTAATGTCAAATGAGTGTATTAACATTTGTTGAAGCCTACAACAAAATGCAGACTTGCAACATCTCTCAGGGTACTTAGCAATTTACAATATTTACACCATATTTGTAATTAAGTACAGGAAAAAAAAAAACCCAGGGACTAGCAAATAGATGTTGCTAATATACTAAAATCAGCCATGGAAGGCCAATTTGTATCATGTCATGAATAAGAAAATATTAACAGAAAAAAAGTTACCAGTAATGAATAAGGCCTAAACATCCTTGGAAAAAACAGTCATCTGTGGGGTTTGCCCTAAGATGTTACAAAAACTAATCCAGACTAAACAATTGTTTAGTATTTGTTTAGTATTTGAGGTATGTAACCATACCTCAGTAATGTTAGACATAAAGACTTTGCAAATGATATCTAAGCTGTATGTGGTTCTAACCAAGACATTAAAAAGCTGAGCAGATAGACTGTCTGCTAACTATCCATCAAGAGAAATAAAGAAGCTCAAACAATTTATAGAAATACATGTTTAATTTGGGAACATGTCTCTGCTTTACTGTCATAAGCAATATTATCTTCCTAGGATTAATGGATGAACTAGCAAAATCAGATTCCCTCAATATGCTTGGTTGATACCAGAAGACAAACTTCTTAATTTGGCATACATGAAGTTGCTGTAATCAGACCAGCCTTTCAGATTGTCCTAAACATTTTTGCTGACCCACATCATCATCTACAGAAAACAAGAATGTGATTATAGTCATGAAGGGAATCAAGTCAGTAGGGATAGGTGGCTTTTATGGCCAGTTATATTTATCAGCATTAAATCTAGAAAGAGCTAGAAAAAAACATTGGAAATTTGTTGAGATCTCTTGGAATGAAAGCTTCTATCCAGCTTGAATAAAGACATCAAAAAGAAGTTCAATTTGCTAAGTAATTAATGTGGCAGGTTGAGATTGTTGTAACAACCTCTGGCATCCATGACTTCCAGCCAGAATACACAATGGTGCCTGAAACAGTTATAGAAACATAGTCAGGAAACTCACAGGGGCTTATATAGCCCCCTTGCCATAAAGCAGGATCACCTACAATTGCCTGTCAATCAACTGCTGATGGCTTGTCTGCGTTATGGACTACTGGTGTTGCAAGTCCAGAGACTCCTGAAAGGCTCTGCATGAGCCAGCTGCCATCCATGAGAAGGAGAGCTGTGTTGGCAGGACATTGACATGCTGGTGTGCTCCACACCTGCCAGGTCCCCATCCTCTGCAGTCACCATTGTCACCAGATATCTCTTTTCCCCATTTCATTCTTATGGAGTGATCCCATAGACTATCTTCCATTCATCCTATACTTCCTGAGGTTTGAGGTAGGATTGGGTTTCAGGTGTTTTGGTATTTTCCCTTTTCAGCATTTGATTGAGCTAAAAGCCAGAGGACAAGCCATTATGCCCCTATTTGAACCAATCATTTGAAGAGCTTCAAGCTAAGGCAAGTTTTGATGAGTTTGAATTGAAATAGAAAGTATTACAGCTGGGCCCTGACTTACCTTGATAAGCAGCTACCCAACAGCTTCGTCTGTACCCACCAGCTTCAGCCCTCCTGCTTTCCCTTCAAGAGCTCAAAACCTTGAGCTGAAACATGTTCAAAATAGGAAATACCTTGACTAGAATGCTATGAACTTTCCATGGACCTACTAAGCTAAGGGATTAGCTATGGCAAACTCTAGTTCACATCCAGTGTATCCCTGATCCTATTTGATTTCATCTATTTTATACTGCAGTTATTGATACATGGCAGATTGCAGTGAAATAAACACAGTATTTTCAGATTTATATTCTAACATTTTAAATCTTATCAGTATGCAGCACTATGAAGAGGATTGTGGATGCTAATCTAATCCACCTACTTTTCTCGTGGCCAGATTTTCTGTAATAAAAATGCAAATAATCCCTAGAATGACATACCAGTATAAAATACTTCTACTTTTCTTCTGTAAACTGACAGCAAATTGTCTTTCCTTGCTAAGTATGCTTATTTGTTAAGAATATTTTCTTCATGCTAAAGAAGCTAAATGCAACATGACCTTGAGTGTGATCAATTTAAATACAAGACTGCATTTCTAGACATAGTAGTTATTTCTCCCAATATGTTTCTGGTACATATCCTTAAATAGATATTGACTCCCTAGTTCCTTAACTTTGCAGTTTTTAAGTCATATATTCTAGCATGTTAAGGTCTGAAAAAATCCTTGGGTTGAATGCACAAGTTTCAGTGACTTAAGTGCAATGTGAAGAGATGCATGTGTAAATGCCATTCCAATTCATGTATAGCTTATTTATTTATAATTTGTATTAATATATAGCTTCTCAATTTGATAAAAAAATATTCACAAGTAAATTTGTCATGCGATTGTATTTCAAAATTGCTTATCCAGTTGCTCTGAGGCCAAAAAGCAGATATTTTTACTTCTGTGCTCCACATGAAGAATCAAAGATGTATTAGAAAAAAGCTGCAAACCTGCATGTTAGGTTATTCCAGACTTAAATTTTGAACTACTGAGCTGTCCCTAGCTAAGGATTCAACTGAGAGGAAAAACTTGCAGGTCCAAAAAACACCCCAGAGACTTCCTGATGGGATATTTATTCGTTATGAAATGGTCCAAAACAATTCATACACAGATTGTTTGTATTAAAATGAACTCTTACATTCACTTTCTCAATTTCCCACCATTTTCCATTTAGGGATTTTGAAACACCTTGCAGCTACTAATGTAATAAACCCATGATATTTCTGTGAAGATGAGAGGAATTACTCTCATGCGGTTTAGACTGATTCAGCTCTGCTTGTATTAGTGGCAGGTTTCATCTTGATCCTTTCTCTTTTCTGGTAGTAGAGATTGCTCATGTGTATAACCTGTTTACGAAAGAGTTTATGTCAATAGACTGCTACAAAAGAAACATAAATGATCTTAACAAACCAAAGAATGAAAAAAGAAATTTAACGTGCAACAAAGACACAATGAGGGACAGAATAGCAACAAAACATTTGTGTTGGAAAAAAATACAACTTTGGTATTAAAAGCACTGATGTTCCCAAATTCAGAGGCAGATGGGGAGTTACCAGCACATATCAGCACAGTGAAACAGCCTTTTGGATTGAAATGGAGACACTTTGATATTTTATTTGGTGTTGGGTGAGGAGGAGATGGTTTTATTTTTGGTGGTATAAATGTCTTCAACCATATATAAAATGAAATTATTTCAATTATCACTATTGTGAATCTCAGACTTACAGGAAATTGACACTGAACACGTATTTTTCACAAGGGCAGATTCACCAGAAGGAAGGGTAGTGAGTACAGAACTGAGGAATCAGTGAAGGGGATGGTCGTTTTCTCATATCACTGTGTGGCTGTGCAAAAGCTCCACATTCCATGATGACCAAGAAAGACAGGTCCACTCAATTACTGCTGCAATTTCATCCAACTGAGATGTGGCTTCAATACAATGCTAACATTACAGGAGAACAAGCCCAGGAAATTTCAGCTGCTACAGTCTGTTTATCAGAATGCTTTTCTTCCTCCCACAGTTTTATTCAGCAGTAGTTACTAACCTGTTTCTAGGGAAAATAAGGAACTGGGTTTCACTTCGGTAGCTGAATCCACTTACTCCTAAGCTATTTGGATCAGTAGAACCCTTAATAAATCAAGAAGCAGTAGGAGCAGAAATAAGTGAATTTCCCAGAAAGGATCCATTTTACAGATTGAACCACTGCTTCTTGCTGGGGAAAGCAGGGATATTCACTTTCCCTGTAAAGTCATCAGGTATCAGATTTGCTGATTTCCAAGGAGTACCTCATCATCCCTATGGACTCCTCTAAGGTTTGGGGCAAGAGAATTCTCTACCTTTCTTGTTGAATCTGTGCCACTGTGCAATGAAGTATTTTTATTCCTGGGGCCAAAAGAGGGAAACACAAGCATGAGCATGAACAATTTGTGACTTGTACCTAAAGGGCAAGACCTAAGGAGACAAGAAGCCTAAATTTTGGTCCTTATTCCATACATATCTCTGTATTTTCTTCTCTTACATGCAGCTATCACAGAATAAACAGTATATGAATCAGGGTACTAATCCTGTTCACAGCTGAAGCCTCTCACTTGGCAGTCAGCTCAAAAGTTTGCTCTTTTTCTCAGGACCCTACAACATTCTTATCTAAGCTGTCCATAGCTTTCCTCTTCATCTGTTTTTGTACTGCTTCTAGAGCTTCTTTGTTCATCCTCACACAAGCAAACAGGCACAGTAGGTCCAGTGAATTCTTTGTGTGTTGAATATACTGTACATCAGTACAGTACATGACGGGTAGGTCTGGCATGTCTGGGAAATATTGAACTGCCTGAGCATGCAATCCAACATGTCTGGGATTTCCATGCTGGCTATGTACATAAGTCCTGGAAAAATACCTACGTATTTTTCATAGACCAATTCATTTTTTCACATGAGGGAATTAATACATTGTAATCAGTTCACTTTTCATCTTTTGATAAACTAAGCCTATTAAATTCAAGCCTCTGATCACATATTGTATGCTACAGCATCCTGCCCAGCACTAAAATCATTGTTTTGATTCCTTTCTGCACAATCTCAGGTTTGTGAACAGTGTTTTAAAAATACAGTTGCAGGAACTGTATGCCTCATTCAAAAAGCAATCTCAGCGTTGCTATACATGGAAGGCAAAACCCCTTCATGCAACTCGTCAGTAAAATACATGACCAAAAGGCAGTGTTTGCACATTGTAGGAAACAGTAGGTTTTTATAAACTACTCTCATCCAAATCACAGCAGGTTTTTTGGTGGAAATTTCTGGTGAATCAAAAGTACTCTGACCCCTGCAGGTGCTTCGGCAAACTGACAAACTGAGAGGGCTGAGGATGAGGGGAGGAAGAATTTGCATTTTTGAAGAAATGACACAGAACTTCTTACTTGGTGTGTTGCTTCACCAGAGACTATTTTTCATCTGCATAACAGAGTTTGAGGCCTTGTCTAATATGACCTTCAGTGTGGTTTCCTGACCTACTGCTTTCCAGAATTCAGGAACATACAATGTTTTTGGTTGTTGGAAAGTGTACACAGTGGGTTTGTTTATACCAAAACACAGTGCATTTAGCAAGACCAGCTTGTAATTTACTCTCTAAATCTGTTAAAAAATATATCACATTATTACTTCAGATATTATTGCCCAGTAAATCGCTGTTTGTCCATTCGTTGTTATGTCAGCGGAATGGCCCTAATCCGTGTAATGTATGCTGTATCAAGTGTTTTATTGCCATAATGGGGTTTCACTGAGAAACAGACCAGTGTCTTGCAAACTATTGACACTAATGAAAACACTGTAGCTCTTGAAAAGTATCTCCTACAATTTAGTTTACATTCTGAATGGATCACAATAAAATGCTATTCTGCTACAATAAAACCATTATTATTTTTTAAAATGGACAAATGTGCAAAACCTTTCTTTTAGACAAATATGGAAATGCTTTATTTTTCAATATTATGTTACATGGTCGCACTCTTTCCATTACCAATGGGCTTGTTCTAGCAATAGGGAATCTTTGCTACAGTAGGTGTTTAGGCTGGAGGCAACAACAGTGAATGACAATGCTTTAAAACTCATCAAAAAGGCATGCTAGTGCCGACAAAGCTTTACACTACAGTGTCGTCTCTTCCTGGGGCAACTTTGCGTTGCCAGTTTGGAGCTTTGCTCTTCCATAGCTGACATGAGAACTGGTTGTGCCAAAGCAGACACGTGCAGGACTAGAGAAACTGTAGAAACCATACCTTGGCCTTTCTGTAATAATCTTTATTAAGGTTCCAGACCCTCCTTCCCAAGCTGCTGGCAGCGGTACGTGCAACCCAAGTATTCCCAGCTCAGCACCCTGCAATTGACAAAATCCACTTGCGGAGCCCATGACTTCATACTCTAAATTACCCCAATTCCGGCCATTTCTGACCGCGGGATCCATCGTTCCCAAAGCTGCGATCGCACCTTGGGCTGGGCGGGACACAGCAGAGGCAGGTCCCCGCTCTGAGGTTATACCGAGGGGCTGCCCTGTGCCGCCAACTACCTCCTGTTTCCTGCCGTCTCCTCCACCCCGTCGCTGCCGCCCGCCGACAAGGCAGCATTTTGACCTTGGGCAACACCGCTCCTGCTGGTTTCGCTCGCTGCCGATGCGCCCTCGCCCCGCTCGGGGCAGGCAGCTCCGGCCAGCCGCGCTCCGCCGGGGCGAGCGCCGCGCCGAGCGCTGCCGCCTGCCGGTGGTGCGGGGCCAGCGCCACAGCGCCGCCGCACCTCCCGCCGCCGCTCCGGGCCGTCCTTGGCTCGCCAGCCCCGGCGCACCGGGCGGCGGCAGGGCCCCGGCTGCGGGCGGTGACGGCAGCCGCTCGCTAGAGAAAAGCGCCGGGCAGCCGCGGGCGCCTTTTGCCTGCGTGCCGCCAGAGAGCACCAGGCGGCCCCGGGTCGGCTTCTGGTGCCGAGGTCGGCGGGCGAGCGGGCGGCACCGTCGCTTGTTTATGAGCGGGCGGAGGGTCGGCCCGGGAGAGCGCTGCGCCGCCGCCGGAGCGGGACAGCCCCTCCCTCCCCCGCACCGGCGAGGCACCTGGGCGCGCCCGGGAGCCCGGCTGTGGGGACGGAGCGGGGTGGGGCGGGAAGCGACCGGCTCTGCCTTCCCGTGGCGCGGAGAGGGCGCGGAGCCGCTCCCCGTCCCGGATCCCCGCGCCCCTCGAGGGAGCGGGCAGAGGAAGAGGAGGAGGCTCTCGCCGCCACGGCCGGGGACGGCGAGGCCCCATTCGCGGCTCCCCGCAGCATCGCCCTGCTGGGGCTGCGCCCTTTGCGGGGCCCTGTCCCTCCCCGCCCTCGGTTGTCCCCCGGGCCGCCGCCGGCCCGTCCCCGCGGTCTGGCGCCGCCGCCCCGCTCCGCTCCGCGCCCGGAGCCCCGGAGGGGGAGGGGAGGTGCAGGGGGAGGCGGAGGCGGCGGCCGCTGTGGGGCCCAGGCTGCTCCTCGCCTCCGCTGCGCCTCTTCCAGCCCCAGGATCTGGGGCTGGGGGGGGCGCGGGAGGAAAGGGGCGGGCCAGCCCCGGCCATGCCCAATGAGAGCGGCGCGGACGGGCACTGGGGCGGTGCGGAGGCGATCGTCGCCCAATGGGGGCAGGGCAGAGGGCGCACTTGGAGCGGGGCGAGAGGGAGGCAGCAGGCGAGTCGGGACTCGGGACGCGCGGGGGACAGAGCTGGAGCCGCCGCAGCCGCGCTCGCAGCCGCTCGCACGCACAGCGCCGCGCCACCGAGAGCCGGCGGGCCGGGCACGGACGGACCGAGGGACGCCTCTTCCCGGAGGGGGCAGCGGGCGGAGCCGCCACCCGGAGGAGAAGTTTGGCTGAAGGCGCCGCCGCCGAGAGAGGAAACTTTCCTCGGGGGGCCGGAGGCGGGGGCGGCGGGAAGGAGCCGCGGCACGCTCGGGTCCGCCGCCCGGCGAGGGGGCTTCCGAGAGGCTCCCCCCGGCCCAGGCCGGGCTGCGGCGGCTGGGATGTACCTGGCAGCGGTCTCGGCGGGGAGGAGACGCCCGGGCGGAGACGGCGGCTGGCACCTGGCGGCCGCGGGGTGGCTGTTCCTGCTGGCCCTGCTGCTGGGCGAGTCGGGGACGCGTGCTCTCGTCTGCTTACCCTGCGACGAGTCCAAATGCGAAGAACCGAAGAGCTGCCCCGGTAGCATCGTGCTGGGGATCTGCGGTTGCTGTTTCATGTGCGCTCGGCAGCGCAACGAGAGCTGCGGGGGAGTCTATGGGCTGCACGGAGCTTGCGACCGGGGCTTGCGCTGTGTCATCCGACCACCGCTCAACGGAGACTCCATCACCGAGTACGAAGTGGGCGTCTGCGAAGGTGAGAGGCGGCGGGACACCATCCATCCCTCCATCCATCCACCCAGCCCTCCATCCCCCGGGGTGGGGGTACCCGATGGGCGGCGGGAAAGGGAGGAGGGCGCACCTTGGACGTGCGTGCGCCCTCCTTCCCTTCCAGCGCGCTCGCCTGTCCCATCTGCGAGCGTGTCTTCTAACCTTCCCTGCTTAAAACCCCCACAAACTCCTGCTTAGAAGTTTTGCCCTTAATTTTCTTACCCGAAATCTTACGGTTCTACGAATTCTCTGTAGCGTATCACTGGGTTGCTAACAGCTTGTATCCGCTACGGATGCCCAAGTAAAATTCCTTGATAAAGGACTCGGGAAGAGTTTGGCAGATGGAGATCAGCGGAGGTCAGTCTTGCACATATGATGCGTGTTCCGGATTCCCTCCTGTGTAAAGAAACAACAAAGACTGATCATCTGTCACAAAGTTTTCTTTCCTGTTCCTGTCACTTAATATCTCTTTGCCAGTCCTACTCGGCATACAGTAAGGGGTGTCTTTTTTTCCTGCTGGAGCATCAACGGGGGAGAATACCCACGGTAGAGCTCTCAAAGTCACTTCAGCTTCCTGCCGTCTTGTGAGGTGATGAATGGTATGAAATGAAAAAGGTCTTCATCCCCCTTCAGCGTTTTATCTCTCAGAGATCCTAAGATTTATCTTTTTATATGTTGTAAATTAATGAAAGGCTGGAGACAAATTTTTAGTGTCTCTTTCTCTTGTACCTCCAGTTGCCTTTTCCCCCAGGTTGAGGGAAAACATGGCGCTGTAAAGAGACTACAAATAAGCAGTAGTTTGGGATATGTATAAATGCATATGTGATTCGGAGCGGGAGCTTCGACAATTTTGGAAAAGGAGTCGGAGGCGGTCTCCTCTCGGCGGGTAGAGGGCAGTAGAAAGTCCAGAGAGCTGGTGAGGCAGCATCTGTTCCAAAAAACTTGCATTTAAAATGATGGACTATTTTAAGAAAGCTATACCCGGTCATTTTTAGTGGGCAGCTGACCTTCGTCCGGACGCTCATGATTAGTTTAAAACTCAATTTGCCTCCATAACAAATAAATTGCAAACCACAGCAGAGCAGGGCAGTGTGTCCCGCCTGTGCCACAGCCAATGCTGTCAGCCTCGGGAGCTGATGCTTGGGTAGGATGAGCTCTGGATTAAAAGCTGGATTGTTTAACATTTTAAAATGCCCCTAAACTATTTTGAAGACCTTGACTGAGACTATGTTGCTGAACATGTACGTTGCTGTAGTCTCTTATTTTTAATGTGTATTGGGAAAGTTTTTGTAAATAGAAAAGTATAAGCAAAGGTACTTGAAAAACTTACTGGTTTTGCAGGAGTGTGTAAAAGCTGGGCTAAGATAGCTTCCCCCTTCTCGATGGTTAAAGGAACTAGAAGCCTACAGTCATTAAAGGCCTTAATGTTCCAATTCCCTTACTGTATCACAGTATGGACATCTCTGGCAGTTTAGGAGTATTTCATTCCTTTGAAGTGATGCAATCTGTATGTTGCTGTAGTTCAACTCATAACACGTCCCATCTACTGTTGAAAATAGTATGAAGCATTTGTTGGCAAGATTGTGTTTCAATTAGTGTTGTGGTTAGAAACTAGTTCCAGCTGTCTCCCTATAGGAATAGTCCTAGGGGTGGGAGATAATGATCTATTAACTATAACTAAGGGAGATAAGTTAAAATAAGAAAATTAAATAGGAGAGTTATCTATTTAATTTTTGTTCTCATAAATGAAAAGGAACCTAGTTGAACTGTCAGCCTAATAAATAGCCCTAGAATACCTGTTAGTGAATTGTCAGGAAACTGCCTTGTTCTGAGGAACAGAGGTAATATGATGTTCTTCACGGTGCATGTTTTGCACATGAGGTGGCAGCAAGGATAAAAGGGTACTGATTGTACTGCCTCTGATCTCTAATGTGAGGTTGAATAGCTGTGTTTTCTTGATTGTGGTGACCTAAACAGTTGTTCATTTTACAGGCACACATGCAACAGGCTAGGCTGGTGATGTCTGATGTGACTAGTATTAAGCCATGCCTTTATGCATTAACAGAATAAAGGCTGTGCTTTTTTTGGTGTCTTGCACGTTGGGAGTGCAAACCCTTTCCTTCTCCAGTCCCAGGAGAAGGAAATGGAAGTGTCTTACAGAACAGCATGAATAGAAATTTTTACTCTCCTTCCTGTCTGTAGCCTTTTCTTTCACTGCAATTTTTTACACTGAAATGACCCCTACTGGCTACAGTTATAAGCATGTTTTTGTATCATTTTTGAAGCTTCATCCCTGTCTTATTTGAGACTATCAGCACATACTAGGCTACAGAAGACTTTGAGAGCTGGTATAGCAACAGGTAAAAATACTTGTTTCTAACTTGGTTTTTAGCATTTAACACACTTGACATAAATCAGTTTGTAACACTTTACAGGGTAGTCTCTGTGGCATCTGTTGCTGTAGCTTCTCTTTCTGAAATTACAAACAGACTGTTCTTTGTTAAAGCACTGTTTGTTAATGAAATCTGTGGCTGATCCTAAGAGTTTTTCCCTTTTATCATTCTAAAAGCCGAATGAAGTTCTCATTTATCTCACTGCCTTAACTATTTGCATCTCTAAGCAATTCTATTGCTCCATTTGTGTTGTCGTCCTGAAGTGAGTAAATGCCTTTCCTGTGTGCAGATGTATTCTCAGTTATGATAGTAATAAAGTAATAATTCTGAGGTCCTTGTGCTGGTAGCTGCACCTCCTAAAGGGCATTCTTGAGAGATTTTGCACACCTCCAGCCTCTACTGACTTTGCAACATCCTTTCAGGGGTTTGCTGTATTGGTTCTATGAGGTGTTGAGAGCCTACACACTCTTCCAAAGATTCTTAAGGTTAAAAATTTTGAATGCAAAGCGGGAACTGCCCTTACTATCAGTCTTTGAAGGTGGTCCTTAGAGACACCACTGAGTTAGACTGAAGTTCTCTAGAAAAACTTTGGCTTCTTCAGCAGTGCAGCTGGGCAGGGCTCTAGCTTTCCAGAGGATCAGAGAGCCTTGAAAAAGCTCTGCCAAAGAAGTTAGGTGACTCTGTGAAGGCATTTCTTGAGATGCCTCTCTTTTATTTGTTTCCCCGTGTCACCGGTTTCTGGTGCTATTTAGATAAAGAGGCCTGGATTGCTTTGCTGAACTCTTCAAAGTCATGACGGTAGCAAATAATGTAACACTGAAAATGGCTAGAAACTATTTTTAACTGTATAACAGAAATGTACAGTAATTTCACAATTATAAGCTGCACCTTTTTCATTGAAGAATCCAGCCTACCCCAGTAGTGCGGCTAATCATCAGGTGCGGCTTATCTACGGGCAATTTCAGGAGAATTGCCAAGGTGGAAGTACGAGCAGCGGGGGGAGCAGGCGTTCCCTGCCCCTCAGCAGCCGCGCAGAGCGAGTGGGAAAGACAGGAACAGGCGTTCCCTGCCGCTCCCGCTCCTGGCGCTGCCGCCTCCCGCTGTTGGCCGGCCCCTCCCAGCACTGCCCTGGCGCTGCCTGGCCCCTCAGCAGCACCCTCACCCTGCCACACACAAAAAAAAAAAAAAAAAAGGAGGAAAAAAAAATGCGGCTTATATTTGGGTGCGGCTTATATATGGACAAATCCCGTGCTCTACCTGGCTACTCAGATGTGTGGCTTATAATTAGGTGTGGCTTATAATTGTGAAATTACTGTAACTTTTTGTTACGTATTTGAAATGCATGTTAACAAAACTGCTAATCTGACAGTGTTCTTAGTTTCTCTTTAGAATATTCTTCCATATGAATTAGCCTCTAAGTAGACAATGAAAAAGGTATCACTGTGCCATTAGCTTACCAATAATATCTATTACTTGATTTAGTTTTGGTTTATTGGTTTGGTTTTAGTGGGGGTTTGGATGTTTTTTGCTTTAGTTAATTAGTTGTCTCTTTTGGTGGGGGCTGGGAGTATAGTTATTGCTGTGTTCTTTTTGCTTACTGTAGGTAATTAAAGGCTTGCCTTGAGTACTTGAGGCTTGTCTGCCTAGTGCAAAACTTGTGAACTGAAGTTTCCTTGGGACCAGGAGAAGGTTGCTGTAGCAGATTTTAGGCAAGCATTGGGAGGTATGTGTGTTAATCTCCTAGGATGATGGCAGAAGCTTTCCTTACTGTGGCTAGTCCTAGTCTCATTTACTGAACTGCATCTTTTTGGGAGTTTGGAGCATTACAGTGTCTGACTCCTTGCTGGGGCAAGCTGGGAGAGCTTGGATGTGTCCATTGTCCTCTCCCCACCTATGTCTGCCTACTTTTCCTCCCTGAGAAATATGTAAGGGCACAGTGTATGGTATGTAACTGAAGTGAAGTGTAAGTGAAGCTGGAGCTGATGAGAAGAATTCAAACCTTGAAAGCCTAGCTTTTTTTCCCCAAAATTTGGAAGAGGAAAGCTGAGCTTGATATTTTTTTGTTGTTGTTTGTTTGTTTTGTTCCGGCATTAGTTTACATGTGTGCTAATGTGCAAATCTTCCCTGCTTTATGAAGAGCTTAAGAAGTTCCTCTTAAGAAGAACTTGCTTGCAGACTTGATACTATTTTTATCATAAGTAACTTTGGTAGCTAGTACCCTTTGGAGGACCTTGTTTTCAATCCTGTGCTCTCTAATGGGTCAATGGACACAAAGCTCTCAACTTGGTGCTCTTTCTCAAGACAGACTGCTATACTACATCCTTGGCTTCTTGCCTGTGATGCAGTCCAGACCCCTAAAGATCAGGCAGTGTTCTGCTCTCAGTACAAGTGACTGAAGTTCAAGTAATCTGGAAGTTGCATGTGGGTAACTCAGTTGTTTACATCTGTTTGGACTGGAACAGTGCTACCCAGATTTCTTAACTTTTTGTTTGGTTGGGTTTTTTCTTTGTTATGCAGTGAATGGCTGGGGAAATGTCCAAGTGGTTCTGATGTTCATGTGTGTGCAGAGAGCTTCTTTCAGTAACATCAGATGTTAGAACTGATGATCTAGTTGGGGATTTCATCAATAATAAGTAGTGTACCAATTGTGATTGGTATGAAGACAATCAGAAAAGTTACTTAAGTTGTGAAACTGGAATGAGGAGTGAATATTGAGCTTCTGATATGCTTGTCTTGATCAAATTTAACAGTCCCCTTCCCCTACTCCTCTTCCCTGCCACCCCCAAAAACACTTAATAGGAGAATGCTGACTTCTTATACACAGACTGGATAATTTATGAGCTATTTCTGCTCTGTATTCCATCAATGCTGAAATCTCAACATCAGTAAGAACATGTAACTCTGAGTGTGGCATGGAATTTGAATTGGATCAGGTGCTTATTTGACTTGGAAATGGTTTCCTCTCTGTTTCTGGGCATCGTGTTTCAATTTTAGAAATGACTTGGTTCCAACATTTCAGCAAAAATTAAATGGAAAAGTCTAACAGATATGATGCAGGAACTAGTAGGATTTTGCTGTTGTGGATCACCACAGTTAGTTCAATACTAGAAATCTCAGTTTAGGCTGGATTACTAAGTTTTCTAACTTTTGTAAAAGGAATCTTCTCTTTTTATTTATTTTTAGGTTTTTAAAATTTGTAAAAGCATCCTCTGCTTAGATGGATTTTTCTACACAGAAAGTGGTGATTTCACCAGGTTCCCCAAAATCATGGTGTTTAGAAAGATTTATTTTTTTTTTCCTTTTTAATTTTTTTAAACTACCTTCAAACTTGCCTGTAGGCATCTTTGCTGGTTTAAGCACCTTGTAGCTAATTCAAGGATTCTTGCATCATTTAACTTCTTGCCTAGTATTTAGTCAACCAAAATGTTATTTAACTGACAGGCATATTATGCAATAATTAACCCATTAATATGGTTCAAAAATGCTGTTCTCTTCCCCTCCTTACTTTGCGCTCCCCCTTAAGGATTCTTCATCTCAATAAGTGAAGTTTATAGGATCTTGTAGACAGAACCAAATGTTTCTCTGTTTTAATGGATTAAATACTTTGTAGAGGTGACCTATTAAGTATCTCTTGTGACTTATAAACTGCTTTTCATTTGAGAATGCATTTAATCCACAGGGAATGTAAACTTGGAAATCATGAACTCAGGGTTTTGCCTGAAACTTTGAGTGACACTAGTTGTGTCTGACAATGCTGGAATTTGGAAAATGACTGAAACTGACACAGAAAGCTTATGTGTATGGAGAAACTTACCAACACCAACATAAACTAATATGGGAAGATTATTTGCATAGAAGTCATCTAGAATAAATTCCACATAAGCATATGGATTAAAAATAGTCCCTAGGGGAGCTCTTGTCTAAACAGACTAGTTTGGCCTTGTTGTGGGAAAACAAGCCCTTCCTAATGTTTTAAGAAGAATAGAAGCAGGTCGCACCTTTACCAGAGGCAATACTCAGCCCCCAGCAGCTTTCACTGGGTATACTGGGTGAAAGCTTTTGAATTTGCAGATTCCCACTTCACTTGGGAATCTGCAAATCATGTTAACACCTTGTGGGTCATGATTGTGCAAGTCTTTATTAAGACTGAATAAGAAAATGAACTGGGGAACAGGGATGTAGGCAAAAGGAAAAGCACTGACTGGCTTATAGGCATGCACCAATTCCCATGTTCTTACTCATTTCCTAAACTTGAAGCCTTATATGGCCGCTGTTAGGCTTTAGTTGTTGGTTTGAGTTTGTTTATTTGGATGGGTTTGTTTTATTTATTGGTGAAAAATCTAGCAAGTGTAATGTTTCTGAATCCAAGAGAGCCCCTTCTGTTGGGTCATTTATCCTTTAAATGAATTAAATTTCATTGTTTTGCCACAAGTTGTGTTGTAATCTGCTCAAGAATTTTTCAGAAAGGCTGTAAGTTTGTGTGGAGGTATTTCTTCCCCTCACTGATGGGTTGTTGATAAAAAGCTGGGGTCATGTGCACTGATGTAACCTGTGCTGCTTTCACAATAGAAATGCCAAACTTGATGTCTATCTCTAAGTTAGGTTTTAGGAAAAGAAAAACCTTTAGGGTAATTCTAAATCCAGGCTTGAGTTTTTCCTGTAGTCTTCCATGACTAAGAGTTGGGGTGCAATTCCTCTGAAATATGTTGTATTTATGGTGTTCAGTGGTGCTGCATTAATGACTTGGGGGGAAAGTGGCAAAATATTTAGGATGTCGGATTTCTTACAATAGTGTGGACTGTTCTTGGTATAGGTTGCTTTACTCATGGCCCTGTTCCAGAATCTGTCTTTGACAAAACTTTTCCTACTCCTGTCAGCTTTGCCTCTGCCTAGCAGCTTCAGCAGGCTGCCAGCCAGCTACTTGTTTGCAGTGAAGCTGATGCGTGCTGCTGTACATGCAGGCTTCTGAAGTGTGTGGGTGCAGAATGCAGCTTGGAAAAAAAAAATTGGAATTTTAGACTGTTATGGAAAATGGTTATGAAGCTTTGGCCCTTTTCTGAGGTTTTAGCAATTATTTTTGCAAAGAGTTTTCTAGGGCTAGAGGAAAAATCTGCTATGACAGCTGAAACACCGCTGTCCATGCTCGTTCTAATCAGGGGAGTACTGGCAGAGGCTTTTTCTGACCTATTAAATCCTGGGACACAGTGCAGTGTTTTCAGTCAGCTATTTGTGAACAAGACACGTTTCTGATCATCAGATTAAAATAGTTTGCTTGTAAGTCTTTTTTTCAGGTGTGTAAATGTGTAGGGGTCAGACTTCAAAACTCATAGTTTATTGTTTCAGACCATCTTTGGGGAAGAAGGCTTTTGGAAGTACCATTTACTTTTGCTGTGGGGAACCCTAAGGGTGAAAGTAAAAAAAAACCCAAAAGACAAAATACACTTCTCCCCATTCCCCCTCCCCTCTCACCAAAAAAAAAGGTGGGGGGCTACCTGGAAAAGTAAAATATTCCAGGCAGTGTGGGAAAGAAGAGAAAACTTAAAAATTTGCAGTAGTTGTCCATGTCACATGCTTCACTGAACACTTCCATTCATCTCCTTGTCTTCCTCAAGACTTCTGTAGAGTTTCTGATAATTGACTGGAAAGCTGGTCTGTTTAAATACTTTCTGCATTCCTTACTATGAAATAACTGTCTTCAGACACATGAAGAGCTGCAGCAGTGAAAATCTTTCTCACTGCATTGAGAATTTGATCACCTGAGATGCATGCTAAGATGCAGGCAGTCAGGTTGGAGACAAGCATTATGTGCATGTGTTCCAGAGTTATCTAAATGCTGTGGTGCAATTCTGCTTTCTAGCTTTGACTAGAAATTTTCTCAGGAAACTGCCAAACCCTTTTGTACTGCTGTACATTCCACATGAAGATTTGATCTTGGAAAATGGACCATTCTGAAATGTGGAAAAAAAAAAATGCTTTCTCACAAAACTCTCAGCTGTGTGTCTTACAATAAAAGTTTCTGCTGGCTCTAGTCCTTGATTCATGACTTCAGTGGAGGAATAAGTTGCAAGAGAGGAAAGGATTGGAGCCAGTGTATGAGCTCAAACTCACTTCAAGGCTAGTCTTCTGCTGCTTTTCAAGGTCTGGGGCTGGGTTTCAAATATTCTTAAGTGGTAATTAGTCATTTCTATTGTTCAGCTCCTCCAAAACATGGATTTCCTTTCCATCATTCTTTTTTTCCTGTTCAAAGAGAAGCGAGAGTCTACTGGCAAGAAGCATTTCCTTTTTTTTATTTATTTTTTTTTAGCAAGTTGGATTCCTTTCCGATTCTCATACCATCTTAATGAATACCATTGATTTGAAAATGCAGTTGTGTATACCAGTGTGCTGTATTGGTGGGGTTCAGACCTTGGGTCTAGTTTCATGGAGGAGTTTCTGAAAGGTTCCCCCCTCTGCCTCCCAGTTCCCAGTGGGCAGTGCCAGTCTCAATAAGGATGCTTCTCTTTTCTTCAAATGCAGATTTAAAAGGTTGCAAGAGTCTATAAGATGTGACATGGACAGTTTAACTTCCAGGTCATCAATGTACTTTATGGTGTCTTCGCTCGTTTCAGCATCCTAAGAGCTACCTGGGATGCTTAAAAAAAGATGGAAGTAGCAGAGTAACTGCAGTGCTTCAGTTAAATGTAAATTATGGGAGTTGACTCAATCCATCCCAGTTAAACTAGAGTTCAAAGGGTAGGGTGGTAAACATAAGATTATTGTGGGCAAAATGCTTGCGTATTCATTTTCAACAGTGATATTTTAGTGATCATCTCAGTGTGTTTCTTGCTGTTTTGAGGCACTGCATTATCTCAGTTGTGAAAGTGAACAGTATAGCATTCTCCAAACAATAGCTGATAATTGTTAAATGTCCAGAAAGAAAGAGAAGAGCTGGGGCACAAAAGAGGTTTCTGTGGCAGGCAGAAGGAATTAAGAGCTTAAAGGAAGGGAAAACAAAAATTTAAGCAATGGAGAAGCAGTCTCTAAAAAGGTCTTTCCTTTTACTTTTAGCTTGCACCTGTTTTGAGATGATCCTTTGCCAATGGAGAATAATAAATAACTAATGAGGTAGTGTGTGCCTTGAAAGTAAAGCTTAAAGTTAGTTTCTCAGTAGCATGCTTTTCTAAAAACAAAGGCAACTGTTCAAGTAAAGAAGGTGAATGCTTCAGTCGTGACCATCATGCCTTGCATGGTGCTGTGTTGTGAGTGCTGGTATGTAGGATTTAGTATGGAAGAAGTGATGGAATGCTGCTTACCAGAGACATTTCTCAGACTATTTCCCAGACTAGACCTGTTTAAGGACCTCTTGTTCAACTTGTTAATGCTTTAATCCTCTTCCCTACTTTAAATGCATGCTATGACAGGACTTGGGAATTCAGCAACTCAGAGCAGTATGTGAATTTTTAGCATGCTGAAACATTTGCTTTGCAGAAAGCAAGTGATTATATGAATTATAGAAAAGTAAAAAAATTTGGAATTAATGTGAATTCTCCCTTCCTGTGGCTTCCTTGTGGTATGAAAGCACAGCTAGAAGAATTAAAAAAGTATTATGTCTGACTTAACTTTGATCCGAGTAAATGCAGAACTACTTTATTATCTGGAACTTGCCTGAATGAGCTGGAAAGAGTGGGGAACTGCATGTAGATAGAAATTATTTGAAAGAGAAATGACTTTGAAGCTCTAGTTATGAGCCTACTGGGAGCATTTGAACTTCTTTGAGGCTTATGTGCAAAAGGTACTTGAGTGACTGTATAACAAGACTCCAGTGACAACTCAGGATGGCTAAAAAGTGCAGCCATTTGATTTTTCTGCCCTTAGTTAATCATGCCAGCACAATGAGGTGATGAAAATCACAGCTAAACAAAGATCAGTTTGGATGAAAACTAGTAGTTTACTTGGGCTTCTTTTCAGCTGCATTGCTTCTAAAAACTCTAGCTTGTTGACTACATACTTGATTTTTGGATTCTTATGTGTCCTAGAAATAACTAGGGGATAGAATGTGCTTGAGGCACAGATTCTTATATTTGGGGTTTGTTGGCCCTGCTTGCAGAGAAATAAAGCTTTCACAAATTACTACATTTTGGTTTCTTTGTTGACATCAACCACACTTGAAGGCATAAAAAGACGGTCTTCTGAAAAGGAAGCCATGGAGGTCAAGCAGAGCATGCAGGCAAATGTATGCAGCTGGAATAGTTTGTGAACTGTCCCGGACCCAAATTACTGGTGAGCACTGGTGGGTTTATTTTTGGAATAGTCCCCTGGACATGATGATCTTTGTGAGTAATGGAGGCTAGGTTATAAGTTTTGTACAAGATATCATTCCACTGTGAGTTGAAATATTGCTGACTGCTAAAAGTGTGAGCATGCTGTACTGGACCACTGTTTATCTGCATCAAGGACAGCACTAGGTGCCTTTGCATCGAGTATCCACAGCTTGGATATCCTTTAGCTCATGTGAACGTTTTCATGAGAACTAAATCAGCTAGGAAAAGGAGTCAGTCTTCAGTCTGCATGAAAAATCGTGGTAGACTTGGCTCGAATTGCTGAACAAAATAAGATCTTGCTACATGTTTGCAACTTCTTCATTGATGGAAATCTTGTTTCTCAAGTGTGAAAAGCAGGCTGGTAGAAGATGTGCAGGCTAAAACTGGATTTGCATTCATCCTATCTAAATGTAACTTTTTTCTATTGACACTGAGTGATGAAAAATAATTTCACGAATATAAGCCGCACCTTTTTCATTGAAGAATCCAGCCTACCCCAGTGGTGTGGCTTATATTCAGGTGCGGCTTATCTATGGACAAATCCCAGCGAGACGCCAAGCAGAGTGGCACGTGAGCGGGCCAGCCCCTGTGCCGCCGGCAGCGTGGGACCGCCAGGAACGGGGGCTGCAAATGTGCGGGCCGGGCTGGAGCACCCCACCCCCCTCTGCCATGCGGAGTTTAAAAAAAAAAAAAAAAAAGGCGTGGCTTATATATGGACAAATCCCGTGGTCTTCCCAGCTACCCGGAAGTGCGGCTTATATTCAGGTGCGGCTTATAATCGTGAAATTACTGTAACTTGTTTGAAGATTCAACATGGTAGAAGTATAGTCTGACAAGTATTACTGAGGGGTTTCTCTTCTCATTAAGACTTTATGGCTACTGAGCTACTTTTTGAGGTGTGTGGCCATGAAGACTTTAGGTGCACCTACTCTTGGGCCACGTGCTTCCCGTGTAGCTCCTTTTCTGGCAGCTTATGAGAGCTGGCACATGTGCTACCAGCCACCAACCTGTCCTGGCAATCAGTGTGTGCAGTGCCACTCTGTGCAGGGCATCTGCATTGAGGTGTTCTGCCATGGCTAAGGGACAACTCTGCTTTCTGTGCCAGCTGGGTCCCACCTTCCATGGGGTGGGCAGCTCTGTGTGACAAAATGCTGCTGATCTCTGCCCTGAGATGATCTAGTGCTGAAACAAGGCATAGCAGCACCAGTGCTCAGGAATGGTTTGCTAGGAAAGCAGCAGAGCCCAGCCCTCTGTGTCCTTCCAGTGTGCGCTGCAGTGGTGGGAGGCACAGGGCTGAGAGTGCACACACTGCCCTGGGCTCCTGTCCTGCACCCAGGGGCACAGGGGTGCTGCTGCCTGAAACAGGAGCAGCACAAACTCTTTTAGGCTGTTACTGAGCTTCAAACAGAGAGCCTTGGACCATAGGTGTAGCTTTTGTTCTTGTCATTACATGGATTACTGCTGTGACTTCTAAAATACAAATTGTCCAGGCTGTATTCCGGCTTCTCAAAAACAGGATGTATTATTGTTCTCCAAATTCTCAGGGCTTTTTTTTTTTTTTTTTTTTTTCCTCCTCTGTATGCACGACCTCATCACCATGAGAGTGTCCCAGGCATTACTGGAGAGGCATCTTCCTTTGAAAGAATTTTAATAGTTTCTCTTCAGGAACTTCTGCGCTTCCTTTGACTTTCATTGATACAGTTGGTGTGTTGGATGCTAGGTTAAGCTAAGAAAAAAAATTACTTCCTGGGGTTAGTGAGTTTTTATGGAGAAGAGCCATGAGGTTCCCATGGAAGTTCCCATCACATTTAAAATGAACTTCATTGTTTATCAGTGCTTTTTTGTCAGCAGGGTACTTTGCCAGCTCATAATAGAAGGAATTTGTTGTACAGGGAGAAATACACCTGTAACAATCTGCTGTGACACTTCCTGTAGATCATGTACAATACTGAATAGGTAAACAGCTCTTTCTAGATTTTTTTTTTCCCACCCTCAAAACAGGAAAAACTTCAGGTTAGTGGATATTCTGCATATTTCCATGAGTGGAAAGAATTTACTTTCCAACCTCATCATGTGTGTGTGTATATATATATACTGTTATTTTGCTATTAGTTTTTAGGCTTCTGTTGAGCATCAGACTACTGAATGACAGTTTTGTATTGGCTGTGGCCTCATACTGGAGGGCAGGCACTGATAACCCCAATAACAAGAAGAAACTCACCCTGCATTTACTGAAAAATATTCAAACTTTTTTGAAATGTTTCTTGGCAGGATCTATATTGGAAACTTGCTGGTTGATAATAAATAAAATTGTAGTGACCAAGTTAAAATGTGCAGTATGAGTGCTGCTGTTTAATGCAAGGCTATAAAGACTAAAAATATCTATATTTTACTTTTGTTGTTAGTAGAAGTTAGTGGACTCTGTGCAAGTATTTTGTAGCACTTAATTTTCCCAGCTTGTCTGTGTATAAAACATCTGGTGTTCTGTAGCAAAGAATACCTAATGCCTAGTTCAGTTTCTTCAATCTTGCTTTAAAAAAGCACGTGATAGGTCCAGGGGGAATGGTTTAAACCTGAAAGAGAATAGACTGAGATTTGACTTTTAGGAAGAAATTCTTGACTATGAGGGTGATAAGGCACTGGGACAGGTTGCCCAGAGAAGCTGTGGATGCTGTGGAAGTGTTCAAGGCCAGGCTGGATCAGGCTTTGAGCAACTTGGTCTGTGGAAGGTGTTCCTGTCCATGGCAGGGGAGTTGGATGATCTTCAAGGTCTGTTCAAATCCAGGCCGTTCTATTTTTATGTCTTGATTAATCTTCTGAGTTGGTGGGATGTTGCTGTATGCACTTGACCTAAGGAAACCAAGATATTGTAGGACTGATAATCTTTCGGAATTCTGGATTTACTGGATTTGTTTTCCTTCCTGGAGGAAAAAAAAATTAAATGATATTGTATGTGGCCTCCTAAAAGGTAGATGGGTAGTTGCAGAGTGGGAGCACCAGCTGCACACATTTGACAGGACTGACTCAAAAGGAACAGAGTTATTTAAGATGAGAGACTCCTCCTGGCCCCTCTGTCCCGAGACCCTTGACAGCAAGGAGTGCAGTGTGCTTGATCAATTCTCCAAGAATATGTCTGATAATTCAGGACTGCTGGAAAACTCATTTTTGGCCATATAATGGAATCAGAGGTCTGGCACCTTGCAGCTTTTCTGTAATAAAAAGTTATCTCCATGGAGTGAATTCTATGTGATGCATTTTTAATCATCTTTTAAAATGCTCTCTTTCTGACTCAATTTCGACTTCTGTAACAGCTGCAGATTCTGTACAATGTTCTCACTTCCATTATAAATATAACTTCAACTATCTGCAAAAGTTATTTCTGTTAGAATAGCACTCATTTGTACTACAGCTATGCATTTTCCTCAGATGACATAGTTTTTCATACGGATGGAAGTAAACAATGCCAGTTGCTTTAGCAAAATAGGCAGTAGAACAGCTGTGAGACATGGTATCTGGCAAACCCCACTGTTTAGATTAATTTGTTGTTTTTTTAATCTGTTATCTTCTGTTTAGCACTGTGTTGAACTTGAAGTCAATCGCACCCAACTCCAAAGCAGCTGAAATTTACCTACTGCAGCTGGAATCTAACAGTAAATGAGTTTTGTTTGTTTATTTTAGATGAAAACTGGGATGATGATCAGCTTCTTGGATTTGAACCATGCAATGAAAACCTTATAACAGGTTGTAACATAATCAACGGGAAGTGCGAGTGTGACACCATTCGGACCTGTAACAATCCATTTGAGTTTCCCAGCCAGGATACTTGTCTGTCGGCCTTAAAAAGGATTGAAGGTAAGCACCTGTCTTCAGTGTTTCAGAGTTAGCAATTTTTTCTGTGCCGTTGATGAAAAACTGGTGTATATGTTTAGAGGTAAATTGTGTAGTTTCACACAAGTCACTCTGCTCTTCTACATGTCAGAAAACAGGTGTGTGTTTTGGAGGAAGATAGTACCTCACAAGCTTGGAATTCCAAATACTTAAGTTTAAGATGGGAAAAAACATGCTTTGTGTGCTATGATGTTTGCAGATTTTAAGACTAAACAGTTCTGTTTGTGGTTTGTGGCAGTTACTTTTGCTTATCTTCAGCTGTAAAGCAGTGTGGAATATTCTTTAGATGTGTTAATGTGACTGAATCATGAATAAACACAGTAGAATTTAAGTGTAAGGGCATAGAAAAAAGGAGTTGTTACTATACTTATATCTTTTATTATATGAATGCATGAATTACAATTTTCTTCAAGTTGACATAATGTTACATTACCTTACTGCTCATATTTTAGTCTCTATGTTACTTTGATTAGATTTGTATTAGGCCCCGTATGTTTATGCTTGTGTATACATCCATATTTGTTTTGCTTTTTTCTCTTTTTGTTGCTTATGGCTAAACTGGAAATGAGTTGGCTGAAATAGATCCAGCTGAAATTAAATTTACGTGGTGTATTTTTGGATTGTTCTGAACAGCAATTAAAGAAGAGATCTTGGACCAGTTCTGTGATGCTGCAATTACTGTTTATTCTCCAAAGTGTTCAGGAACATGCAGAAGTTGATTAGTGGTGTGGACCTGCTTAATTGGTTTAAAGTAGTCTAATGTTCAAAATCATATTGAAAAAGTTCATGTATTTATAAGGCTACTGACCTTATTTTAAGTTAGGGGAATCTTTGACTTAAGAAAGTGTGATGTGATGTACTTCTTTTGTGTTAAAAAAATTAGTTTTGTGCTACAGACTTTAACTAAGGAGTTAAAAGATCATTTGCCATGATGTTGCTCACTAAAGGCATACGAGTGCTTGGTCTGGGATTTTAGGTTTTTATTTCCTTTTGTAACTCTGGGAAGAGCAGGGGGCAGCACCTTTGGTCTGTTCTTGATGTAGTAGTGGGCAATAACATGTATGTGTTCTTCAGTCTTACCACTTCTCTTTTGGCTTGTGAACATGTGACTAAGTCTGTAGTATTTCAGCAGGACTCCACTGGCATGGCAGTTTGTGTATTTAACTCGCTGTGGACACCTGCTGTGGGTTGTCTTCTTGTACTTTGCAGCCTTGGAAGAGATGGACTTAGCTTGTGGAATGGCATAGCTGGAGCAGGTTGATTCTGAGTCACTTGCTTTCAGGGATCTCTTCTTTTCAGCTAAGTTTTAATTTAAAAAAACCAGCATTTTATAATTAGCCATGAGGTAACAATGTTCACCTTGTAAACTGTCTGGTATAAAAGCTGTGGTGCAGTTGTTTTTTCAGAGGTGTAATTTTGCTTTTTTTTTCCTTGGTTTTGTTTCTTTGAGGAGTGAGGACGGTGTTCTTCCAAAGCCTCAGACTGTGGGGCACCAGTAGAAGTGTTTAGGGCCTGTTGACTTTTTAATTTTTCACAGTTGGAAAGGATGGCTGATGCAAGTGTTGAAGCAACAACGGTACCTTTAAATAACAGAAGTCTGGCAGTTACAACTTGAGTTGTAATAACAGTCCAACTTTTACTCCTAAGAATGTGAATTTGCATTTGCATCCTCAGACTATCAAACTACCACTGAGGGATGTTGGAAGGTAAATCCCTTTCTATTTCCTAATAGAAGTCATAATGTAGTTTTGATTTCTGCATTTTTAAGTCTGTTAAATTTGCCTACTGGGTTTTGCACTGTAATGCTTATTCCTTCTTTCTCTGACTAGGATTGGTAATTGAATGCTAACTGCTAATGGAGGTTGTTTCTTTAAATGCATTAGTTCTTGTTTTGGTAATTAAAACCAAAGTAATGCTTCATCTTGTACCTAAGCTAACGGAAAAGAAGAATAACTTTTTTCCACTGGTGCTTGCCACGTCCCTGTTTGCTAAGCAAGCCAAGTCTCTTAGGTAAAATGGAATAGACACTTTGGTGTGTCTGAGCCAGTATTTGCTGCTTGAATATTTCAAGGTTTTCAGATTTGAATAGTTTGAAAATGGAATTCAACCACTTGGAAAGTCCACCTGAAACATGGCTTAGGTAGTACACAAACCAGAGGGTTCTATGAGCATGTTAAAAACAGAGAAATCTTTTAGTTTATTTAAGGCAAGCTAAATCTTAGTGTAGTGTCATGTAAAAAGGGATGATTCATAAGATCTGTTAAATACGTCAAATTAAGATTTTCCAAAAATCCAAAGTACTGATATATACTTCACTCTTTTGTCTTGTCTATTAAAGATAATAGCAGGAAGATTTGAAACTAGTAATTTAAACCTTTAAATACTCTAATAGAATCTGTTGCCATGGAAAGTGGGACCAAGGGAAGGTAGTCTAACTTCTCTCTCCCCACCACACTTTACATGGATGATTAGATCCATGTATGATTAAGAAGACATAAGTTGGATACCTGAATGATGGATACACCATAATCAGAGTTTCTGAAGAAAACTACACAGCTTGCTGAAAGCCTGCAGATAAGAATCTGTTGCATAGATACAACCTGACAAGTAAATAAGTGAGCTGAAGTCTGGAATCCCATTTCCATATGGGACTGTGCTAAGGGATTGAGGACTTTGCATGTACTTCATTTTCTTGTGCCTTTTTCCGCTAGCATCTTCCCTTTCAAGACCTTTAGAGTCATCTTCCTTCTTTATCTAGTTTGTCTTATACTTAAGCTTTTCAGCCTGTGTGTGGTCTTCCCTTCTGGGCTTGATGTCAATTCTAGCTTTCCTACTCTGCTAACCCAAAGTTTTCTCTTGTTAGCTTCACGTTGGACCTTTTCCTATTGGCTTGGGTTCTGCCTGCCTTCCTGGGCACCTCATATTTCATTCCTACCTATTTGTCCCTTTCTTTCCCTACCTGTTGAATTCTGTTTGTACCCCAGTTCACTTAAAACAACTTCTTCTATCCTTTCTTCCCAAAGTCACGTCTCCTGGGCTCTAATGGCACTTAGGTTATTTAGATGTCATTGACAGATCCTGAAGCCATCTTTTCTGTTTTGTCTCCTTGAGACTTGCTCTGCCCTGCACTGGGAAAGCCTGTAATGAGAAGAAATGAATCTCTATTCAATTGTGTGTAACCTCTTTGGGAGGTTGGGAAGAAAGTGTGGTGAGGCTAAAGTGCAATCTCACTAATGCAGGTACTCAAGGTAGTTGTCATCTCCCTTGCCCTTGTTTTTCTGGAAAACAGTAGGATTAGATACATTTGAAAGGATTGGTTTGATCATAGAGCTTGGTAGCCAAATTCTGTCTAATTTTCCTGTAGACATGCTGGAAGTGTTTAAAGAGTTGTTATTTCAATAGATTATATAGCATAAAGCACGATTATGCTTAGAGGCCTCCCAACTCCATCACCAGATTTGAAATGCCTGTTTCTCTACATGGACCATCAGTGACTTTTTGTAGAGAAGGTTTGCATAGAGGTCATGAACCATCCCACTATGAGGAAATGTACACATCTGGGCCTAGAAAGAAACTGTCTGGAAAAGCTATTGCACACCTAGTAATAATAAGACTAACAATAATAGATTCCTGTGTTTGGGTTTTTAGGTTTGGTTTCATTTTTGTTATTGTTTAAAATGCTTTTGGTTATTGTCTTGATGAGTGCCTGTTCTGATATGGTTCAGGAAATCCTGTGTTCTTGAGCTTGGAAAGCTTGTTTCTATTCAGGAGCCTACTAATGATGACACCTTGGTTGAACTTGGACTGCTGGAATGGACTGTGCAAAAAATCGGCAGGGGCTGGAAAGTGCCAAGATGCCTTCTTGTCTGCTGAGCCACAGTTAGCAAACAGGAGTCTTAATAAAACTGCATCTATGCATTCTTGCAGTCACAATTTGCAAAGAATTAGCTGCAGCCAGCACAAAAGAGTCAGCTCTTCAGAGCTGGTGTGAGATGCTGAGCATTGGGGATGAGGAATTAAGAGAGGAAGTAACTTTTTTATCAAGATAAATTTGTAGGACATTGATAGGAAGTAGCATGGAAAATTTGTAATGTAATGACTGTTCAGTTAGCTGAAAATCTAGTTTTAATGTTTTCCAGTTCTGAGGCTTTTTTTTCTCTTTTATGCCTGCCTGGCACCAGTTCAGATAACCCTACAGAGCTTTAAAGTACAGGAGCCTAAGGATGTTCCTGATCCTGCTCCTCCTCATCCTCTACTAGAGCAGGCTTGGATCTGTGCTCTTCATGAGCTGCCACTTCAGAGGCACCATCAGGTCTTCAAATGATAGCTCGTTTCTTAATGGAAGTTCTCTGCTAGAAGAGCCATGTCCTCTTCCCTCTGGGAGGTGAAGGGAAAGTTGGGAGTCAGTGCATCCAGTCTTTCACTGGGTGGGCTCTACATCAGGCTGAGTTCTCTTCAACTGATTCAATAAAAACTTCAGTCTGCAGCTTCTTTCAAAGAGTTTGCTTTGGTGATACCAGGTTGTGATGTGACACAAACATGTTTTCCAGAGAGAGCAGAAGTGCCACCAGTCGTAGCAATGATGGAGGTTTTGCCTCATAGCTTTAGTGTGCACTTGAGCTGTAAGAGGAGAAACCAGTGAATATCATCAATTCTGCTCTATCCAAACCATAAACATTTTCCATATCAAAGTTAATCTCAGTCTTTATTCAGAACAAATGTGAAGGATAAAATTTGTCCCTTTTTTGATGAAAGAATGCTTTAGGTAAATGAACTTATTTCACTTGTATCTCGGTCCATACGTAAATCGTACTGCTGATACTAAATTATTGAAATTGTTGTTTTAACAGTTGCTTCTTGGTTACCTGGCTTGCACCCTTCCAAGCTATTCACTGCTGTCCTTCATAGGTGAAAGGAAAAGGCCTTTTAAGTTGCTGGTCTCCATTAAGCTGGTTTATTGCTACACACTCCTTGCATTCCATTATTTTTTACACGTAACTGAATAACTTTATGCTGACAAATGTTGTAATACCTGTTAGACCAGTCTTGGAATAACAAATATGAGAAGGTAATTTTATTCTGAATGCTTGTTTGGTTGTTGTTAAGTTTGATTTTGTGTAAAACTTCACTTGTGTGGTCCTAATGCCTCTATTGAAAAACTAGACAAGAATGATCCAGCGTTATGCTGATTTATCAAGCAAAGAGCACAGTGAAATACTTTCAGATGTGCTTCATCTGATATAGTTTCCACTCCCCTCGCACAACAATTAACGTATGTTTTTGCTCAAATAACTGAACTTTGAAGGTTGGCATATATTTGCAATAAGGAATGCAGTCGTGGCAAAGATCCAGATTTTACCCCTGAACATGCTTGTGAGAGCCAAATAAGTGCATTTGAAGGCAAAATTTCACATGAACACAGAAGCCAGGAGTATAGCTTTTGGGCTTTTTTTCTGAATGCATAGAGACAGAAGGGAAAAACCACATTTGATATGGAAACAATACCGATTAGGAATACTAATATGAACTTCGATATACAGAGCAATTTTCCAAAACAAAAAAAGGAAGAGAACACGACCACTAGCTCAATGAGAGGGCTCTGTGACTGTGGCACATCTGGCAGTGCAGTTGCTTTCACAGCATGACAGTGCAGTGTTACATTTGCAGGACTTGTCACTTTTTCCTGACTCTGGTTCCTCAGAGAGCTGTTTCTTGATCAAGGAAGAGTCATCTTTTTAGCCAATATATTGGCTATTTTAGCATCTGTCTTAAAAGGCAAGATACCACACAGGCATAAAATCTATGCTAGGGGGTTTCAAGCTAACCAGAGGAAAACCTTGTAGAAGTTTCAGAAAGATATCAAAAGGGAAAGCTGGCTTTTCATACATGTATTGATGTGTCTGGATACCTAAATTTAGGCTTAATTAGATTATGAATAATGCAGTTTGGATTAACAGGGAAAAAGCTGCATTGCAGGAACTGTTAGGAGGGAAGATTAAATATAGAACACAAAACTGAGCAGCTGGTTAAAAGACCCTGAAGTGTTACCATTGCAAAAATTGTTTACAATTGGAAGTAGCTGTATATCTTTTCTATTTTTCCTTGCCATTTATTTGCCTTTTTATGTAAATGTGTGGTGTTTTTGCAGTGTAGTAACTGAGCTTATTGCCTTGCTCATGTGAGCTGCTGTACAGGTGACATGCCTGCTTTTCTGCATCTATATCCTTGGGCATGTAGTGCATGTGGAGAGTGTACTGGATCATCAATTTGTGACACTTCAGGTGCCTTCAAGCTTGGCAGTTTTTGAGATTGCTGAGGAATGAAGTGTAACCTTTACTATAGGCCCTGGGACAGGACTGTGTGACAAATGCCTCCTACAAAGCCAGCAGTCAGATGTGATGGTCAAAGCAGGGTTGTTCCTAGAGACAAAGGAGCATTCTTCTTGCCTTTTCTTGTTTCAGATGCTTACCTGCATTCACCTGAAACTGAATACAAAATAACTGATTGTACCTGGAGCTTATATGAGACTAGGAAAAAACAAGGCAGGTATCTTACAGCCGGTCAGATTTTGTACTTGATAAATTCTGTGCCTTCCAAAAGCTCTTTTGCATGTTGGCAAATAGGCTGTGCTTGAAATATGTCCACTTGAACCGTAGTTACAAGCTACAAGTTTAAATGAATGCTTGACCTTACTTCTGTTCAAGTTGAGGAAGAGAGTGGAAATGAAGCAGGTGACTTTCAGCAGAGCGCTTCCAGATGCAGTGTTTATTTTAAGGATCAAAAGTTAGCAACACGTGACAGAAGAGACCTGAGCAAAGATCTCAGATTGAATGGTGTGTAAACATTAGGTTAATGTTGTATAGTAGCAGGAAGCTATATTCCTGTGCCTGGGTCACAGGTCTTGTTTGGATATATGTGGCATTGATGCTGACAGAGATAACTGAGTGTTGAATGAATGTATGCAGTGATAGTGGTATCAATGACATACTGGTCAATATAAAAATTTTAGTACAGAGGCTATGTCTCTATAAATAACAAGAAACAGTTTATTGTAAAATCAACTTTTTTGTTGTTGTTGTTGGATCACCTTCATTAACTTCACAGTTGTCTCTTTAAATGAATGATGTACCAATACTTTGTGATTGTGAATGGGACAAACTGTTTTAGGACTTTGTCTCTAAATTTAGGCCTTAAAGTTGTTGTGTTTTCCAAATAAAACAAACACTCACTATGCCACTTCCACATAGCCAGGTTAATTTTTCTTTGTAATAGAATGAAGCATTACCATTTGTGTCCAAGATGCATGTATGTATGGAGACTTGAATTGAAGCAAGCTCCTTTGAACTAGGTGCCTTTTAGAGAAACTTTGGTTTTAAATGCAAGGCCTGACCTTGAGATTGATTGGGTTTTCTTTTGAGAAAGCAATTCCAGGACTTTATTGGCCTTAATGATGATAAGAAAGAGTTCTATCCATTCCTGAATTTCTGCATTCATATTCTCTTCCCTGTTGTTCTAGATTCCGTTAAGTGTTTGTGCTCAAAGTGTTTTCTAAATTAAAGCTGTTCAAGTTCATGAAAACTTTATTCAACAAGTAACTTACATAGTTTGTCTAGAATCAGATGCTATGTAAGCTCTGCCTTTCTGCTCAGGAGAGGTGAAGCTTTCAATAACTCTTGGCGTAAGAAAAAATGTTACTTTTGTATGTTTTAAACATGTAAAATTTGTTGTCATAGTAACAAACCAATCTACATGATTTAAGGTGCTAGAATTTAAATGACTTGTCAGATATATACGCCAAAATTGCAACTTCTATAAATGACTGCACTAATAATGTTAAATGTTGAACATTTTTGGCACTAGCATATAGCTTTAGAAGCACAAAGAAAACACTCTTGATTTAAAACAAGTATAAAGAGACCCCCCCCCCAAGCCCCAAACTGAAAACTCAAATCTGTTTTTGACCCCTGGTTAGGAGGTGCAGTCATACACAGCAGCAAAGGAAATGCTTGACATTCTCATCATGTGAGCTGGGACTTCCAGCCCTTCTGGCACACTTATATGGGTACATCTGAGGTCTTTCTTTGCAGTTGTCATGTCAGGCTTCTTGTAGACGTAAATAGGGAACAGAGTAATGCCAAAAGCAACATCTTTCATGGTTCTGCTTTGGGTCTTACTGTAATTTGTATTTATTGCTTTATGGGAGTTTTGACCACGAGTTCCTAAACTTGTTCATGTTTAGAAGTCAGAATAGAGTACTGGTATCAAGGTTTTATAGCATGAGTAAAAATAATATATTTTTTAAGAAGTTAACTACTTCAAACATCAAAAATGGTTTAACTTGTGACTGATATACCATACTACAATGATGGATAGAAAACAAGATGTAAAGTCTGTTAAACAAAATTTTCCAATTACTGTGATGCTACAGTTTGTAGGCAGTGTAGATATTCTTTACTTGGAAAGATCACATGTGACAGGAAACTAAAACTGCAATCTCGATGCTGTTGGTTTTCAGAAGTCTTGCACTTCATACTGCCAAAGCTGTTGAAGAGTTAAGGTGTTTACTTCAGTCTATGACATCAATCTGAGTATCTAGTCCTTACCATGGTGCATGCCACTGCTCTTAGCTTCCAGCTTGCCATAACTAGATACCTTCTGCTGGGGCTCTGAATGTCCTGCAACATAGGAATACCAGGTAGAAGGACAAAGACCTTGAGCCTGGAACTTGTCTGCTAGAGCTGAAGAGCTATTGGGAATTAAATCCTGTCAGTCTCCTTAAACTGGGTCTGCCCCTGAACAAGATGCTGGCAGCTGCCAAGTCATGAGTAAGAAGAGCAGGGTAAGGCAGGACTCCTCATCCCAGCTTTACTAGAAACTGCAAACTCCAAATGAGCCAAGCAAGATCAAAGTGCAGAGAGTGTGTGTGGAGGAGGGGAGGAGGAAAGAATGAAAAGAGGAAGAAATACCTTTTTTTCTCTGACATCTCCTCCTAGCGTTGAAGAGCTAAAATGTTAACAGATCAGCATGCTATTGCTTTTTATTGTGTCCTTAGGTGTGTTAAGTAAGAAAGTGAGTGTTCCAGGACAGTGGATATTTGGGGGAGCATACAGGTAACTGAGGGTGGATTCTGGCTCAAGGGCTATACCTGGGTAGCAGGGCCCTTGCAAAGAAACATGTACAGTAATTTCATAACTATAAGGCGCACCCTTTTGACTAAAATTTTGATCGAAACCCGGAAGCTTGCCTTATAATCCGGTACGCCTTATATATGGACAAAGTTCGGAAATTTGCCAACCTGGAAATGCGAGCCACGAGAGCTGGCAGCTGTGCCAGCCAGTGCCAGGGGCAGGCAGGAGTGCAGGGGCCCACAGCAAGGGGAGGGCGCCTGGGGCTGCATTTAAAGGCTACGCTGATCTGTGAAAAATGTTTGCAAATTGAGCACCTGCCAGTAAACTCCACAATCACAGGATTCTGTTACTAATTTGTAACTTTGTTGCACATGGATCCTCGCTGAAAAAAAACCAGTGTGCCTTGTAGTCCAGCACACCTTATATATGGACACAGTTCAGAAATTTGCCGGGAACGCAGAAGTGCACCTTATAATCTGGTGCGCCTTATAGTTGTGAAATTACTGTAATCTGAATGGCTCACTGATAGGTCTGAATCTCTTACAAAACATAATGTACATAAGACCTAGTGAATGAGTCTGAGGCATGGTAGAAAATGAGGAGAAGAGGAAAATATTGCTGTTTCAAAATACAAAGTGTGCTGTTTTAGAACTTTTCATTACTACATCAAGTTATTCTAACTTTAGCAAGATTTTTGTTTTCTAAGTGTGTTTGCTTAGTCTTTTTCAACACTCTGTGGGGTGTTAGTGAGATTCCTAAACCAGGCCTATAGGAGCTAGCATCATGTGGAGGGATGGTATACATTGGGACTGCCTAAAAGCAGTTTACTCTCTCCTTTGCCATTGTCTGAGCAAACTGTTCATTGAAATGAGGTTGAATAAGGGCTATACAGAACTGTGCTTTACTACTGTGCTCTGCAGGGTCCTTGCACTGCAGAAGAGTTTCAACAGATCTGTTCAGTACTAATATGAGGTGAGAGTAAGTGAAACTTGAAAACTGAGATAAAGCTGTAACTTCACAATGACATATCCCTATCTTCTTTTGAACATGCAGACCAGAGCCTGAGTGCCCATTGTAAGAAAGCCCCACACTTTCTGTAAGCCCCCATTGGTTTGGTTCAGGAGGCTGCAGACAGAAGTGGCTGTGTCTGACACTGAGTTTACTCAAGAGTTCTGCATTTGTGAAGCTTTGATTTGCCAGTGCACTTGTTCATGCAATAATCTGTTTTTCTTCTCAATCCTAGGGACTATTGTTGTAAAAGCTACTAGCTCATTGACAAGGAAAAGATTGCTTTGCTATCTAGCAGAAATCTGGTTTGTCTTTACAGCTGCAGTCCACAAAACTCATCACTGTGAGATCAAACATGGTTTCGCATCAAGTCACTTGTGCACCTCTTTCCATCACTGTGGTAGTTCTTACTCACTTGATATTTTAATTAACTGAAATTTAAATCTGTGGAATATGGTGCAAGAAATAAAACTTATTGAAGTCTTATTTTCTCATAAAAGCTCCTTAGAAATCCCATGGATCATGGCTAGGTCTTCAGGACAGCCTCACCTGTGAACCCCTTGTGGCAGGTCTCCCTTTTTTTTTTTTTTCATTTTTTTGTTTTTCTCCTTCTTCCCTACCTCTTACGGCCAAAATTGTCATAGGCTACATACAGTTAAGAAACTTTCTGGGGAGTGCAAGGATTGCTGTGGAGGTGGAAGAAAAGCTTAAGAAGGCAAAGGAAACTTGTCAAAAGGATAGGACCACTGTATCATGTTTGTAATTTTGCTAGTGCTTTCAGATTTGGGTTTTTTTGTCCTTTTTGTTTTGTAGCATGATGGCTTGTTTTCTTTGCTCAGTGGGGTTTTTTGTTATTCTTTGGGGTTGGTTTGTTTGTTTGTTTTCCTGGACTGAAGCTAAAATAGCTCAACCTCTCTGTTATATACTAAGGTATATATATAGTAGATACAGACCAAAAGTCCTCATCGTGATCCAGGTTTACAAAAGTTGGCAAATGGGAGCTGAAACCTAGAGTAACTGTGAGATATAGCCTAATAAGAATATGGCATCACTCTAAATTTCTTTGTCAATTTTCTCACAAAGGAAGCATATCTGTCTTAAGAGAATTGTTTGTTATCTGGCTACATCTGTGTGAGGTGTGTTCTCTGAATGTGCCTTCGATAACTCTTTTTTTGTTTTGTAAAAAATAAAAAACCAGCAAGCTGCTCTGTGCCTTTTAGTCCAGTGGTTTTGACCCATCCTGACTAAGTTGAATGAATTGATACTTCTTTTCTCATCTGTGTTTTGTGTAAACAAGGATTGACCTAGTTTAGGCATTAAAATGCTTCTGGCTTTGAATCCCAAGTGGAAAAGGGGGCTTTTGAGTTTATGGAAAAGGGGGATTTCTTTCTGCTGTGTCTTGCCCAAAGGAGTTCATGTCTATGCTCCTCTGTGCCTTCTCCCTGTTGCCTTGACATGACATACTGTGTGTCCTTGTCCACCTGGGGAGAGGAATCCCTTAAGTTGTTGGGGCCAACAAAGGTTCTTTATGGACAAATTGTGATTCAGATAGCGTTGTGAAGAAATGAGGCTTTTATCACTCTGCTGCTTTTTTCTCTGTTTCTGCTTTTCCCCGTTTCCTGCTCATGATTTCTTTTTGAGATTTATAGGATTTTAGCAACTGCAAGGAATGGTTAAGGACTTCAAAGATATTACCATTCTGCAAGTACTGAATATGGGCAGGTGACTATGAGACTATGCAGCAGGAAATCCGCTTCAGTATGAGGCAGCAGAGAATCTGTGGGAGCTGGAGGACTGATGAATGGAAGTATACTTATTACTATTTGAACAACTGGAAAAGCTTCAATTCAAACTCTCATCATCTTGAGTGCTACAGAATGCAGTTCTGAAATGAAAGCTGCAGGGAACCAGGCTTAGTAATTTCAGTGCTAGTGAAACTATGTGTTCTCTATTCTGTTCTCTGCTGTCAAATGCTTGCAGTAAAAATAAAGAAAATGTAATAATATGGTAGGTACAGTAATTTGAGGCTCTAGATGCCACTAGGTGGCAGAACCCCTGCATCTATTTTGTGGATTTCTTTCTGTGCATTGATTTTTCATCTGAATATATTGAAAGCACTTTTCAGCTATGGTGTAATGAGGAAAGACATCAGTAGGGATGTTTATGTACCATCCTACTAGGGCTCATATTGGCTACTGTTGTGGGAAACATGGAGGGCTTGCAACACACTTATCCTTACTTGTTCAGACTGCTAGCCCTTGTAAAAAGCCTGCTACTCAAAGCAGTTGCTGGCATTTTGTTGCACTTAGATGCCAACACAGCACTTTCCCTTTTTCTTGATTCTGTTAATAAATGACAAATTACATGACAGTGACATTTAAGAGGAATGCTTTGTGAAGAATACATGTAGGAATATAGAGATGGTGAATGGTTTAACCTGTGGTAGAAGGTGTGATTATTTTTATTTTTTTTGAGTGTTGGAAGCTCAGTGTCATTTCTGTTGGTGAGACCCTTGTAGCTGAATAGTTATAAGTTGGGAAAAAAATGTGTCTTGAAGAATACCTGTTAATGGTTCTTTTTAATAAGGTTCCTCTTCTCTTAGTGATGGTCTTTGATTTGCTTGTCATCCATTCATTGTGGGCGATCACAATTTTAGCTTCATTTTATTGATGTTTTGACTTAGAGCAGCTGGGATTGCGGCTGAAAATAGACCAAGAATACGGTCATTGCCTGCCTCTATTTACTAGTAGAGGACTGTGGGCGTTGTGGACAGGATAAAAATTCTGCACCTGTGTTTTACATGTTGTATTGACTGGGATACAGCCCCTTGCATTAGGGGGTACAGTGCTACTAGGCAGGAGGACATCCATGTTTTCATGATCTACTCATAAGTATGCCATCTCTTTTAAGGGAGGCATCTGTGAGTGCATGCTTAATAATGAATCTGATATATACTGATTCATCAATCTATAAGCAGTATGGGTCTGTTTCTTTTGGTGCTGGATTTTAGGAGCATCATGTAGATATTTAAATTTGGAGTAGTGAAACTGAAATGTCAGATTTCAAAGCAATTTGATTAGCATTTTCAAAAGGTGTTAGAATCAACCTTTAATATCTAAGTAGTCTGTTAATTAGAATTAACACAATGTGATGCCTACTTGGCATTTTGTATACAGTAGATGCTGTGCTGCATGAGGGCAGTTTTATTCAGATGTTTCTGACAACCTATAAAGAAATATGAAAGGATAACAGCTTACTCCATTTGTTGGGTAACGACTGGCTATTTTGTAACTTTATTTTACTCTTCTGCAATAATCACATGAATGAGAATCACCTTTTGAATGTAGTGTCTTGGAGGAATTGTACAGGTGTCTTATTTCTCAGTAAGTTCAAATAGAAGTTTGCATGCAAATTGCTTTTTCCTACCTCAGTTTTGTTTCAGTGCTCCAATCAACTGTGCACAGTCTTCTTTACCTTTTTAGTACATCTACTGTGCGTGCTTCTAACGGTCTCTTCTCCAGCTACCCTACATCAAATTATTTCTTGCTTCTGATGATCTTCCTGGGCATGCCAACACCTCATGAATGCCTCATTCCTTCCTTCCTCTTCTGTGGATCTGCTCTGAACAGCTGAATAAGAAGTGCTAGTTCTGTTGCCTCTGCCCAGCTCTGCAGTACCACATTGGGGATGTGATAGGGATGTTTGTGAGCTTGTGCCCTTGGTGGTGCTAGATGTAACTCTCATTCTAACCTGGACAAGGTGGGTTTGGGTGGGGTTTTTTTGGGACATTTTTAAGGAGGAGATTTTGGGCTTTCAGATGCAGGTAGCATGGTCTTTTTTGAAAAGCTCTTTATTGGCACACATTTCTGAAGCTCATTTATCTCTACAGTTCCTTTTAAAACTACTAGTGTTTGCTTGAAGCATCTTCGTGAAGGGTGTGTGGAAGTGTAGAAGGGTGTACAATGAAAGAAAAAAATGCAACCAACAAGAAAAGTTTTCAGGAAGGTGCTACTTTGGCTCTCAGTCTCTATATCATAGAAAGGTAAATTGAAATAACAACCCCAAATACCAAAAAGTAATCTGTTTTTCATTTAAATATATTTTTAAAAATACTTTATGCTGATAGAAATGTCTGAAGCATCTTGGTGTTCAGAATTATGCTGTAGTTTCTCTTCTGTGTCCTGTTCATGTCATCAGCTCTACATAATTTCTACCTACAAACCAGTACCATGGAGATTATTCAACAGGCTTTATTTGTGGTGTAATAGCCAGGGGTATTTATGCATAATGTGCCTTCAGTTCCAAGTTATGCTGAAGTTATAGTTTTCCTACATCATACAGTAGGAAAGATGGTATTTTTTCAAAGTGTGAGATTGATTGTTATACATTACATTATGTTTTATTTGTCCTAGTTTTAATTGTGCATAGAAAGCAATCTTCCTGCCAGAAAGGAAATTTGTTCACTCTTTGTTTTCCTGTGATGTTTTGAAAATAGCTGACGGTTGAGAGCTCCAGCACACAAAATATTTGTAATACCTGGTGAATCTTACTACTGTAATTTAAGACAGTACAAACCTAGCATACCAAACTGATGATGAAAGCAAGTTTGTATTGAGCAGATGAGCGGTTGTCTGGATGTAATATCCCAATTTTGTTGACTGTTTGGAAGTGGTGGTGATTTCAGATGAAGCTATTGCAGTGAAGTAGAGAGAAAAACTCCTTATGCAGCTTTGGCAGACCTGATATGCTGAAGAGTTCAGAGTTGGTGAGGAGGTTACTGAAAGGAAATATAGTGGGCATGTGGAGACACCAAAAATACTACAATTCCCAAGATAGGTGTGGAGTATGCATTAAGAACAGCACTATTAGAGATAATGGTGTATTTCTGTCAATGAGACAATGGCTAATACTGAGGAGATGTTCTGCTTTGTGGTAGAGGTCTTGCGTGGGGTCTTGGTAGGTTTTTGTTTAGAGAGAGAACTGGAAATCCACTATGAGGGAAAATACCAGCCTTGGGTTAGACCTTGTTTTGAAATACGTGGAACACTGTGATGTCTGCCTGTGAGATTGTGTGACACTCTTGAAAAGAGGCTTGGCTTTAAAACACTCTTTTGTCCTGATCTATAAGGTTGTACTGAGGCTGTATTAGTGCAGTGAGCTTAATTTAGAAATTCCTGAAATGATGATTGTGATCCTTTTAGTCTTCCTGAAACAAGATCCAGAGAAGACTGGCAATGCTTGTTTGACTGTCCAGATGGTGGCTGTGGTTCAAATGAATTTTCTGCTGACTTCTGCATGAAGAAATTTAATTTCATCCTCACAGTTCTTTTTTTATTTCATGGTAGATGTAATTGCTAACTGGGATGCAAATGATTTAATTCTCCAGTGCAGCTTGATGTGGGATATTCTTTTTCTGCTTATTTACAAGAGCGTGTCTGGGGAGTGATGCATTGGTCTGGTGCCCCTTAGGGACCTTGGGCTGTTGGTTTCAGAGGGCTTCTGTGACTCTGCCTGGCCAAGAAGCTAGGCATTGAGATTCTCTAGAGATGTCACGCTGTGTTAAGTGAATTAGATTTGGACTCTGCAGCCAGTGGTTCTTACCAGCTCCAGCATGATCCTTTTTAGCAGGTGGATTAAGTCTATCAGCTCTGCAGTCCCTGGCTTCCATCAGTCTTGAGCCTGTGGATTCGTTGGTACTGGAAAAGGTAAGTCCCTTAAAAGGGAGTTTTTTTGGAATAAAATCACTCCATCAAACCCAGCATCACTTTCAGGTAGTTTTTGAAGAGGCAATTGTAAGAGTTAGCACTGTGTATTTAGTCCTTTATTGCTAATGCTGCAAACACCAAATTACCATAACTTGGAGCAGAGCTCTTATGTGTCTTGGTGTGACTTTTTCAGTCTGACAAAATTCCACTGGATCCAAGGGGAGCACAGAGTGCTCAAGAGCAGCTCTGTGGCTCTTCCTTGTGTGGTCCTATTTGGACAGGGTGGGAGACAAATTAGACTGCAGTTGCTGGCACTGAGCATCTGCGGACGCCACTGATGGATGCTGCCACTCATCTCACTCTGCGGTAGTGATGCTGCAGCTGATCCAAAGAACTGTGCAAGAACAAATGTCTGAGCAAGAGCCATACCTTCCAAATGTTTTGAGACACTCTTCTTGAAGGTGCTGACCTCCTTTCCAGAAGATTATGGTAGAATTACTTTCTTTCAAGTGCAATAAGTGGTTATTGCGTTCACTTCCCCATCAAGACTTAGCAATAGGAATGTTAAGTGTACAGATGTTTGATCTGTGGAGAACATTAAGTACCTCTCAGGTACAGTCAGGTCATACAGCTCATACAGCTTTCTCTCTCTTGTTTAGAAGTTCATCAGTGGATCTTGGTTCTTAATGTTCAAAAATAATGATGTGATTGAGACTTCCACTGTCTGTGGCATAAGAGGATATCTAGATATTTACAATTCTTACTGTTCCACAGTGAACACTGTGCAGCAGTGGAAGGAAAGGTGACCATTGTCTGAGTCAACTCACCTGCCCCCACTGTAGGTCTTGACCACACAGGAATTCAAATGCATTTCAGTTTTTGTTTCTTAATCTAGAGGACTTGAAATAGCAGTTAAACAGAGGGAAGAGAGTTAAGAAAATAGTAATGGAACAAGAATTTAAAAACTGGAGAAGAGGGATAAATGTTAAAAACTGTTCCTGACTAACTTTCTAGACAGTAAGGAGATATGTTTGGTTTCTGATCCATTTGAAGCATCTCTGCAGAGGACACTGAACTTGTCTTATCATATTTCCAGCGTTTTTGCTTGGAAAACAGGTGCTGAATCATGAGCAAGTGTTCACTGGAAATTTCAGTACTGATGCTCTGTAGTTTTCACTACTGAAGCCTCTGATGTAGCAAATATGAGTTATAATCCACGTTACATTGTAGGTAGCTTGAAATAGAAACTTCCTCTTATTAAGTCAACAAATATGATGGTAACTGACTCTCTCCTACTTTTCTTGCTCATTTTGCTCTTACGGTTTTCTAACCATATTTACTTTCAGTTTTACATGCTAACATTTGTGTTGACTTTTTCTCAGCTAGTTGAGGGAGCTTTATATTCTTACATATCACTTAATTTACCTCTAGGACTAAAATTTTAGGGAGAAGTTCATTTTTCCTGATAATAGAATCCTTTCTCTTCTAGTGAAGGCATTTGCGTTGTTCTGTGCTGTATTCCCTAGAAACTAGGAAATGTTCCCACTTCAATCGTATGCTAAAATTGCTCCTTGCTAATTGCATGTGGAAGTACAGGATAAGTTTTTATTACTGTTTATAATACTTTCATTTCTATACTTTCATGGTCAAAGGGAAAAAAAAATCTTAAGTGTGTTTTTAGATGTTAGTAACAAGAATTTTAAAAATGCTATTTAACTTTAAAAACTCCCAAAACAATAAAAAAAAATCCTGACACATCCCAAAATGAAAGAAAGCCCAGTGGCTGGAAAAGGTAGAAGTGACAACCACTATCTTTTCCTTCCAGTGTCTTCCCTATAGAGAAGAGATAGTCTAAACTGCATTCAGTTTCAGTATTTTGCTCTTGCATAGTCATGTTTTGATTCTCTAGTATTATGCAGCTTGCCTGTGTGCCAGTTAGATTTGATTAAGAAAATAAAGAAGTTGACTTTTTTTAAAGTTCAAGGTTATATAAGAAGCAGGTTACTTTTCCTAGGTCAGCAGACATATAACAAATACCACAAAAGCCAAGTGCTTGGAGAGCTTCCTAACATTTAAATGTGGTGGAAATTTCCTTAGTTGAAGCCTTCAGCTCAGACACAACCTCATGCTCATGCTTTCACGGCCTGCTTGTCCTTTTAACTTGAAGAGGAATAACATAAATGGAAGTACTCAATATTGACTCCTTGCTAGTTCTTTTTAATTCTTGTGTGAAGCATTCTTCCTTATTTTTGGATTTTGGAAATAACTTTACTAATAATTGTGACAGACTGCAGAGTCCTTTAACTTTTCTAATCACTCTGGAATATAAAATATTTAATGTGAATATTAAATGAATCTCAAATATTATCTCTTTGGTAGTTCCACTCTTCCCTTCCTCCCCACTTGGTGGACAAACCTTTGCCAATTGTAGTCTTCACCTGTAGTATTTCCACCACTGTTGGAATTCTTTTTACCCTGGCATGTTTATATAAATGTAATTATTTTTTTGTAATTCCTCATCCATAACATTCCTATTACAATGTGCTCCCACTAGGTCTTAGTTCCCACTATTAATGCTGTTTTATTTAATATTGGGAGTTTTCTAACTGTCTTCTGTTATAACAGACATATGGTTTTTTTGACTGAAAAGAATCCTGTTTGCTTTATGTGTTTGTGAATATAAGATTTCAGATTATCTGTTCTTTATTCTTGACAACTGATATATTGCTGACTGAATTCTAAAGTGTAAATTTTAAAAAGTGTCTTTTAAATAGTACCTAAAGTCTTAGTTAAAAAAAATAAAACGACTGTCTGTCCCTGTAAGGTTTGAAGAGCAACACTAAAATACTTTTGGAGTAGTATGCTGTTGTACTCAGCCTCATTCCTGTCTCTGCATTGCCTGCCTGTTGCCTTTTACTTTCAAAGCTGGTGGTACAGGTAAACACTCCAAAGATTGAGGAAGAGGATGCACTTGAGCTCCCCTCAAAGCACTTTAGAGAGAAGTACAACTGACTCATCAATGAAACTGTCTATACAGCAAATGCTGGTAAGTGTACTAAATGAATTGGAAAAACATTGTCTATAGTATTTTAATTTTAGCAGTCCTGCAATAGGACTACTGTTTAGATGAAAATGTATGTTTGCTTTTTGAGCTGAATGATGCAAGTTAATCATTCTGTTTTTAATACTTCTGTTCTCTCATCTTGCATCTAGAGTTGTCCATTTCTTTCAGACAATACAAAAAGTTACTTTCCCTAGCCTGCTACCTCTCTTAACTGGGTTTCTTCCTTACAGTATATTCTCTTGTTCCTTTCACAGGAGGAATATTTCTCAACAGCAGCTCTACTTATCCACATACTTAAAACACTACTTTTTTGGTGGAGGGAGGAATGTGCCTTAGATCTGCACTTTAGTCTTGTTGCTTTGCTAACTAGGTTGAGTGTTACGTTAAAACCATTCTGTCATCAGATTTACTTTGTCCCTCTAAAATGTGAGGGAGATATCATCTGACAATAGCTAGGTGAATGTCAGCCGATTAAATTGTAACTACTCTTTGCCACATGTTTGGCTTACTGCAAATGCAAACTCAAATTTCTAGATTTAGTTGGAATTTGCAGTTGGGACAGAGTGAGCACCCTGTAATTTCTTGTCACCAATTAGCTATTGTTTTAAGACAATGATTTATATAGCATAATTTGTGTTCTTGATTTCACTGGAAGTGGAAATTTGACCATAATTATCCAGCCTTACTTGTATTCTCATTGTGTTTGCTTTATACACTACTGCTGCTCTACATTAAACATTTCTTTTGTTTTGTAAGCCCAAGAGAGCTCTTCAGTAGTAAAATAGATGTTTGTAACTTCTTTCTTTCATTGTGATAATTTCCTGGAAAAATTTACACAGGCATTTTAGATGCTTTGGGTTTTGTTTGCTCTGTATTGATCCTCCTAACCCTCCTTACTCCCCCTTCAAAGTTCCAAATTTTTCATTAGTTAATTCTGTCAACACCAGGCATCTTCAGAAGCATAGTTTTGAGTGGCTTCAGGTGTTAGATGTTTGTCATTGACTGCAAAATTTTGCAGAAGTTACGCTTAGACCACTAATGATTCTATCCCAGTGAGACCTAGAACTTTCGTGCACTTAAATTTTTTTCTTTCCTTTTTTAGGGGGTGGGGAGAGAGCTGCATGTAGAAGGCTTTCCATTAGTATAGGCTGGAATCCTTGTTTCCCTTCATTGTTTTCAAACATGGTTCTTAATGGCTTGTGAGACTGTATTTTAAGCAAGTCTTTGCCTGCTTATCTAACAAACTTAGCTTACATTAGTATTGCAAAAAGTATTTTTGCTTTTGTTAGTTGTCCCCTCTGCTGCACACCTGTTAAACTCTCAATAGCATTTTGCTCTTCTGGTGCTGTCATTCCTGGTAAAGCTTTATTCTATATTATAGTTACTGATGTAGTTAATAGTGAACCTTGAGAAGCAAACAGCCTTTCAGTGACAATTTTTTATTAAACATTGATATAAACATCTGTTAACTCCAGTAAGGACTGAAGTAAATGCCGTGCTGTCTCCAGGTACTGCTTTGGAGCTTAAGGCTCTAAGGGGTGATACCAGACAAGTGACAGTGTGTGTATGTGGGTTTTGTTAACCTCCAAAGGATCTGAAAACTGAAGTGAGATAGCGTAAGAAACGCAGTGATGCCCGTTGATGGGAACTTTGACTAAAGAACAACAGGCAGTAGTGTGACCAAGAATTGGACGACTTAGATATAAAAACAGAAGAGGGAAACTAAATAAATCACAAAGTTGACAGCTTCAGATCTGCGTGAGTATCAAGGAGGGGCTGAGGTGTGGTGCGCAGGAAGGTCCAGGAATGGAAGTAACAAGAAATGTTAGTAATGCAACTGAAGAAGATAACGGAGTGTGTGCAACTTACGTGCAGTTTTGAGAAGAGGTAAAGGGGGAAGGTGAAGAAGGCAGTAACTAAATAAAAGCCTAGCTCTGTAGCTAGGTGAGGATAAGACAGTCTTGAGAAGGCTGCAAAATGCTTGAGAGTGGTTGAGAACTCCTCCTGCCACTGTGAGTGGAAGAGTGTCACTCTTGAGCAAAATTGTTTTACTGGATGATGAATCACTGACAGGGAAAAGCACAGAAGATACAACTGAGCAAAGTGAAGATTATTAATTCTCTGGGGCAGAAAGGCCAGCTGTGGATTTGGAATTTAAGGGCTCTCTTTGCTTTTGATTTTGACAGAAACATGACATCTAACAGAAGTGATACTGCCATCCTGGAAAGTCATTGTAGTGTTAAATACCTGTTGAAGGGCTTTTGGCAGCCTGGTGTTTTACAAATGTGCACAGAGAGCATTTGATAAAATAGTTACTGAGTAGTGGCAGGTACAGTCTGTCAGGGTGAAGAACTGCAGTATTGCCCACTTTCAAGTTTTTCTTGATCAATGGATCTATGTGAAGAAATTTTCTTTCTGTTATTGTAACTAATTTTATATTGATGGGCAGTGAGTGGGATTAGCATTTAAAGCAATGTTAGAGGCATTAGCTAGGTGTTTGAAGGTGTTTTGAGCACTTCTTTGTAGAGTACAGTAGTTTCATGATTATAAACTGCACCTGAATATAAGCCGCACTTCCGGGTAGCTGGGAAGACCACAGGATTTGTCCATATATAAGCCGCACCCGAATATAAGCCGCGGTTTTTCTTTTTTTTTTCTTTTTTTTTTCTTTTTTTTTTTTTTTTTTTTTTTTTTT
>VRYO01002297.1:22942885-22976164 GCA_009812075.1 Sialia sialis
GGCAGAGGGGCGGGGCGCTCCGGCCCAGCCCCACACAGCCCGGCTTCCCAGCGGCAGGGGCCGGGCTGCCCTTGCGCAGCCTCCGTTCCCAGCCATCCCCCGTTCCCACCGGCTCCCGATGGCACAGGGGCCAGGCTGCCCTTGCACAGCCCCCGTTCCCAGCCGTCCCATGGTCCCAGCATCTCCCCGTGGCACAGGGGCCGGGCTGCACACTTGCAGCCCCCGTTCCGGGCAGTCTCATGCTCCCGGCGGCTCCCACTTGCCACTCTGCTTGGCTGGCTCTCACTTCCGGGTTGGCGTTTTGCTGGGATTTGTCCATAGATAAGCCGCACCTGAATATAAGCCGCACCACTGGGGTAGGCTGGATTCTTCAATGAAAAAGGTGCGGCTTATATTCATGAAACTACTGTACCTACTGGGTCAGGATTTTTGATCCCATAGTGTGGGTTACATCTTCAGTGCTGTGAGGTATGATTTTTTTGGTTTTCGGGGGCGGAGTGGGGGGGGTGGTTGTTTTTTTTGTTTGTTTGTTTCTTTTTTTTTAAAACCTGCTGGCAAGCTTTAACATTTTGGAGGTATTCAGCTTCTGACTTCAAACAAACTGGGAATCTTTAGCTCCTCATCAGTTTTACTGGTTAACTCCCTATGCATTTTTGTAGGGGTGTTGTGTGTGTTTGAATGTCAGGAAGATTGGATACATTTCTATGTTCCTTCTTTTCTTACACAAGCTTAATGCTTGTTTCATTCCCCTCAATATAACTCCTAACTTTCCTTTGCTGTGGTTTTTCTGCCTGCATTTTGCTGGTAAAGCTGTTACCATAATTTTGATTGGATGAAAAATATAGAGGCCCAAATGTAAGCATCTGTCTCTATTTTTGTGAAGAAAGGAAACTACAACTTTTTCATAGAATCAGAGATTCACCAAATGACTTGGGCTGGAAAGGACCTTAAAGATCATCTAGTTCCAGCCCACCTCCTCTGAGCAGGAACACTTTCCACCATCCAGGCTGGCACTGAACACTTTCAGTACATCCCCAACTTCCCTGGGCAGCCTGTTCAACACCTCATCACTCTTGCTGTAAGGACTTCCTTTCTAATAGCTAAGCTAAACCTACTCTCAATTTAAAGCTATTCCCCTTGTTCTGTCACTGCATTCCCTTCTAATTTGTCCCTCTCCATGTTTTTTGTAGACACCCTTCAAGTAGGCTTCAATTAGGTCACCCCAAAACCACCTCTTTTCCAGACTGAACAAACTAAATTCTCACAGCCTTTCCTTTATAGCAGAGGTGTTCCATCCCTCTAACCATCTTTCTGTCCCTCCTCTGGGCTCAATTCAACAGGTCCATGTCCTTCCTGTGCTGGGACCCCAGAGCAGCCCTGCAGGTGGAGTCTCAGCAGAGCAGAGGGGCAGAATCCCCTCCCTCCCCTGCAGCCCACGCTGCTGTGGATGCAGCCCAGGACATGTTTGGCTTTCTGGGCTGTGAGTGCCCATGGCTGGGTCATGTCCAGCCTCTCACCCACTAATACCCCAGTGCTTCTCCCCAGGTCTGCTCTCCATCTGTTCATCTCCAGCCTGTGTTGACACCAAGGGGTGTCCCAGCCCAGGTGCAGCACCTTGCATTTGCCCTTGTTAAACCACATGAAGTTCCCAGGGACCTGCTTCTCCAGCTAACATTTTGAGCTATCCCTGTGAGTATCCCTCCAGGAATACTCCTTGGCAGTCTGTAAAGTAGACTCCATTACTTCAACTTTTTCACCTTAGCATTGGGATGTTGTTTAAACCCTGCTTACCTTAAGTGAAGTGAGCTTGACAGGTATCTCAAGTCAATAATTATAACAGATGTAATTTCATTCATGTATTTATCTGACACACAAGATGTTTTCTGTGGTTTAATTTATGTTATCAAATAAAATTTTTCTCATTTACTCTTGTTTCTCATTTCACCCCTATTTCCTAGGTAGCTGTAGTACCTGGATGCTTACAACTACATGTACTGTGATGGACAGAGCTAAAGTAGAAAAAGCTGTTTTTTGAGGCTTTTGCGTTAGTGTTTCCTGTAAATGATAGTAAAATATGTCTGTCCTTGAAAACTGTATCATTTGTGGAATCAGTGAGTTATTTTTGATTCTCAGCTCCTAAAAGATGGAATTTCAAAAACTTTTTAGATAGAGTTTCTTATAAAGAAAGTTTACACGAGGGAAAGGTGAATCTCAAATAGAAAGATGATCTCATTCTTGTTTTCTCTTATGTATCACCACATCAACCTCTTGTCTGTAGCTAAGCTTTTTATACCTCTAAGTTCCACAAAGATTGAGTTTCAAATGTGATAATGCCAATAACTGGCAGCTGAGACGCCTGTCACTTTAAAATAAAAGCCAGCTCTTTTGTTAAAACAGTTGTAATACTTGTAAAAAAGCATGTTAGAAGCATGAAATCTTATGACAACTTTATCATGTGTCCTCATTTTAGACAGGTAAATTGTCTCAAATTAGCACACACAGTTCCTAAAAACAATGTTTTGCACTAGTCAATACATTTTATATTCCTCCTCTTCAAAGGCTTCTGAGAATTGATAATTTTTCCCCCTCTGTACAAAGATTAGATCAATTTTGCAGACGCTTTCCTAAATTTAAAAAAAAGGGTATAGGTAAGTATAATATATTGTCCCAGACCCTTTTTAAAAAGCTGTGTGTATACAATGGAATCAAAGTATTTACTGATACAGATGTACAGACGGAATAGTTTAATATGGGAGTGATGCATATAATCTTTGTGATCATTCTCTGGAGGTTGCATTAGTAGAGAAGCATAAGTCCTTTCGTATCCTTTGTCTTCAAAGGACAGTGGCCAATACAGCTAAATACTGCAGGCAGTTGAAGTTTTGTTGCTAGTAGCACATGGTCTTGCCATAGCAAAACCAGTAAATGTCCATAATAGCAATAAGTTGTATTCCTGTGTAATTTGTTACACCCCATTAAGCTTCATCAGTTCCCCTAGTGTTTAGGTTGCACAGGTTTGGATGCATGCCTCAGGCGTGCATTTGGCCTCTGGTAACTGTTTATAGCAATCCTTCTTTTCTCTGATTTCTTCAGCAGAGATTCCTGTGTAAGTAATATGTGCCAGGGGAGAAAAGTTGAACAAGCCAGTGCTTCTCTCTAGCATCCTAATGCATCAAGAAATTATTTCCCTTTTTTCTTCTTTATTATGGGTTGATGATGAGGTTTTTTTTCTGGATTTTCATATGCAGTTTAGATATCTATGATATGGAGATGTGGCTGAGATAGAAGTGTACAGGCTGGTGCTTCCCTGATGACCTTGATTGACAATTCTTTTGCTTCCTGGTAGGTGGGAGCCCTAACTCTTAGTATAAGGACTCTGTTGTAGGCTGGAGGAAGAGGAAGACTTCAGTAAAGAGGATAACTGGTAAGTAACACTTATCCCCCTCCCATAAAAGTCCTCCCAATTTATGGCAATTGCTCTGGAAAAAATATTAGATTCTGGATGAGGCCATTCCTGAGGCTTCCCAGAAAATGTTCTGTATTACCTAGTGACATATCTTAAACTCTCAAAATGCCAGAGTAGCTAAGAATGGTTGTTTCAAGTTTTGAGGGTGCAAAGGGCAGTCTCAATATGAAAGACTTCAGAGTAGCAGGTATTTCCAGTGTATTTCTGGATTAAAAGTGATCAAATACAATGTTAGGAAATGTATTAATTTTTGCTGTGTGGCAACTTTCTATTCTTATCTGTCAGATAGAAGAGCATGGCTTTCCTGGTAAAGGAATATAGGCATTTCAAAGCTGTCTGCTGTTTATCTGTGCTGCATTTTGGTGTAGGCAAATGTACGTTCATTAATTGAATTGCCTCTGATATGTGTTCGGAATGATATTTCATTCTAGTACTCTTAAAATCTTTAAGATTTCTGGGTGATTGTAAAATAAGCTTGAGGATCGGCTACTTGGTGTTGGATACTGGCATCAGTAAATCCCAATAAAATAGCACATGTATTTGTAACCAAAGAAAGAGAAGAAGGAAAAAAGTGACAGCTACCTGTCTTTTCCTTCTGTACTTAAGCAAATGAGTGGTGCCACTTAAAATTGGTGTGTGTTGCCATTAGCATAGCCTTGAAAAGCAGGTGACTTCCTAATAGTTTGTGCTGTGTGATGAAAATTACTAGTTTTATGTATAGCATTAGCATTGCAGCTCTTTTTTGGTGTTGATTTTCAGTGTAAAGTGCATGAGCACAATTACTGTGCCAGAGCTGGCACTAAAAATTACTGGAGAAGTTTCAGAAATTGTCCTGATTGCCCTTGGCCACCTGATAAGTTTTTTATGCTGTTAGAAGGCAATGATAGCACATGGTAAAAAAATTTGGTCACAGTAATCAGGGAAAGTTACAGTGCTTTACAGGTAAATTTTGTAATAGTTTTGGAGGTGTAATCACAAAAACAGGTGGTGGAATGCTCATTCACTGAACAGTGGTTGCCATTCTTCTGAGTGGGCAATGAATTGGGGTAAATTTGTGTCTTCAGAACATGAGTGTTCAGAAGGCCTTGAGAAGATTTGGTAAGATCATTATGCTGACAAAGAAATCTGCTTAGGCAAGTAATTTTTTGTTACTTGCTGAAATCTGCATGATGATAATAAAGAAGCTATGGGCAAACAGGAGGACAGATGGATTACAAATGATTATCACATGAGTTTGCCTTACGATCTTGAGTATGCAATAGTTGCTTTCTACAGGGTAGAATGAAGCATTGTTAAGAATTAAAATTGCTTTCCCTTGCATCTTTCAGCAATATTTTAATAAGAATGGGAAACATTGGAGGATGAGACATACTTGGTTTGTTACTGGGCTTTTTGTTAAATATGTAAACATAAACTAACCTTGTAATCTTTGCAGATGTCAAACTTTTACTTGACCTCCAATTACATGGAAGCATTTCCTTCGAAGAGTTTTACTTAAAAAGAACAGTTGATGATTCATTATTTAATACTTCCATTAGTTTTATTGTCATCAGCTTTGCAAGCTAGAGTTATCTTTGGCAACATTACCATGCTGTAATGGATTTCTACTCTTCATGCCTTGAAAGCATATTAGTGTTTTAAAACCATATTAATGCTTGATCAGACTTTCTTAACTTCAGCTCTATGTGTATGTAGTCTGGTAGCTCAGCAAGTATAGAAAGACAGAATAAATGAAGTGTTCTGTAAGTGTGGTGGGATTCCTCCTAAACCCTTTGAAGCAGAGACATTCTTTCTGCTTCAGTTTCTTAATCTGAGAAACTGCTATGTATTTCTGTGAGCTTAATAAAAATCAGAGGGTGCTCGTGTATTTTAGTATCTCTAATAAGCAAGGCAGTTGAGGCTAAAGGGCCAGGCTAGCTGGTCTCTGAAGGTAAATGGAGTTATCCCACAGCTGATTTTAGTAGACAGTTGCATTTTAGTGAGGTTATTGGAGCTGAAAAGAAAATGGTGAATTAGTACTGAGAACTTAGTTCTATCTTCTTGGAGCTATTAAAAGTCATAAGTATTTAACTTGTATCCACTTTCAGATGTCTTGAAGGAGAAAAAAACACTTTGGCTACACAAGTCAAGTGAGAAGATGTACTAATGGAGTCATTAGCCCTTAGTTTGTTGTAAGTTGCTCAGTAACCCTTTCACAAATAGTTTGTCTCTTGCACTTAGGCTATGGAGAAAATGTCCATTAGTAGTTCTAGCTGTAAACAGCATTGATTTTTGCTTTGATATATCCAGTTAGTACCCATGCCATCTTACTGCTTCTGATTGGGAGCAAAGGGCTTGATAATCAGCTGCAAGAACAAGCAAACGTATTCAATGCAATACAGAGTTTATTTTCTCATTTTTCTTAGAAAACAGGAAAAGTCTGCTTAATTGCATTCTCCCTTCCTCCTAGTCCTCTGAGTTGTTCAGAAAATTGTAGTGGTAATATTCTTTCAGGTTTCTGTGCAGCTTTTATTTCCCACTCCACTTGTTCCCATATGATTTGGCAAAGTGGCATTTCCCCACTCTGGCAACAGCTGATTTTCCTCCTCAAAGAAATTATATGGATATAATTAATTAACTTCTACTTATGGATTAAATTTCCCATATGGAGATGATTAAAAGACATTAACTAACAAACTGTATGATGTGCTGTGGAAGTGCCGTAGTCACTGGTACTCCATTGCATGCACAGGGAACCTTTGGCAATCTGACTAATAATTGATAGCTTATAGGTGATTATAGCTAATGGTGATTGTTATAAATTATGCATGGATCTTAAAGAGAAAAAAAAATACTCAAAGACAAGAAATTGTTTCAATTGTGTATCCTACTTAGAATAAGGGAGAAAAGACAACTGGTTAGTTAGCAAAAAATTGTGGAATCAAAGATGAACAATTCTGCAGAAAGCAGTAGAAAATAATTGGTCAGTGATATGGAATGAGAAATACTGTAATGTGATTTAAAAATAAAATAAAATAAGAAAAAAACCAAAAATCCAGCCCTGAAGTCTTAAGTGCACGTTTTCCATGTGTTGAGCTGGAGTGGCACTTGCTGCAATCTGTGGCTCTGTTGCACCCACTCTCACACTGGGCATCTCTCTGAAGAGTTGTGTGCTGCCTTCTTTGTAGCTCTAGCCAGGCACTTGGACCCAGCAGTCAGAGCTGCCCTGCCACCAAGGGGTCACTTGCTGTCATCAGGGCTGTGGCCACCGTGTTTTGAGGGTGATGGTCTACCATAGTATTCACTCACCTTGCATTGCACCGGTCCAGTCAATCCCTTTGGTCACAGAGGTGTTGTGGGGGACCCATGTTCAAAGCTTTGTTAAAGTCAAGGTAAATGATATTCTGCTCTCCGCTTACCCACCAAACCACTCTTTTTGTTGTAGGCAGTGATGAGGTGGAATTCCAATCATGGTGGCCGTTCTGAGTCACTTATTTCACATACCCAAAAGTAGCTTCCACAGTGACTAGCTCTGTATTATTCTGTACTCAGGAATTCTGTAATCCAATTTGCTCTTAGATGTCTCAAACGTTACCTTTCTCAATCCTAATGTAGTCCTTCATCCTCATGAATGTGCAGTGCAGAGACCCAGGAGGGCTGAAAACAGACCTGATCAGGAAAGACTGAGGCAAAGGAGACAGAGTAAATCAGCCTTCCCCATATATTTTTACTGCTAGGTCTTCCTTCCATTGGGTAGCTGCTCTTGCTTTCCTTAATCTTCTTTTTGCTGTCATTCTAGCCTTCAGAGGTCTCTGGTTTTCATCCTCACTACCAGTTTCAAGTACAGCTTTGGCTTTCTCAATGTCATCCTGGTGTGTCTGAGCAATTGTCTCTGAGTAGCCCAACTCCACATACACTTTGCATTTATATAAATTAATCAGGAAGTGCCTGGGAGAGGTTGGGTTAACCTGAGCTGTTCACAGACTTTGGTTATTGTATACCAAATATACGAACTGGTCTACACTGTAGACTGAGAAAAAATTGACCCTTTTTTACAAGGACAGCAAATTTTAATAAATATTGTCTGCAGTGGGTTAGCTATCTTTTGGGTACGCGAGGAAGGAAAGAGGCTTTTGTAAAACTCAGCATTAAAATTTCAATTTAAATTCCAGTGAAAAGCATTATTATTATATATCTGTCTTTGCTCCCAAGATATTATGATACATTGTCTTCCTTGATGACATTGTATGGAGAAAAAATATTAATGGTTGAAGTACACTTAAGAGCTTTAGAAAAGCAGCATTTGATAAATTTTATCAGTAAAACAAACAAAAGGCCAGATGATGAGCATTTGGGAGTTACTTGCTTTGTACCAGTCCTAAATTAATTGGTTTTGGCATTGATAAGAAATTGGTCTTACTCCAGTATATGTGAAAATATATGCAAGAAAATGACAATAGTTGTCTATAAGTTTAAGTATTTTTTTCATGCTTTCCTAGTAAATTCAAGCATTCAGAAAGTTCTAACAACTGTTTTGAACAGAAAATGTGCTATGCATGATGAAGGTAAGCTAGAGAGTGATGTTGTACCTGGGTGTGTGACTAATAAACACCACAGGGCAGAGCAGCATTTCCCACAGTCAGCTACTCAGCAAAAGGTTCGGATTAAAGCATTTCTGTGAGCTTCTCCCATTCTGTGAGGCTTCTCCCATGGAGAGTTACCACCTTGTGTGTACTCTTGAGGGAAGAATTCTGTGCTTGGTTGCTCTTCTTCCCTTTGATTTTTTGCATTGATCTGTAGTCTCCTCATTGTTTCATTTACTATAATTTACTGCAACAATTCTTCATAATTACTTTTTAAAGTAGGTGATGGGAGCTGTATAGGTGGTTCATGAGTTGTGTAGTGTTAAGCAAGATAGGAAAGAAGGATGGCAAAAATAGTGAGTTTGTTTTTATAATGTTAACAATTACTCACTTTGCTCTTCAGGACTAGTGAGTAATTAACACTTGCTTAACACAGACTTATTAATATAATGAAGCAGGACTTCAGTTGCACCAGAAGCTGAAACAGACGTATTGGAGAGCAGAATAAGAATAATGACGGGCAGTGCTAAATGCTAGAATGTTGAATGCTGGAGTACCACTACATTGGGATACTGTGTTGTGGTAAAAGGGTAGATTTTTGTATTGCAGTCAGTTCTGGAAGTGGTAGGATATGTATTAATGCTTCCACGTGATTCTGGGTTTTTCAAGAAGTACATTATATATCTGTCCAGAGAAACCAGGAGTTTCTGACCATGCTGCTTATATTTTGGAGGGAGGCAAGAGAGAGAATCGAAATCATTATGGAGGGGGAGGAGAGACTAAAAACTGATTATTTAATGAACAATGTAATGACTGAAAGTCTGTTGGGATACAGCTGAAAGGGGATACTGTAATTAGATCATTTGATGAGCTGGAATAAAAGATTTCTCCTGAAGCTTTGCTGAGAGTCAAGGTTTTCATGTTCCTTCCTTCACTAGTTTTTCCTCTTTCCAAATCATATACATGGCATCTATTCATATTGAGATTTCATAAACAGGCATTTTAGGTCTGGCAAATCATAATTGTTACTTCGTGCATCTCCTACTTTTTATAATCAGTCTCTTGTAGCAATCTTTGCACAGAGAAGTAAATGCAGGTTTTTGCTGTTTCAGAGCTCCCTGTTTTTAAAGCAAGCATGTTTCAATGTGCACATCACTTGTATTTTTAGGATGTGAAAGAACAGTTTATGGTTTTTTAAAACTTTCTGACTTGGACTGTAACATAGTCAGATCTAGCAATAGCTTAGAGGAAAATAACGTTCTGGAAACTGCATTATTCAAGGAAATTTGGCACTTTATTTTTACTGTGTCCTTAACATTTAGTTTTTCATGCAATTGCTTTGCTCATTAATTATAAATTCCTACTTCTGCGGTTGCTTAAGAAGAGCTCTTAAGGTTTTAAGTGATAGTTCATAATCTTAAAATCACATTCCAATTCTGAAGTTTCTAAATTTTTGGAAGAATATTTATGAATGGAAGGAGAAATATTTTCAGCACCAAGTAGAACATTTTTTGAGTGGAAAAGCCAAGACACAATGAAGAAAATGCTTAGTAGTCATTTTAAGGATTCTCCTATTAAGTTCTAAAGATGTCAGGCTTCACCTTGTGCTGCAGTACAAATGTGGAGAGTATAGTGCTACCTATAACAGCTTTAATACTGAAACAGTAGAAGTTAATGAAACCCAGGCACCTGTTGCTTGGATATTACTCTAAAAGAAAAGGAGCTCTTATATTTGAAGTAGTAGTTCCAGTAGGTTTATTATGCCCCATCACCTACATCATTTTTGTTGATAAAATTCAGCATATTTTCAATTTAGAGCCTTTTCCAACACCAGTGTCCTTTATCTTAAGCCAAAAGATACCATCCAATCTGACCTCCAGTTTAAAATGACATCTATAATTTTAGCCAGTGAAACTTGATTGCAGAGATTAATAGCAAGATTACTCATATGCAATAACTAGTGAAAATACTCAGATGCAGTACACACCATAAACCATAAAACTCTTTCTTTCCCAAAAAAGCCTTTAAATCAAAATTCAGGCCTTCCTTACTCTAAGATGAAAATGGGCATTTAGGCTAGTTGTTTTCAGATTATATAATAAGAGCAAGGGTGCTAGATAAAAAATTGTGTGTATGTAACATCAAAACTTAAGCTCTTAATAATTTTGACATTCTGGAAAGATAAGCAAAGATCCTTTTTCTACTTGCTGATGGATTTTCTGGCTTGGATGCTTTGAGGTAGAACTGTACCACACTTACAATAGGTGTCCCAAAATGCTAAGTTTTCACTTTAAAAATAGGTTATGTAAGAGTACAAAATATTAAGTCCAACTGCATACACAAGAACTCATGTCTGCTTGGTGAAATGTTATTGTTAATGGTTTAGAATCAGAACTTTCTATTCTGTCTTGCAGAGTTTTGCTTTCCAACCAGGCAGGTTTTCACAGCCTTTCTGATTCATGGTAAGCCTTTCCAAATCCCTGCCTAGACCTTGAGAAGATGCTGCTGTCTTTTCCACATCTGTGGCTAGTTTGTACACCTGTTTTGTGCCTTCTCAGGGAGCTTCTGGGCTTGCTGTGTCTCTGCTTGTCTGATGTCTCATCCTGAGATTGTGGCAGCTTCTCCTGGCTGGGTATGGTTAGCTGTTTCCAGGGAAAGGGATGGTTTCTGTCTTTCATAAGATCTCACCTGAAAGAGCTCCACACACTGGACACAGCAAACATGGAATCTTCTTCATGGCTCTTCACCAAATGCTGAGTCTTTGTTTAATTGAAGAATAGCGCACTCAGCACTACGTACTGCAAGTGTGCCCCTGAGTGGGCAGAGTACTGCCCCTGCACATTCTGAGACCTGCCTTTGCTGCATGAAGAGCATAGCTGTCTTAATGAGCACTTGACAGGTAAATCTGTTGTCTCTGCTTTCTTATGTGTCCTTATGGGAACCTGGCAGAATTCCCCAGTGGCCGTGGTCTGCCCTGGGTTGCTGCAGTGGCCCCACAGCTCTGCAGCTTACGGTTCATCACAGGGTAGTTGCTCTGTGGTGAACCATAGGAAGTCTGCCTTGAGACCATGGCCAGCTGCTGTTTCCAATACTGGTGCAGCTCCAGAGGCAGGAGAAAGGCGGGGTTCTACAAATAGTTAGGCCAAGGAAATGACGCAAATCTAAAAATCAGTTATCTAAAATAAACCGCATCTTTTTTCCATTGCCATTTTTCACTAAGGCTTTGTAAAAATAGCCCATTCCCAAGTGTTGTATTTCTGAAGGACATTTTACTTCCACAAGGAATTAGGGTTTTTGGCCAAAGCTTTAACTTTCACTGTGATTTTTAAATATGAGATAAGTTCCCTACCAGTCTGTCCTATGCTGAGAACTTCAGTTCATTTATGAGGTATGGTCAGCCATTGTGATCTCCTGCCCTGTCATCTCTCATACTGTTTCAAAGTGCATACTTGCCAGCTGGTTTGCCTTGAAAGCTTAATTTTATTGAAATTTAACTGATGTGACTGAACAGGAATCTTGAATTACAGGAGATAACAATTTTAATATTACATCATCAGCATAGTCTTGTGCTGTATCCATATGCTCATGAATAGTTCTTTCACTTTATTTTACCTACTGTATGTATTAAAAAACAATATTTGTTGTTGTGAGTTGTATAGCAGTAAGTTCTAAGTATAGCAGTTAAATAGCTTGATTAATGTGGCTAGCAGTAAAGACAGGCTGCATTTGATTGTGTGTTTTGAGGTGGTGTTGCTTTTTTTTATTTTGGAAAGGACATTGCCATAATGTAAGCCTGGATGAGCATCTCAAATTACATTAAGGGTTACACAGATTGAAAACAAGCATCTTTTTCTATTCAGCTTATCTAGAAAGTAAGTGCAGGATCACCAAAAATGTGTAACTGCAAAGAATCAGTGGAAATCTGGTTAGCATGAAGGCTAGCATTGGACATGTAGCAGCGTCAAGATTTGTATTTGACGTCTTAGCAAGAGTTTAATAAGGATCTAGGGATAATGACACTGTGAGATGGTCTAGTAATCTGAGGGTGGCAGCTGCCATTCTTGCGAGAGTGACCATTTGTCCTTCAGCCTAGCTATTTAATTCTCTTTTTCTGTTTTTTCTTAGGTTATGGTTACAGTGAGACAGAAGTAATATATCTAAATAACTATGCTACTTGACTATTCATTACTTGATTATTAAGCAGGTCGTTTTAAAATATAGATTGCTTTTGCATGGCAGTGAGCCAAACCTTGCCTTAGGTGTTCATGTTAGATGTGCATTCTGCTTCTTTTCGTTTTGACTTGCTCTTAGTGCATAGATCTTTTTTTTAATCAGTTCAAGAACCTTACTAATGATAACTAGCTTGCACTTTTAGGAAAAGGTTCCTAGATGTGTTTGCAACTTCCTTAGAATTGGAAGAGTTCATTCTACCTTCTTCAGTGTGTTTATTGTGTAAAGAGAAGTGTTTTGGTTATTTTTATTACAATTTTGTAACAGGAGAAAAGATCCCATTAAATGGGGTACATACATGGATTTTACTGATGAAGGTGTAAAAGATCTAGAGCCTGCAAGCTAAAACTTAGGGGGAAAAATCATTAATGTTAAGGCTGGTTAAGTTTAAAATTAGTATTTTTCCTATCACTTGCAGTTTTGAAGTCAAGCACTGGTATCTTTCTAAAAATATTCATAGGCTTAATTGGAGACAATAGCTGCTTTTTTGGTTTTTTTCGATGGGTTGATATGTGAATGTTATAGAAGTCAATTTATGTAATACTGGTTCTTCCACATGGTGTGGAAATAGTTTGGGGATGCATATGTATGAACAATTACAAAATTTATTTGAATGGAGTGTAAAACAAGCGAGTAATGGTCTATACTACTAAAGACAGAGTCATCTGGACTAGTCAGCATGGATTCACCACAACGAAGTCATGCTTGACCAATTCAGTAACCTTACATAAAGAGATGGCTGGCTTGGTAGATGAGAACAATTGAGTGGACAATTGCCTACCTTGGCTTCAGTAAGGCTTTTGACATAGAGAAGCTGTTGAAAGATGACCTGGGTGAGCAGACAGTGAGGTAAAAACTGGCTGAATGGCCAGGTCCATGGAGTGGTGGTCAGTAGTTCAAAGCCTCACTGGAGTGTGGCAGCTAGTGGTGTACCCAAGAGTGAGTACTGGAACCAGTCCTGCTGAACATCTTTGTTAATGATTTGGGTGATGGGGCAAATTTGTTGATGGTCCAGAACTGGGTGGGCTGGCTGGTATACCAGAGGGTCTTGCTGCCATCCATAAGGACCCTAACAGGCTGGAGAAATGGGCTGGCAGGATCAACAAGGTGGAGGTGCCAAGTCCTGCTTCTGAAGAGTAAAAACCGCAGACAACACCAGTATCTGCTGGGGGCTGCCCAGCTGGAAAGCAGCTTGGGAGAAAAGGCTCTGACTGTCTGGGTGAGTGTGAGCCAGCTCTGAGCCCTTGCAGCAAAGGAGGCTGATGTTGTTGGGGCTGCATTAGCGTTGCCATCAGCTGAAGGGAGGTGATCCTTTCACGCTACTCAGATCTGGTGAGGCTATACCTGGAGTACTGTGTCCAGCTCTGGCTTCCCAAGACAGCTGTGTGTCCATCAAAGAGCACAAAGATGATTAGTGACTAGAGAATGTCTCTCATGGTGAAAGACTTGAGAAAGCTGTGACTGCTCCGCTTGTAGAAGGGGAGGGCTTGGAAGAGTCTCTACAATTATTACCTGGAGGGGTAGCGTACAGTAGGCAGAGCCAGGCTTTCCAGTGGTGCCCAGTGACAGGACCAGAGGCAATGGTCACACTCTGAACCCAGGAGGTTCCCTCGGAATATGAGGGATTTTTTCATTGTGAGAGTGACCAAGTGGCGGCAACGGTAAAACCAAAGTCTTTATCCTTAGAGATACACAGAAGCCATGTAGATGTGATCCTGGGCAACTTGCTCAGGATGGCCCTGCTTGTGTAGGTTTGGACCCTGAGTATTTCTGTCTTCCTAAATTAAGTAAAATAATACAACTGACTTTGTTCTATGGAAGAAAAAGATTAATTTATTAAAAATAAAAAGGCTACCTGCAAGGAATTTTGTGCTCTCTTCCACACAACTGTGAACTGCAGCTTAGGTCTTTGAGGAAGAGGAAGAGTGATGTATCTATTGCTTGGCTGGAAAAAATGCAGTGTTTACTGCAGGGAAAATTTTCTGGGGTAGGCATGCAAGACAGGAAGTCACTGGCTGGATCATACTGATCTTTCCTTTGAGTATAGATGCTAATCATTGTTGTCAGTGCAACTTTTAAAATAAAGCCTTAAGGGTTTTGCTTCTTTGAAAAAAAAAAAAAAGCAATAGAAATAATATCTAATTCAGAAACTGTGATAATCGTGAACTAAATATTTGAATTTATTCTTCTGTATTCTTAATATGCTTTCACCTTAATATCTTCAAACTGCAAGTGTTGTATTATTTAAAAATTAAAGCTACATTCTGCAATAATTTTTTGCTTTAATAGTTGTGTTAAAATGCCAAAATATTGCAAGAAAATGACCATTTTCCAAATAACTTTCATGTCTTTTTTTTTTTTTTGAAAGATTATTGCAATCACTTGCCCTAAAACCTTGGATGAGGAATATGTAATTATTACGCTTTAGAGTGTGACTCGATTTTCATACTATTACCATTCAGATTTGGAAGAAAATTGACTCTTGCTAGTATGTCTCACCATGTATACAACATCCAGATTTTAATTTCATAGTTCAATTGAGACATTCTTTTCTTGTTTTGGAACTGTAGAAGAAGTAACAATGAAGTCATGAGAAATCCAGTCTTAAAACAAAATGTTTAAAAATATAAATGAACATTTTTATCTTTTGAGGGAGGAAAAACTCCAAGAAATGTTGACATCCAAAACCGACTTTTCCAAGAAAGTTTGTTTCAAGTAAATATGAAATAACAGCAAGAGCTTTTTTGTTGTTCTGCTTTTCGAGTTTTGTACCTCTCTCCCTTCTGCTTTTCATGAGTGTCCTACTTTGCCTCATCAATCTTTTGGTGTTTTTCTGGTTCACCAAAAGTGCTACAGAGTTTAGCATTTTAACAGGGTCGAAGTCCTGTCTTGCACGGTAGACTAAACCTTAATTATCTTTTATTATAGTTATAGCTGCTTTAAATTCCAAAAGATGAAAAATAGAGTTTTTTAGACTATTCTGTACTTCCCCATTAAATGCTTAATAATTTAATTCGTGGGGGTAATTTAAAGCTAAGAAAGTATTATAAAACTACAGTATTTCTATTTTTCAAAATGCTTTTCATGTTGTGCTGATTGTTCCAGTAGAACTTCAGCAGGACAAAAATAATGTTTTATTGTGTAAGAATTGCCTTAGGCATCTTGTTTCCAAACTTTGATCTCTAAAGCCTCATTGAGGAAGGTGAGAAAATAAAGTTGTACTCGCTCTGTTTTTCATTTGCTGCTTGCAGTATAACCTTAAAGGATGTCCTGAAGTGATCATCTGCCACTAGTCTGTATTACTGTTTTGAGATTGACAAAGCTTCTTCACTTAGTGAGGGCACTTGAACTTTCTTCTATGCCTGAAGTAAAAGGCCTTTAAAAAGCAGCCCTGTAGAGACTTTAAAGCTGTCCCTTCAACTAGCATTTGCAGCAGTTTAAATTCCATGCTGGAAGCATTCACCATCAGTCGTCAGGAAGAGTTTGTCTCCTCTGCTGGCTGAACAGCTCCTCTCAGCCCTCTTCCAGTTCTCTGTCCAGATCTACTTCTTCTGACCCCTCCTGCCATGTCTCTTCTACACTGCAGCTCTTACCTTCTCCCCCACACTTCTGTATGCAGCACAGATAAAGTTCATAAATTAAAAATAAATAATTATATCTTTTCTCACTACTTCTAATTTACTTAAAACAGTCTCTTTCATAGCAGACTATGGTGTCTAGCAGCACTGCAGCATCTCTTTCTGCCCTGTCATGGTTATTCGCATATAAACATAAGCTTAGTGCAAAAATTACTTATAATGCTAAAAATATGAACAATTGATTAAACTCTTCCTTTCTAGAGTGCTTTGTTCTTGCATCGTAATCTATTTTTCCATGTCTCTATTCAAAGAAAAGCCCAGAAAGCCTATAAATATATAGTGGTACATCTTTTCTTTGAAAGAGGTGAAGATTTTACTGGGCTGTTTGGATTACAGTGGTTTCTGGTAGGTGTAATTGTGATACGTTCTGCACTTTTTTTTGATGTGTCAAAAGTCTGGATATGTTGCATTATGGTTAACAGGAAAAGTGGGAAGGATGATCCAGACCACCAAATGCTTTTGCAGACTTGTCCATAGCATTATGTCAGGATGGGGAAATTGTTCATAGTTCAGATACTTCAGCTGGGTGCCTTAAGCTGAGCATGTCTAGGTGATACAAAGCTCCTTGTCATTGTTAGAGAAGCTTGTGCTGGTTTTTTTTGTTTTTCTGTGTCTTTTTGCATCTTCCGTGGACCTGCACTAGGCAAAGAAAGATGCATGCTATGTAATTAACAACTAAACATGGTGATTGCCAACTATTCTAAAAGGCAAGAGAATATTGAATTAAAAAAAAAACGAAAACAAAATTGACAACAAACCAAAAAATCCTCCAAATCCCCCACCCACCCCATCTCTCTGAAAAACCAACCCAAACACAACAACAAAGAAACCACCTTTTCTACTTTTCTGTTTCTCAGGTTACTAGATAATGGCAATAATCAGATACTGGCTTTGTTCTTAAATATTCTTACCTTTTAAGAATTTATTTTCCTGTATTTCAAACTTTGTATTTATTTGACTGAAATTGGCAACCAGTTTAAAACCTCTCAGGTAGAGGTGCTAGCAGATTGCATAAGCTTGAGAAATTCAAATAAAAAAGGATTAACTTGCTTTTAGCACTGGCAAGAAATGCCAGTTTTGTTTCTTTTCTGTCATTTCCTTGAAGAAATTCAAGTTGACATTGCTGAAATGTGATGTTTTTTCTCCTTAATAGAAAATACTGGTGCTGAAATACAAGGAGCTTTGAGTGCCAGTTAGAAGCAACCAAAATACCATTTTAATGGGAAATGTTAAAAAGTTTTAGTTACAATTTCTAATGATGAAAATTAGTCTAAACCAGAGACTTTTAATGCTACCTTATTTTGTTCTGTTGTGGGTTTGTTTATTCCCCTCTATATAGTCTGTCAACATAATGTGCTTTTTATTTCAAAGCTTTGAGCAGTATCTATGGCACTTGTGGTTTGGTTTCAAAGAAAGCCAGACGTACATCTGAAATGTATTTGAAATCGAGAGTTCAAGGACAGTGTGTTGAATGGGTTTGCAGACCTAATGACTGGGTGGCAAACAATATAAGCAGGCTATTTTAAGACTTTTTTTTTTTTGGGAATGGATTAGGCCAATGCTGCTTTAGAAAAACAACAATTTATATTAAAAGTCTTTTATCTTGACATTTCCAAAAAGTGAACAGTTTCCATGTGCAAATAAAGTAACTGCTGTGGACTACCCAGATCTGAAGAAAAAGTTGGGAGTCTGTTATAGACAAGTGTGTAAGTAGTACATTGGTCTCTTGAGAACATGAAGCACATATTTACCACTCTTCCCAGTGTTATATTGGGGCAAACATCTGCAGGTGAAAGTGCAGGATTAACACTATAAATAGACAAACTAAGAGGAAATTAGCAAAAAACAAGTAAATTGGGAAAAAATATTTCTTAAGAGAAGTGAGTCAGTGCTAAGTCAAAATAAACCTGATAAATTGCAGTGAAGAAAACTTAACTTTTGCTCAGAAGTAATATATATATTTATATATTTAGTAAAATTACTCAGACTATTGCTCAGGCTACTTCAGGGTAGGAGAGACAGGTGAACCTTCTTCTCCAGAAAGGCTGAAATGAGCCTTTTGAAGTGAAGGCTGAATCCAAGGTGCTTGTTGCACTTGACAAGCTGTTTCACATTCACCTTTTCTGGGGGCAATATGTGCAGATCTCAAATGGCGTATACCCAGGCTCTTGAGCAACACTCCAGCCAGAGTGCTGCAAGCCCTGCTGCTTGCAGATGTACCAGGGCTCCTGCCTGGCAGAGGAAATTGCCACTTCCAGAGGGCACTTGTTTTTCTGGAACAGTTACAAATACCTTCATTCTGCCTCCTGTTTCTCTCGTGCTTTACAATTGCCTGTTTGTTGGATCTGAGAGATAATTAAGTAATTTAAAAGATTAATTGGTTTCATAACTGAATTTGCATTCCAGGGATTCTGGAATTGCAGGAAGCTGTTCATGCAAAAAATGCCTTTGTGTTAGTTCTAAATAGCTCTATAAATGTGAGACCTTAATGGCTTTATGACTGTAGCCATTAAACAAATAACTCATCTGCCTTCAACATGATTAATTATTTTAAACATTTAGGATGAGATTGATTGTCAAAGTTGATTAAGATGTTTTTATCTAATATTTTTTGAATACAGGATTTACAATTTCATTAAGATGTTGCTAGCCAGCTGTCTTTTACACGGAAGAAAATATTCTCTTTGTATACTTGTTTAATTAACAGTAGTTATGGGTAATAGATCCATTGAAGGCTTATATTGTAGCACAGACAAAAAAGATTAATAGTTGAGTTTGTAATTTTTTCATGTTTAAACCAAATGTTATAAACAAACTCGTAAGTTCCTTGTCATAATGCTTATATGGGCAATTTCATCTGTTTTTTATTAATATTGCTAGTTCTTCAGGCATAGACTGGAATACTGTGGTGTGATGGGTGTCACTTTGTGGTGCAGTGTAATTCTCTATAATTTTCTTCTGATGTCATAAGAATTTGGAAATCAGGATGGGGAAATATTTATATAAACAAATACCACTTGTATTTCCCCTAAGTCCCAGCTTTTTTCAGGTGGAGCATGTGTGCTTTTATTTTGGTTTTGCCCTAGATGACCATAAGTAATTACAAAGACACCATTTTTTTGCTTCAGATTGACATGTGTGTGGAAATGTTTGTGTATGGAATACTGATTTAATTTACTGGATGTAGGTTTCTCATAGTTTCTTCTGGTTAGCTTGTATCGGTTGTTTATGAAGTTAATTTGTATGTAAACTGAATTTCTCTCATACAGCTGTTTATAGTCAGGATGTTTCCAGGAATTTCTTTGGGATAAAATCTTGCATTTTATTAAAAACACACTAGACAACAGTTGCTAAGCCTGGGATATGTGATTATTTGATTTCCTTTCAAGTTTCAAATACATTTCCTTGGAATTTAGAATCTGGTGAGCTTTACCTATCCCATCTTCCTTAAATTCAGTTTTACATTTTGTTCCATTTTGTTTGTAGGTGCTCTCCCCACTTTCCTGGTTGCACAGTGGGACTTTTCCCACTGCTGCTGATGCCCAGATGGTCTCCTTGCGGGAGGAGCAGCCTCAGCCGTTCCGTGGGTGAGTAGAGGCCATTGGGATGGAAGCATGGACAGCAGTGCCTCTCCTCCTACTTGCCCCTATTCTCTTCTTGCCAGGCAGCCTGGGAATTCCTCTCAAACTCTACCTATTTGACATGCTGCATTTCCCTCCAGTTTTCAGGCATGGTGGAAGAGGTCTTTTTATCTGGAGAAAAGCTCTTAACTTCCCAGTCATGTGGCAGCTCCTGGTTAACCTGGTAACTGCAGTGAGAAAGAGACATCCATTCCCATGGGCCTCTCAGTGTCTGTGGTTCTTGCCATCAGAAATCTTGGTCACAAAGCAAAAAGGCCACCAAGTGTTACAGTTCATGGCTTGAACATATTCCTGTGCTTCCTCTGTTTCTTCTTCTTCATTGATCTGGCACTGATGAAATCTGGAGTCCTGCTTTGTTAGTAGGCAGGACTGCTAATTAGCAGTGGATGTGGGAAGAACAACAAAACTTTATATTTTTTCAGTTTGGTTTGGTTTTTTTTACAGTAGGGCTCCTGTAACCTGTATATTTTTGGAGGTGCATAACTAAAAGAAAATCATAAGTTAAAAACAATATATTTAGTTCTGCTTCTTTTTCAAGACCAATTTCTTCTCTTTTGTCTGTAGTTCAACAAGATATTTAATCACCGATCATGAAGTTTTTCATGTTGGTTGAAAGTGGTGCTTTGAAATGGTGCTTGATTCAACAAGTTAGACAAGCTTTTTCAAACTATCAAGGTTTTGCTTTCCTTAAGTGGTGGGATTAAATCACCTTCATGCTGAGCATTACTTTGTTAGCTAGTAGCTCCATTTAGGGCTTGCATAATGCTGTCTTTAAAATAGACCAATGTAGTTCAAAAGCTATATAGTAGCTGTAAGTAGTAAATGAGCATGTGAGAGGTTCATATACTCAAGATTTAGTGACAATAATCTGTTAAAGCATTTAGTGAATGGGTGCTTGAGTTTGTGGACCAACACTAGATAATAATTTGTGGTGACTGCAAAGCTACCTAAATGAGAGTGTAAATAAGGTGGTGGTAAAAGGACCATTGTTATTCCTTAGCACCCTGCATTGCCTAAAATAAGCACCTCACGTCTACAGGAATATGCAAGCAAGCAAAGGAGATTAGGAGAAGACTTCTGAAGTAAATATACTTTGAGGTGGAGAAGGCTTTCATGGTACCTGCACAAGTATTTTTTTACCTTATACAAAGATTATTTCATCTTTTTTAAGACAAGATAATTTATTAGAATCTCTGTTTATTTGCCTAATTGAATAGTACTTAAATTTAGGCACTCAGCATTTGAGTTGAGTACTATTTTGTAGAGATTCATGTTATATACAATGCTGTGGTCAGTTAAAATAGACTTAATGAATCCTTTTTCAGGGCAAAGTAAAAAATGTTAAATTCAGATTAAAAACCAATGTATTATTTACAAAATGAGATTCCCTTTACTCATGTTAATTCAGAGCTTTTCTCATTTAAAGTTGTATTTGATATGAAAACTTTGAAGAAATTTTGTCTTCAATTTCTTGAAACTTTTTATGCTGATGTTTCTTTACTGCTGTCTTGATCTTGATTGTCCATTGCTTCTTGTTATTCATTACTTTTTCTCTGTACTTAATTTTGGTGGTTACATTCCTTGCAGAAAAATAATACCAATTAACATGTACTGTTTGGACTGTTGTCCAGTCCAGTATGAAATAATATGTTCCTGCCATTGTATTAATGTTAGAAAATACAAGAGATTAAAAAAAAAAAAAATCTGTTACTGATAATCATCTAGGGTGGTAAATCATAACAGATACTATTTGGAGATGCTTCTGTCTTGTTCTTTTAATGAGTCTGCAGACAACTGTAACACTGTTTATGCGTCAAATGATGAGTGGTGGTGGTGTTATAGTAAGAGAGGCTAAGTGGTGACTTACATTTTTGCACTTGTTTTTTACATGTCTTGATCAAGAAAGTCAATTCAAGTTAGAGACTGTGTGTTATCTGTACTCAAATTACTATTATATCATGGTTTTTATCAATCTTGTGGTTGATATTACTCTGATTCTGGCTAATTGAATTATATTTTAGATAGATGTAAGACTTGGGCAGGGGTGGGATACTCTTATCTAGACTGACGTGGTCAGTGCACAAATACCACATCCACATAGTGAATGTAGCTATTTGGTGTCTGTGAAAGTAATCGTCTCTGTGTTAAGTGTCGTCTGTGATGATTTTTAGAATTCCATTGCACAGTGATGTCCCTTTGCTCTGTGTGGAAAGATTTCTGCAGTATGAGGCTACATAATACACGTTTGTCAGAAGTGTATCTTGAAATTATTTTTCACTATTTGAATGAAGGCTGAAGGTGGTGTGAAAATTGCCTTTGATGCACGTATTTTCAACTCCACCATAAAAACTGATGAGAGAGAAATGATAGGTGTGTGTTTGTGTTTCTCTGCAGTGTTTGACTTCTTAGTGAGCAACAGGAGTGATTTCTGTTGCAGAGAAACTGATAGTGGGCAGGTGGCCAGGGCTGCTTTGGCTTGCTGAGATGCCACTGAGGAGCAGGATGCTGACCAAGTCCAGCTTGGGATTGTTTTGGGCTGTAAGTGAGCAAGCAGCCCTGCCAGCTTTTCCTCTGCTCTGTGCAAGCCATGGTGCCATCTGCATGCAGCAGCAGTATGGGTGGTCAGACACCTTTCCTGGCACTGCCTTCAGGTAGATACCTGATACCTGTGGTGTTAATCCTCTTCTGTTTACTCTGCCTTGCACCAAGGGAGAATTTTCATGTTTACTGCGTCACAAATAAAAACCATTTACACAGTATGATACTCCTTCTCAACTTTATCACCTCTTCCACTCCTTCAAACTTCTCTCAATCTAGGTTTTTGCAAATCTGATGTAAATGTTCTTGGTAGCACAAGGCCTTTTTTTGATATTGACTTGATCTTCAGGCAGAATTGTGTCGGTCTCTTCAGCTGCCCCAGTTAAACCATCTGATATTCTAGTCAGCTCTGCCTATTTCGTATCACTATCATCATTAAAAATAACAGTAGAAGTTAATTTGAATATGTCTTCTCTTTTATGGACAGAGTGGATGAGTTCATTGCTTGTTTGGTTCTGGCAGTAACATTTAATGGAAAAAGCAGATGCTTGGAGCAGGCATGTGAAACGCAGCTGAGGGTTGCTTGTGGGGTGAGGGAGGCTTTGAGCTGCTCACAGGTTTGTTTGGATATGTTCTCTTTCATGCTTCCGGCATGTTTCTGAGCACCACACTCTGTGCTAGGCTGATCAAAACATTGACTTTTTCTCCATTAGCTGCATCTTTTATTTCTTAGCTTCCTGTGGCTTCTGTGGTGCTGTTGGTCCCGTCAGGAGGCCAAGCCAGGGAAGTTTGCACAAGGAATGCCTGCGGTCAATGCCAATGATTCTCTCTGTGCAACTTTGCCTGTTTGACAAACAGATGATTCTCAGTCTTTGCCATGTTCTGCAGTTGTGCTGTTCCTCGTGATCCATCCAGGATAATCGACTCTTCACAAATTTGTGGTACCCCTGAGTAACTCTTCTGTCTCCAGACAAAACAAGTGGTTCTTGTTCGTTTACTTTGAGCCACTTCAGTGGTGCCGCCTGAGGGAGGTATTCTTGGTGTTCTCTGTAGGCCCAGTGCAATTGCAAACACCTTTCCTTTTGAATACAGTAGAGCTTTTTTATTGATCTTGATATGTGTTTCTTTCTTATCTTCATTTGTGGTGATGTAGAGAAATTAGAATATGACTGAAGAGATCTGAATACTCTAGAAACATATTTTTTGGAGAGACAGTAGCAGGTTTTTTCTGGAGGTACAGGTCTGGTAGCTTTCTTTCCCAGTGGTCTTTATGCTTTTGATTTACTGTTAACAATAATAGGACAAAAATACACTAATGCATTTCATAGCTGTTATTAGTAACAGAAGCTATATGAATAATAATGTAGCAAAATCAATAATGATTTTAATGAGTGAATTTTCCATAATGTCATCATGTTCTGGGGGGCTTTTTGTTCATATACGTATGTGTGTGTGTACATATATGTAAATATAACTAAACCTACAGACCCACCTGACTAAAATTTCATAATGTGATGCAGTGCTGTTTCATAATCTATCTAAAGTAGCTCATTGCTTCTGTACAACTTCAAAGAACAACTGCATGGGCTTTTTTATGTTGTGCGTAGTTCAGCATGGTCAGAAATACCTGGGCTAAACCAGTATGCTGGTGAGAAAAATACACTGATAATGGTAATGAAATAGAGGTGGTTTTGTTTTAAGTTGAACAGTCTTAAATTAGCAATTGCTTTTTTGTTGTTATCATTGCAGTCAATGATATGTAGCTTCATTTATTGTAGAGTAATATTAAGGCAGGCTTCTTTATATATTATGAAGTTGGGGATTATATATCTAGGATTAAATAAATTTGTGTTACAAGCGATGGGCATTTCCAGTTCTCTGAACCTCTGTTTGTATGCGCAGATTGAGAATTTTATTGACTAATTTTATTTTTCTCTCTACAAGATTTAATAATTTCTTTTCTTTTTTCCACCCTTACAATATAGAGTAAAATATTAAACATTTCTTGTATGTAACATTTGTTTACAGTTTGAACTAGTAAAAAAATTTTCCTGGTGACTGTTTGCACATTGCATTTACATTTGTACACATATTTTCTTTTTCTGTTTATGTGTGAAGAGCTGTTACTGGCTATGCATATGAATATTAAATAATTTTGATGCTTTGATTTTTACATTAATCAGAAAATTATTGACCAATATCTTTAAAGAGTAAGATAGCTTTGCAACACAGGAAAAGTAATTCTTGGACTAAATGAAACTGAAGTAAAATTTTTAAAAAATTTAGTCTGAATAAGCTTTAAATGTAGCATTTTTTTTTCACTTGTACTATTTTGATTTGCTATTCATAAACAATGGGGGGAAAAAAGACTATCTTGTTTGAATTTTTTGTTACAAAAATTTCAATTTCATTTGATATTAAGATGGTGACTTCTGGAAAGAAGTTGGAAATTTAGTTCAAGTAGGCTGATTTGGTTGTTCCCATACCATAGAAACTCTAGCACTGTGTCCATGGGATGTTTATGGCCTCTGTTGCTGGACACAGCAAAGAAACAGCATACTCATGGTGTAATATCCAGCCAATTATTTCAGGTCTGTGTACTCATTATGCTGTTTGCTTGTTTAGTATTGCAGGAAGTATTTCCACACCTTTTTCTTCTCTAGTAAAAACTTAGTTTTTACCATCTGTTACTGGGGAACAGCCCTTCTTAGTTATCATTCTTGTCTGTTGCATTTTTACTTTTTCAAACAAATTGCTGTGCTTCATACTTCATTGGATTATGTATTTTCCTTCTGCATTCATACATGTGTGTAGTTGCTTCCATTATATCATGCCTGGTACAGTAACTAAATCCATAATGTAATGGAGAGGGTGCGTTTAGTCTTAAAGTTTTCTCTTTCCTTTTCAGTGCTACAAATTAGTTTTCTTGAAATCTGATGCAATTATGTTAAAAGCTTCCTTTTTAATTTATACTTCTAAGCATCTCATTTATGAGCACTGCTTCTCTACATATTCTTTCTTACTATTTTTTTTCTTGAGTCAGCAATAATGATTCTAACTCTGGCAGTTTTGGGCTGGAACCAACAAGAAACTACTTTAAAAAAAATAAAAAGTAAAAAGGAATCCCAGCAGACAGCAAATGACACAATTCCTAGTGTTTGTTGCCAGCTAGGAGTGTAAACTTACAATGTTTTACTTGTTAGGGTGTGACTGCATGTGTTTACTCTTCTGCCATATGATCTGTGAGCGCTAGCTTGTGATGTAAAGTGCTTAGAATTAAATTACTTTTACTTTTTGAGAGCGTAGTGCTTATTCCACTACTGATACCTCAGGTGCAGTATGTAGCCTTAACAACCTAGTTTTGTTTGTGATAGCTATGGCTTTTTTTCCTGTCAATAAAAAGTACATCAGGATTTAATTTTACGTCATTTTGTGCTGTTCTGTGAAAATGTCTTTGCATGAAAACTGAGTTAACTTTCACTGTTATATTGCAGATGTTCTGCTGCCATTTTCAGGAGAGTAAATGTGTAGTTGCAGGCTTGCCTCATTTCTCTTAAAGTTTGTTGCTGAACCACTATGGCAATTATAAAGTGCTTACTAAAAGCGTAACATTTTCACACACTTCTCTCAGGAAGCACAGTCCATATGTGTATGCACAGTGGATAACTTTGCTAGCATGATACTGATGAAGTCAACAGAACCAGTAGCAACTAAAGTTGCCTGAATTTGGTGGGTTAGGCCATTAGGGCACTGTTGAGGTTTGGTTTTTTTTGTGTAACAAACACACAAGTACACTGGGTGTTCAGTTCTCTGTATGTTAGTGACTAGATCAAGAAGGATCTTGATCTAGTCACTAACATACGGAGATATCATGTTTCAGGTGCAAATTTAGTATTACTAGCCTCTCAGCTATATTATTATCTCCAAAAGATGTTTTAACAACTATTGGGTTCCATCTGTCTGTTCTTAATCAAATCTTCTTTCAAGATAAGGATGAATTCTTGTTCTTTGCTTCAGCATGTATACCTTTAAACACAGGTAAATGTGTCACGTTAAAGCATTAAGAGGGTGGATGAGGTGTGTTTCCTTGTGTGCATGGTGTGGTGTGACACAAAAAGTCTATCACACCTGCCCTGATTGCTGCTGAACTCTTCTGCATTCTTGGTGGCATTTCCTGTGTGAGAGGTAGGGCTGGAGCAAATTACAACTAGTGTTGAGATAATTTAGCGATGCAAATATTGTTATTGCTGAACTTTAAACATGTAAATTGAAGTGCTTCCTGCTACATCTGCTTCTGGATGATTTAAATCTAAAGTAAAAACAACAAAATGTGGTCCCAGGGAATATAATCAGTTAAGTTGTTGGGTTTTTTCTTTAAGGGTTTTGTATTAAGTGCATTTTAATGTTCATTATTTAAAAATTAAAAAAAAAAGACAACTCTGAACCTCAGATTTAACTTTGACATTGATGATCTTTGCCCTTGGAGATAACTAGTAGGGAGTCTGTATTCATTATATGTTTTCTGTTACCAGCTGTCTCTTTAGTTTTTCATATGACATTATCTGTCAAAATAGGCATTGCTTGTAGATGGCCAGGTTGTAAACAATTAAAAAAAATGTTTGCAGAAGTTCAGTAGAGATTTAAAAAAAAGAAATCTTTCCATCAGTGGGCTTTTGGACATGAGAAGGCAAGGGAGGATTTCATGCAGTATTGTAACTCTGTGTTGTCAGGTGTAAGGATTGAAAGAAAGGACAGACTTTTGGGCTCTTTCTTCTCCCCTTGAACTTGGACAGTGCCTTGGAAGGAGGTTGTTTGAATGAAATGGAATAGGAATGGGATCTGGAGAAGGAGAGGGCTAGGCAATTAAACGTGAGCTGAATGGATGATGAGGGAAACAAAGGAAGGAATTTAGAAAGGAAGAAATAGAATAGTTGGGGCAGTGATAAGGGCTGATGTTTGAAGAGGAGCTGAGGAAGGAAGATATGCAAAGGTTGTGTTTTTGTACTGCCACTCTTAGCAATTCAGCCATGGAATAAGATTTCATATATTTACCATTTACTTTCCAAGTTAGTTAGGTCTTGAGTCGCTGTAATGTTGGTCCAGGTAGAAATTCATGACTTTTCCTGCCTTACAAGGTATCATTAGAAAATATTTGCAAGCATTGTAAACCTATGGTGAATCTAATAAGTATCCTTCTTATTTGTGAATTAATACAACTCCAAATGATGCAAATTCATATTCTAGCCTAAAAATAAATGCAACATTCTAAAAGAAGTGTTGTCTCACAAATTCTTGAATTCATGTGGTACATGTGGAGCTACATTTAAAAGGATCTGTAAATGCATCTTGTGTTTTATATGGTTTCAATACTCTTCTAGTTGCTGTCATGGAGTAAAATATTTCTGTATGTAATTATTTACTAGGCAACGGTAGTGGGGCTTGGAAATGCATAAACTAATGTGGATAGAGTTGGTCTGGAAACTGAGTTGTTAGGGAAAACTTTCTGCTGAAAGAAAATAGGGTATTTAACTAAATTCTAATTCTGATTGTATATCTCAGAATAATCAGAAAGGGTTAATCTCTTGAAGAGCTGTACTTAAGGGTGGATGAAGCTGTGTGCATTCACTAGAATACTATCTGAAAGTTGACTTCCAATGTTACCTTGTGCTTGTTTAGAATGGGAAAGAATTACTTTTCTCCATAGGCATTTGTATGGGACTCTGTTTGGAGGTGTGATTAAATAGTTTTGATAAAATACTGGTGTTTTAGGAGTTGCTAAACAGTGTAAACATGGAACTGGGGCCTTTCCTGCTTCTCATGCTGCCCCAGCAGCGAATTGTCTGGGGCTGCAAAAGGAGAGGGGAGGGGACGGGACCCAGCTGGGACAGCTGACCCCAACAGCCCTAAGAGATATTCCTCACCATACGACATCATGCTCAGTAACAAAGCATGGGGAGAAGGAGAGAGGTTTGCCAGCTCTGCCTCTTCTCTGGGACTGGCTGAGTTCAGTAGGTTGGCTGTTGATGAGTAATTGTGGGATTTTTTTACATTATTTGCAGTGGTTTTGTTTTGATTTTCTTTGAGGAGTTTTGTTTTTCTTTTTATACTACTCCTTTTTCCTTATTAAGCTATCTTGATATCAACCCATGAGTTTTGCACTTTTGCCCTTCCAGTTCTCTCCCCATCCCCATGGTGGGTGGGCAGTGAGCCAGCGGCTGTGTGGTACTTGAACTGCCTACTGGGGTTGAACCATGACATAAACTTCACAAATCATCTCAACCTATCAAAATGAAGTCTTGAAAAGTTTGGCTGATTGTCTGCTGAATGTTTTGAGTTAATATGAAGTAGTAATCTGGACACTCACATGCTTTCAAGATGTGCCAGTGGCATGTTCTATGGATTCCTCTGTACATGCCTTAAGGGTTTGCTTGGTTATTTGGAGACTTCACCATATTTATGTTGGGTTCGACACTTTGCTTCTCTGTTTCATTTTGACTTCTTATTCTGGAATCTAAGGCATTACAGAAACTGTTTGATACTATTGCTCATGAAGTTGAACCACTGTAGTGAAGTTGAGGCTGCAGTGAGCCTGCTACAGTTTAAATTTTTCTGCTCCATGCATACATATTGTAAGATGATGTTTGGGTGGTGTTTAATATGGATATTGTTTGGTTTTAATGTACAATATTCAATAGTGTCCTGTAACTATGTCCTCAGTATGTTTTCTTTTAAAGTCCAAGCAGTATTTACTTTCTGTGTAAAAGTAAAATAAAAATTTAAAAAAAGCTTTAAAAGGAGAGATAAAAGGTTCCAGTATTCTTGTTCCTCAGTGGCATATTTGCCATTTAGTCTTGTTTAGTACACAATGAATTTAATCTATGTATAGAAGTACAAATACATTAATATGCTAATTGCATTATATTAAATATTCTAACATTGTTTAAATATTATATATACAGAAAAACAGTGCTTGAAATCTCTGAAAGGTGCAGTGATAATAAAAATTTACCAAAATAATTTGCATTTTGCACCACTGTAAAATAGATCATTATTTTTACCTAACTGTAACATGATAGTGTTACTGAAGCACAGAAGTTATGTAGCTATAGCATCTGAGCCTTGTTAGCATAACAAATGTCACCCACTTACTGTTGGCCACTGTACAACTTTATTTTCAGCTTATTACTACAGTGCTATGCTTTGTAATAATAACTGCATCCACAATTGGAGCATCTGTGTGACTGGTAGTGCAGGGCAAACGCAGAGCTGTGGCTATGGGCACGAATGCAAGTATATTTGTTTTATTCCAGTGTTTGTCACAACCAAGACTTTTTGGAGGCAAAGGCTTTGTAGTGGACATGAAAATTATTTCTTACTGAAAATCTTGCACTCTTAATGTTGAGTTCTTAGAAGAAGAAAAATTGTTGCTGCAGGTTATTCATTCCTATAGTTAAACACCGTGCAGGTGTAAATAATATGTATCTGTCTAGTTATTCTGCGTGGTCATTTGGACTTACCACAACATGAGTGGTAAACCTCAATGTAATCAAAGGTTTGTGATAGCTGAGCTGTGGTTGTTAGTGAAGGTGGGCATGTTTAGATGGAAGAATGTAGCCTGTTATGTCAGAGTTTGGTATGTTGGGACTGGCCCCCTACTCAACCTGTATAAAGGTGGCTGTGCTCCTTTCAGACTCATCTGGACAAGCGTGGGTGTCTGAAGAGGGGCTGCAGTGAGTCAAGATGCAGGACATAACTCGAAGACTGTGCCACCCTCTTGGGTGTTTTGGCTTGGAAACAAATGAGCTTCTAGGATAAGTTTATATTTAATATTTAGACAAATTTTTCTTGGAGTTGAGGGGAACAGTACTATTGTTTCTCCTCAGCTGTTGTTCTGTACAGCGCACCCCCTGCACACCATCCTCAAGTACTAGAAATAGCAGTGCTGAGATGAGTGAGAAGGTTGTCATATCTCACCCTAATGTTTCTGGCACTATCCCCTTGTCAAATCAAGTCAGTAAATTATTGAAGAACATGTGTTAACTCTAGGAGGAAGATTATTGGCACATTAGTGGCTATATGGCTCTCTCAATTAATGAATTAAGCTAAGTTCAGGGTTAATATTTAGATCAAGGGCAGAAAAGAGGATCTGATCTGACTGGAGATTATATTGCATACCAAAACTGTGAAGGGTGGATGACAAAATACTAGGCAGGATTATTTCCTTCATAGAGCAAACAAGCTGAAGTTCCTAATAAAAATAATAAATATTTCTCTATAAACAGAAACAGTAAACATAGTGAAGCACTCTGAAAATTTCCTCTTCTTTATTCAGGATTTGTCTGCTACAGGTAAAGTTGAATTCAGGTCACAGTTTAAGACATGAGAAGTGCATAAACACCCCACTGCAGTCGCAATTTGTGGACAAAATTAATTTCTATTTTTTGCAATGCCTAAGCCTGTGCTACTCCTGAACATTTGAAAAGCTTCAGGAGACATAACTGAGATAGATGGAGGATAAAAACTGAATCCAAGGTTAAAAATACATGTCTTTGAACTTTCTTTTATTACATCTGTTGGACATAGACTTCTAGCTCTAAAGTAAAATAATTGAAGATTTTGAAGTTTCTGTTTGGCTGTTGCCAGTGATGGGATAGAAAAACCTACCCTATAATGTTTTATTATGATAAAGAGTATACTGTTTTACTATACTAGAAAGTGCCCTGCAGGAGGATGGCAAGCCAGCAGTGTGCCCTGGCTGTGCCCTGCAGGAGGATGGCAAGCCAGCAGTGTGCCCTGGTGGCAGCAGTGTCCAACTGCAGCCCGAGCTGTGGAAGCAGTGCTGCCAGCCCGCTCACCTTCCCTGCTGCACTGCTGCTCGGCATCCCTTCTGCCAGGGCAGGGGCTGGGGAACACCACCTACAGCCAGGAGACGCTTTCTTCTGCCTAAAGAAAAGGAAGGAGAAGGGACTTTGATGCTGTCTTCAGCATCAAACCTCATGTTTGGCTGCAGAAAGGATGCAGGTGGGTTCTGCACCAAGGCTGCAGGTGGGTTCTGCACAGTGGAAGGATTTAAGCATCAGAGGTCAGCTGTAAAAAAAAAAAACATGCCAAATACACGGTGGGATGTGGAAGGGATAAACTTCCCTGAGAGGAATTGCTGTCCTCAGAGTTTTCTGAGCTCACCTGGATATGAGCAACTGACTAGCATAAGCTTTGCTCAGAGAAGGAGAGGGGACCAGGTGACCTTATTATGTCCAGTTGGACTGGAATTACTCCGCAGCTGGCAGACTTGAAAATTACAGATCCTCAGCAAAAGTGGTAGAAAGTCTCAGACTTGGCTTGGAAGTTCTCAAAGTACTTGCCATGGGGAAAATGCTCAGAAATTTGACTTAGTGGAACCATTCTTGGGAGCAGTTCTGGAATGCTTATTGGCTGAAAGGGTTTGTTTTTCTCTATGTGATGCCAGTTGGAACAGATAATTTCTGTGAGACACGAATACATCACACCTATGAGACATTAATAGACACAACCTGATTGGTTTAGCAGCTGTCTATATCTCCTGTATCTTTATTCCTAGGATGCATTTGAGATGCTTGCAAATTTACTCCATAGTGCTCATCTTGCTGGGACAGTGGTTGGCTCTTCTATCTTTTCCTAGAAGCAACTCCCTTCTCAAAAAATTGTTTGGGGGTGATTAACCAAAATGTGTTTTGTTCTGATCAGAATAGGATGATTCTAGTAAACTCTTTAACTGCATATGGCTCTGTAGCCTAGGGTACAATGGTTAATTTAAAGAAGAGAAATGGATACATCATGCTTTGTTTTAGACTGAATTTTCCCTCCTGAGAACTGAGTGAACTGAACTTTCTGTGTAAAACAGAAATTCAGTTACTTGCCAGTGCCTGAATGCATCTGTATTTCCATCTTTTCAACTGAATCTAGTCAAAGATGACTACTTGGATGCAATTTTTCTATTGAAGAAAAACTTGTCCATTTTTTCTTGAATACTCAGAACTTTTAGCAGCTATATAGCATTTTCAGATACATACTAAAAAGTTGGGATTTTGTTTGGTTAGAGTGGAGTGGTTTTTTTGTCGCACCTAAGAATCTTGACTGAAAAAAGGATCATCTGGTACACTAAGCATGATATCACATGCAGAAGCAAATTCCCCTGCACTTGTGAAGAAATTGTGTTGTTAAAAAGGATGGTTAATTGCAGAGTGAAACAATCAAAATAGTTTGTGTGAATTTACTGAAACCAGGATCAGAAACTCTATCCAGTTAAATGTGGTCCTGAAATTTGGTCCTAAGTCTTCTGAGCTTTCTGTCCATTGGAGTTTCTTCTCTATACGTTGGGCATATCTTGGTTTGGATACTTCATTGTTATACAAGTGTCTCTATTCCTTTGGTCACGTTTTTGTTAATTTTCTTCTCTTTTCCTGATGCATTTTTAAAAATTTGGTTTTGGGGGTTTGGGGTTTTTTTGTTGTTTGTTTGTTTGTTTGTTTTTTTGTTGGGTTGAAGGGAATGGTCTTGTGGGGTTTTGTTGTTTGGGATTTTTTTAAGTCTGTGCTCTTAGTTACCACATTGTAATGCACAGGACAAGAGACAGTATGAATCCACACAATTATTTCTAAGTCCTTTCTAAGTCAAGCAGCTAAAGCAATTTATGGTAACTGAATATTTGTTCTTAAATCTTGCTGTATGAATAATTAATTTTGTAAGACAGTCTTGCCATGTTGCTTAAATGGTGCATTTAGGGGTTATTTAAGTTTGTTCTGTCCACTCTTATGTGATCTAAGTGTTGCTTCTTTTTGTGGGATAACAGAAAGCGTACCTGAACTTGACATTTACTCAGCTTAATTTTTATTTTTTAAACTTTATTTCTGAAATAGTCGGTGCTTAAATATACTTTAAAATGTCTTAAAATCTACAAAATAATTCAAGAAAATAATGTGAAATGGGAGGAGACCAGTTTATTAAAGGTGATAATTAAAATCTTGCTTTATAGAACATTAGTAGGCTAAGTGTTATTTTAAGTCCAAGGGATTTATTCAACTTAGTTTTGTTTCCTTTTGAGCATTCACCTGAGGCATTTATAGGTCATAGTGAATGGGGAGGGTATGCATGTAGTAGGAAATTTGAAATAATATTTCTAACTTTCTTCTGTTGTGTTTCAATTACAGTAGTTTCACGAATATAAG
>VRYO01002297.1:22997900-23094867 GCA_009812075.1 Sialia sialis
CTCGATTCTTCAGTGAAATAGGTGCGGCTTATCAGTGTGAAATTACTGTAAATCTGACACTGATATCTCATGATGACAGTGCTAGTTATTGCTATGTGCCGCTGAGGATCCAGCTTGGAAAATGTAGGACCAACAAAAAGAGAAGAAATGGGCCTTTGAAGGTTATGAGCTCTTGCAAGAAATGTGTGTAGCATTGTCAAATTCCTTTAGTAGTGCAGTCAGCCGTGTCGATTCAGCAGTGCAGTTTAATCAGTAGTCAGGGATATCGTACTGCATAATTTCAGTCTGATAACATTCTGTTCATCCCGCTTGCTCAGTCAGAAAGTAGCACATTTCTTAAAGAGGGAACTGTGTTTTATTCTGCACTTTCTTAGTATAATTATGAAAAGACATAGCAGATACATACTACCTGAGCTGGTAGTGTTTGCTACATGGAAAATTTATTACCAAATAAGAGAAAGATGTGTTTCAGTTTCCCCATGTATGACTTAGAATATTAAAAATATATTTAACCTGGTTTGTTGGGTTTTTTTTCCTTTTGCCTTTCTAGACATTTGTTGCTTTCTATAAACTGTCTTTCTTCTTAAGTAGAATTCTTCATCTCACTGCTGCAGAAAGATGTGTTAACTTGCATTTCATTTTTACCATATATAAATATACAAACAAGACACCCTAATAAAATAGTCTTTAAAAATGTACTTTACACATGCACACATATATCTATAGTGTATCTTTTTCTCCTATAACTCAAGTACTTTGCTGTTTAAACAGACTTTAATTAGCTAAAAATTAAACAATGAATTGTTTACTGTTTCAAAAGCCATAGGGAATATATATTTTTCATAACTAGGTACTTCTATTAACTAATATTCACAGCTGTAAGGTGTGTAAGGTTGTGTAAGGTTGCCTAACTCCTGTAAGTTTTTTTATTAACTAATACCTGTTCAGTTGCTCCCTAGTAATTTTAAAAAGTGAATCTTAATGAGAAAGGGAGGCTTTTTATAACGTTACCTATCAAGCACGCATTCATTGGATAATTTTTGTGACTTAAAGGGCTGATGCATAAGTGGTTGCTTATGAGGAAGTAATTTGCAGAAAGTTTCTAAAGCATGAGTAAACGAAATGTTCTTCTTCCCTTCCTCTGTAGTGTTCAGTGTGGATTGCAGCACGGTCGAGTGTCCTCCTGTTCAGCAAGTTGTTTGCCCCCTGGATAGCTATGAAACTCAAGTCAGGCTGACGGCCGATGGCTGCTGCACCCTGCCCACAAGGTTGGTGTCTCCATGGCTCGGTGTTTGTAACTTCTAAAATTTAAATTTTAACAACAGTTCAAGTGCTGTAAATGCAGGATAAAAATGCATACTTCTGCGACAATAAATGCAGATACTGAAGAAAAGCTATGTGAAGCAGGTTATATCAGTCTGATGGAAATACAGAATCTTGTATTTTTAAAGCAGAAAAAAAGTCTTCATGGTACAGATGAATGAAGTTGATTTCTGCTAAAATTATTTGAGGAGATCATGCCTCTAGTTTGACTTTCAGGTAATTCAATTAATTTTACAAAAGTTAACTTTTGAAGGTCTTTGATGTTAAGGAGTTAAGTGATGGAGATGACAGAAGACATGCCAGAAAAAAAAAAACCTCATCTAGTTAAAGGAGAAACAAAATCTAACTTTTTGTATGACCACTTTAAAAAGTGAAAGATGGAACTCTCTGGAACTGAAGGGGACAGATATTTCAAGTACTTGCTTACATTTTACTTCTGTTGTTGTTCAAGTAGGTAAAACTTATTGTGATTAAAAAAATAAGACAATTTTAGAGTTGATTTTGTTCCACAGTTATGCACCACTATTTGAGTTTTTTACAAAAACTTTCCCAAAGCTTGATTCATGAATATGCCAAATAAGTATATATTCAAGCAAAAATTAACATCAATTAAAAGGATTTACACCAAAAATAAAATTTTTCTTGTAGCTAGTTGGCTTACTTAGTGGAAGGTCTTTGCAGCCGTAGACTATTGTTGTGTTCTTAGCCTCTTGCATAAAGTAGTAAAAAATTTTAGAGAATTCAGAAAATAGAAGATAACAAAGATTGTATAATCAAGGTTGTTCTCTTTTGGGTACCCTTTGGGTGCACATTTATTGTGGCATTTTCTTCAAAAATTGTTGTTTCGTACATTGTTGACATATGAGAGTCTCTTATTGCATGGAAATTCAATGATATTTAATAAAATTAGGGCAGAAAAAGAGATATGGACAATATAATTTAATGCGCTGATCCTGCCTCTTAAAATTTGAAAATATGTTTCTAAACTTGACAGGTTTTATTTGTAATTGTCAAATACTGATAATAGTCTGATTCTTATTATCCTTACTCAGCGAATGCTACAAGTGTTGTTTAGTTCAGATATGTTTTCTTTTATTTTTTTGTTTTCTGAATTTTGCATACCAGAACATGGTATGGATTCTCAGTATCCTCCCTTTATTCTTTGGCATGTTTTCAGTAAATTTCCTAGGAAGTACAGTGATGTATTAGTTCAGAGCTGACCTGACTGGCTGGGACTGTGCAGGAGTCTGCAGATTTTATAGTCATCATACTGCCATTGTTGCAAATACAGCTCAGCATGTTCAAGACAACTATAGTAAAATTCAGAAAGATAAAGTCAAAGAAGCAGTCACAGATTAATATTTCATACATATAGAGTTTAGATTAACCCTTAGTAACATTGATACATTAGAAAGATTAATGGTACATTTTTACTTCCAAATTTGTTTCAACTTGTTGGACTAAAAATTATACATAAACCAAATTATTCTTGTTTCGCAGAATTAAAATTACGTTCTATTTTTATGCAGTCTAATATAACTTGTGGTTTAATTTTTCTACTGCTCGGGTGAAGGGAATAAAAAATATCCACTTTCTTCTTTATCAGTGATAACTTCAATATAGAGTACCAAGAAAATAAATCTTCATTTACTTTAGAAAAATTACCAATTTGAAATATCTTCTATTTCTAGAATACATGTGGGAACTGATCTGAAATAAAACACCTACAGCAAGCATATTCTTGAAAGGATCTTTTTATTTTGTTGAGAATGTTTAAAAGTAAAGTTGGTTTGCTGATGTCTAAAGTGTCCTTGTCCATGTGTGTGGCAAGTGTCCATGTGTCTGGCAAGTCAGTGATGAAACCAGTCTCCTCTTCTGCCCTGCACAAAGGTCCTAATTGTAGAAGCAGGCTTACAGCATGTGAATTACTAGATAGCTGTGAATTCCTGAAACCTCTTTGAAATCAGATGTTGCACATTCCTGGGATCACAGTTTGACAAGGGATCAGAGCTAGGATAGATGAATACTTAGCTCTTGGACTCTTAGGATCTGATCTTAGGAACGAAGGGGATTTTGTGTTAATACCTCTGCCCTCTCTGATGCATAAAACTGCAAAGTATCCCACAATTAGCGTATATAACCTAATATATCTGCAGGCAGGTAGGAACAGTTGTAGGTGCCTTGTACTCCAGGTAAAACTGAATCTGGCAGCAGTATGATCATCTCCATGCTTTACATATTGTATGCCTGCTAGAAATATATTTAGTTTTTTCTATTTTTATTTACTACTGTGCTTCTTAAGGAAGGCAGTGCCCTACTCATCATTCATGTCCTGTAAGTAAAGATTTTATTTCAAGGTGGAATAAAGGAAACCGACATGAGGATAATAGAGAAGAAAGTTTTTAAAAGGGTTAGAGGAAAGAGAAGTGCATGTATGAAAAGAAAAAACAGAAAGAGAAACAAAGAGCAGTTACTTGGAACATGAAAACTGAGCCATTTGACACCCTTTATAGGTGAAGAGTCTCTGTGAGACTTGCATATCAAAATTTTAGGAAAAAAGTGCAGGTCTACGAATGAATGAGTCTATGGTAGGAAAACAGGATGGTTTTCCTTAATTCCAAAATTTCTTAATCAAACATTAAGAATTATGAAATAGCTTTTCTGAGATTCCATTTAGAATCACCTAATTGCATATCACATTACTTTTTCATTGTTAGAATTAAGTTCAAAAGAAGTGGCACACTATTTTTTTAGTGCGCATTTAGAATAATTCATTAAAAGCAGAGACATTGTTCTATAAGGTCATGGACTGTAGACAGTCATTTAGACTTCATGACATTAGTTTTTTAAGGCTATGAACTGTTTGAAAAAATTGTGATCATCTGTTCCATTTACTGCCACTGAAATAAAAGTATAATGCAAGCAGAACCAGAAAGCAATTAAAGGAGAATGCCACAGATGACATGTCACTGAGCTGGTTAACAAGTGGTTGATAATTTCACATATAGTAGGAGCAGATTCTGCCTCACATCTTGTTCTTGGCCTGTTTCTTGTACACAATATGCTAGGAAAATCTTAAATATGAGGATAAATTGGCATTTGTTTTGTGAGCAAGCTCTTGAATGCGTATTCATAACAATGAAAACTCCTTGAGCAATGCCAGGGGAAACATGGGAATAGTAAACATCTGAAACCATAAATTCTTGTTCTTGCACTCAGAGGTTACATTTAGTGTCACACTGATTTCTAATGCAGTGGTTCAGACAGAACAGAACATACTGATTTGGCATTGACATCAAAATACCAGTTGCTTCAGCTTTCATCAGGCTGTTATGAGACACTTATCTTAAATTTCCAGCAATTATGTTAGGAAAGCTGAATGTTTGGAAAACAGGAAAACAGCTATTATGTTAGGAAAGTTTAGAACAGTCTGTCTCTGGTCTTGGTAAAGATGCTTGCTTCTCAAAGGAGGTTGTTGAACAAAAAAATGTATTAGAGCTCTTACAGAAAACATAACCGTAGTTTTTTTTAATGTAAGTTTGTGGCCTTCTATTAAAAAGTTGAATGCAATCAATATCAAGTTTACAGAATCTTTTCTCTTTGGATGTTCCCAGTTTTTCCTGTTGTAAATGAAATTTCTTCAAGTTTTCAGATTCCTTTGGGGATTTATTTTTAAATGTAAAAATCTTTATCTTGATTATTAACAGTTTATATTGTATTTGTACATGTTTCATAAGATTTTTACAACACAGTGTATGGCCTGTTTGGATAGCTTTGCACCAAATATTTTTAGATTATCTTTTTTCTGTGTGACTGTTGTCAGAATAAATTGGAAGTTTAGTCTTTATTAGGTCTCTGCTTCTTGTTTTATACCTCTGCCTCTGTGCTGTCATCTGTTGCAGGTTTGATAATTTCAAGATTCATTCAGTGCTCTGTTCTCGGAGATACTTCACACACACATTTCTCCCCCCACCCCCAGCTATTCTTGGTCAGTCTTTTAATAAAAGCAGATAACCAAGAAAACTCCATAGAGAACACAGAGATTTTAGCACTGTGCCAATATTAAAAAGAACAAAACTTAAGCAATTAAATCTGGGTGTCTTGTTATCAATTCTGAGGGAAATAGTGGGAAAACGGATTGAGGATTGAATTAAGGATTAAAGGATGTAATTATAGCTAGAAGCAACCAGTGTTGCTGGAACCTGATTTTTGTCTTCTGAAGATACTAAGTTTGCCTTAAAAACCTGACCATCAGAGTGCTTTCCTTTTCAATTTCTGTCTTCCACCATCATTAGTCTTTTATTTTTTAATTGGATTCTAGCTTTAAACAACAAAAACAAACAAGTGAAAAACAACTAGGACTTTTTAATTAATACTGTCTTACAGGGTTTATTTTATAAAATGGAAAAGTATCCCCTTCCCCAAACTACTTAACATTGAAAGACATTTCCCACACCTCCCTCAGATTTTGGGAGTGACTCAGTCTCAATTAGTCAGCACCTTTTAGATCCTGAGAGGAGCTCTTGCAGCATATGTGTGCTGGCTTGAATATCTTGCTGATAATACAGGATATGGTAGTATTCTTCTGAGAGGAGAGAAGCATCCAGAAGTATGTTCACTAAATCCCAGTAATAAATTTGCGTCACATATTTTAAAAAGCTAACACCACAATCCTGAATTATGTTCTAGATTCAAAAAAGTTCAGAAAGAATTGATGTGTGTCTATCTATCAAAATTTCCAGTACTTTATTTTCTACCTGTGTCCTAACTTTAAAAAAATCAGTTTCAAGAATGATGAGGAGAAAAAAAAACAATTGTAAGTTGAGCATAACAGGAGGAGATAAATTTCATATGCCAAAGAAGTGATTAAAAGCTTTTTACAAATACAGTCTTGGGAGACTGGAGCCCAAAAGGCTTGGGCTTGATGAATGAGCAAATGAAGACGCTTTGAATTGGACCATTTCACTATCACTTAATTACGGATAGCTGCATGGCATTACAAACATAAACCTCTCAGCTGGTCCAAGTAGCATGAGGAGTAGAATTATAATTGTATTGTTTAGAAGAAAACCTCTGAAAAGATTCCTTAAACTCATTAGTCATAGAATTCCTTTTCCCTTGTTTAATAGTCTTTGCCCTGTCATTTTTTTCCTTGTATGTGGCTAAAATGTCTCAGTCTGGGGGTGCTGTGAATGGCAATGCCACCGTTGGGTCTGCAGTGTGGTAAAGAAGTGAAAGGTGCTTGGTCAGCAAATCCAAGTGTTACGTCTCTGGATGATAAAATCTTGTTTTACATTTTCATCATCTACTCAGCCCCAGTGGAAAGTCAGAGGAGCTATTAATATGTGCATTGAAGATTTACTTAGAAAACAGACCAGATCTTTCTCCCACCCCAAATTTTTAAATACTTTCATTTTTATACAGCTCATGAAAATGAGTAATACCTTGATGTAGTAGGAAATAATTTTTTAGACAAGGTTTAATTTAAGCCATATCTGGATAGGAATGGAATATAATTTGGAACAGAACTAGACTAGACTTTTCTATCATATTTAATTGTCTTTCAATTTATAGCATAGTAGTAAGAGGAGTAAATCTACAAAAATGTACTGTACTTTAAGGATCTTTGTAAGAGAACAGTCTATTTTATCTGTCCTGTACTAAAATATTTTTAACATGTGTGTGCATTATTTAGCAGTTCTAAAGGCATTAAGGTGAAGTAGCAATCTAGATTAGCAATGTAGCTCTAAAATTTGTATATACCATTGCTAAATTGGTTTTGATTCCAAAGAAAGAAATTACCTATTTTAGTCTTTTGTTTCTCATAAAAAGTTGCGTTGTCTTAGGCATGATGTAGATGCCACTTGATAAATTCACTTTTATTTTTCAGAGAACCTGTAGATATGTTAAACACATGCTGTCTTTTCATATAATTGAATTGAAACAAGGGTCCTGTGGTAGATGATTATGCAAAAATCAAAAATCGCACCTCTTAGAGAGCATTTAAATTTGTGTAGAATTAGTGTAGTGATAGGGCAAGGGATAATGGTTTTAAACTGAGTGTAGATTCAAATTAGATATTAGCAAAAAATTTTTCACCATCAGGATGGTAAAACACGGGAATGAGTTTCCCAGAGAACAAGTAGATGCCCCATCCCTAAAAGTGTTCAAGGCCAGCTTGGATGGGGTTTTGATCAGCCTGGTCTAGTGGAAGATGTCCCTACACATTGCAGCTGTTCTATTGTTCCATGATCTTTTATCCTCCTAGATTGTAAAAGCAATTGCTTTTACTGTGCTTTAGCTGCTTTTGTGGCACATGGACGTGTTATTATTGTATCATATATTGTGTCCATAACCTGTCACAGCATTAGACCTACCAGCCAATGTTGTGTATTTCTGTTACACCAGTGTCTAGGCAATCTCGTGCCAGCAACACAAAAATCAGCACACTTGTGTCAGCCACCAGAATCATAACTGGAAAGTCTACTGTTGTAAGTTCCCTTATGAGCTATTATGAAAAATATTTGCACTGTATTTGAGAGCAGCCATACACAGCTAGTTGGATAATGTTTTTATTCTGCCATCATCTGTAGAGGTGGCCTCTGAGTCCCTGATTAACTTGGCACCCATCCCATTTGGTACGAAGGGTATTGTGCACCCATTCTGTTCTTTCTTCTTAGCTTTTTGGCTGTTTCAGATCTTCTCTATGTCATTCCTTGTGATTCTCACAATTGTCTAGATTTTCTTAGATCTTCCTGTCTTTGGAAGACCTCCATTTTATGATAATGTTTTGATGTTCCATACAGAATTCACCACTTGGATTCCTTCAACCTTCTTTAGAGGACAGTCATGATTTTCCAGCAAGTGTAACTTTTTCCTCATATTCTCCTGTCCCAGTCACCTCTCTCAAGTAACTTTTGCTGATACAGAGGTCTCCCTTGTACTTGCTCTAGAATTTTAGATCCTTCTCCTCCACCTATCTCATCCTCAAGAACTGGTATCCAAGAGAAAGTGGTTGTGGATCCCAGTTTTTGTTAAAGGAAGGTTCTGCTGGAAGTTGTAAGACCTATCGTGGATCCAAGATCTGTATCTTCCTGAGACTTCTCTTCAGGGATTGACTCCTCAGTAACCTGGGTAGCTGAATCAAAGGTCTGTGTTAAGGACTCTGCAGAAGCATTTCAATGCCTTCAGTTCTGTCATCAGCTCCTTAGAAACTCTGGTTTCTAACCCTGGCAAACTTGCTCAGGTTTTCTCCTGCACTTCAACTCTGGCAGACCACTTTGCCATCTCAAGTGCATCACTACTATGGTGGTTTAACACTTGGGGTTGAATTGGAAACTGTTCCTTGACAAAGAGGCAGGTTTATATTGAAGGAAAGCTCTTCACTGATGACAGCTCAACCCATTCCATGTTCAATTCAGGCTTGCAGTAGGCTTTTGTTTAATGGTTGATGAATAGAACACTGCAATTTTTTGGAAGTTTTGCAATATCTGGAAATAGGTGTTTAGGCACTTTCACTTTAGCCTTTAAAATCATCAGAAGTAAAGAAATGGTGAATATTTTTCTCAGGAAAACCATTTTGCTTCATTCAGGTTCACTGCGATATTCAGTCATGTTTACAGACTGCACTGTACTGAATATCCACAAGAAGTGAGGATAACAGAGCATTACCCTTTCTAGGTGACTCATGTTTCATGTCTGTCTTCTCCTGATGTCTTCCAGGAGAGATAATAATGTGCTGAACTTGGGGTTCAAGCATTCCCCTTTTTCCCTACTACAGCTGCCTCAGGAATTCCCATGTGTTCTCAGTGTGATGCTAGTTATTGCTGCCTTGGCATTGAGCCTCACCATGTGGGTTGTTTTGGCCAGCAACCATATTTTCCTGCAGTACACAAATGAGGAAAAGATGATGTGTTGGTTGGTTGGTTAGTTGTTTCTTTAAAGCCATCTTGGTAAAACTTGAAATACGAGACATTTCAGGAGCTGACTCCTGAGTGTCAGAGACCTCCAGCAAGGACAGGAAACATGACAACATTTACAGAAGAAAAAGCATTTAAACCTTTGCAGAAGAAGCTGTAAAACATTGCAAATACAGAGGTCCCTGCTTGCCTCTTTTGTAAGATCAGCATTTTGTGCCTGTATGATCTGTAAAAAATACATCTGTGGTCTTCTACCAGCTTCTAGGAAATATTGAGTTGGAAAACCGGAAAGATAATGTCACCTAAAAGAAGAAGCACATTTTCCAAGAGCAAAACAAAAAATCCATTTGCACAGGGTGAGGAAGTATCAGTGATAACTATGCAAGCAATTTCCTTTTTATGGAAAAGTATCTGTAATACTCTAATCTGACCATGTGCTGAGTTCATGGTATATTTACTTCTCCGCTGTGAAAAATGGAAAGACATTTTAAGCCAGATAAATTGAAGTGACTCCTAATTGCATCTACTTTTAGGTGGTGTTTTATGCTTAAAATTAGAATGAGGTTGTAGTGTCTAGAGAATTTGGGTTTGTTTCCATTCTTTATAGGCAAGCTGGTGTTTGAACTCTTTCAGCTTATAAAAAGCTGATAGATTTGTCTTTCTGTTTTGATTTTTGTTTTCCCTTGTCAGTCTGGCAATTAGTGTACCTTGATCACACTGAGTATTGTTGTTCCTCTTTCTCCTGTGGCTTCCCACTGTGTTTTGTTTCATTTATTCTACTTAATCAGCTATTAGCTTGTTTGGAAATTGAATAAGTGATTTGGTTGAGAATAATTTCTGACTTGAACAGACAAATTTCTGTTTGTATCACAGAGATCAATAATATCTGCTGTCTTCAGACTCACAAGTGCAGAGATGTCTGGGGAGACCCATGTACAGAATAAAGCAATAGAATTATAATTTTGATGCTTGCATTTTAAAAGAGAAGTAGATATGAGAAATCCCCAGCAGTTTCCATTGGTACTTGGGGCAGATGATAATAAGTTATATGAAGAGTGTGAAGTTGTGTTTCCTCAAGAAAATAGTGGGAAATGTCATATCAGAGTTCAGAAGACACAAATTCTGATTCTTTCTTCCTTCTGAAATTATTGAATAATTAAAAAGTGGAACTGAAGGTCATGGACCATTTAAAAATGAAAAGTAGTTTCTCACTTTGAAATGTGATTGGTGAATTTCAGTCTGGTTTCTACAAGTGTTACAGTTCTTGTATATATGGTTTCTACTACACAGAAAGTGTCTCATTAATAGATTTGAGTTTTTTTGTCTCAAAACCACTTAGATTTTGGAGCAAATTTTGGTCTTCATTTTTTTTCAAGATCAGGTTGAATGGGACTTTAGCAATGTGATGTAGTTGAAGATGCTCCTGATCATTGCCAGGGGTGGGAGTGGACCAGATGACCTTTAAGGGATCATTTCCAACCCAAATATTTTTTTTTTACTTTTTACCTTTCCTAAACTTGTCCAGGATTGCCTTCAGGGATTTGAAAAAGGTGTTTAATACCATGAAGGTCATGGAAAAACTGAATATGAAATAATTATTAGGATTGTGGTTTTTTTTCTTGCAAAGAGGAGAAACTGGTCATGAAATTAAACAATCAAATAAATTAGGTAAAAATTAATTTTGAAGAGGTTTGTGGGGAGAGGGGGTGCTTTTTTGTTAGTTTCAGGGGTTTTTTAGTTTGCTTATGGCAAAACCATCTCTAATGGCTTAGTTGTAGGTACATATGTAATTCAGGAGTAACAAAGTTTGGAGTTACAAGAAACATGGAAGCTTATGAATTACTTATAAAACTATTATCTGAAAGGGATTTTTGACCAGAAGTCCTCAGGAATTGTGTTTTATTTGTAAGAGGATCGTGTATTTATAATTCTTCAATAAACAGTAGTTGGGTAAGAAAATAAATAGCTTTTCATAATATCATTTGTATAACATCTTGACTAGTATCTTATTTTTAGATTTGAAATATTTGTTATATTACGAAGATTGAAGCTGATAAACCTAAAAAAAGAGTAACTGAGGTACATAATGGTAAAAACCATAGAGACCATCAACAGGAAAAAGCACCTGCTGATATGGCAAAATGTGAGAAAAATACAGGGTTGAACTAGTTTATGTTGTATTTTATTTCCTATACTGATGAATTCAAAAGGATCTATACATTTATTTGTGTACTTGAAAAAAATCAGCTCCCTTGAAAATTGAGCTCATTTGGCCACATTTGGTTGTATGCCTAATGCGTCTCTGCCATCACTCTTCTGTGACCATCCTCTTCTGCCTTGGCCCTCAGGGAAACAGCGGAATTGGTTTAATATTAGTCAAAGGGTGAAATGAAGTTCTTTATTCAGATGAATTCTTTAGATCCTCATCAGCCTTGGAATCTACTTGATGTAAATGCTGATTTTTATGACAACTTCCCTTGCTTAGAATCCATTTGCTATTTTCTAATGCTAATAATGCACGAAAGATGCACAAAAAAAATTCCCTTTCATGGTATCTTTAATTAAAAGCTGAATAATTGCATTTTGCAATATTTTAAAGCCCCCTATACTCATGGAAAAAGCCACTGTTATGTGTTTCTAACAATATCCGGATTTTACAAAGGAATTATTACTTGGGAGCACACAAAATTTGATTTCTCAAGAAGTAAACCTCCTGAAAAATTAAAATAGGAAGAACTTCCATATGAGTCTGTTTACATACCAGTGATGTAAAACTTTTGAGCATTTGCAAACAGTCTCGTAGTAAGTGTTATATGCAGCATCTACAGTTTTTCTGTCATCTCTCTTCAGAGGTTTAGCATTGATCTTTGAAATGAAATACTGAAAGATTTCCTTGAAAAAAATAGTATTTTCATTCTGAATATATCTTTAAAACCAAAAGGACATGAAATAGTGCTACTGAATTAGGGATACTGAATCCAGCCTATCTGACTTAATATTTAGGAAGATTCTAGTTGAAATTCATGTGTGGTGTTGTCCCAATGGCTTTAGCTTTGTCTGCAGTACAGGCAGTGGCTTTGTCCTGTCTGCTTAACACACATTGTGTATTCAGGTGTGAATAAGATGGAAATAATTCTTCAATAATTTCATGAGACTGCTATGTCAATATTTAATTTTGCTGTATCATCATCACTTTTATCATGTGTTTGATGGTAGCTGGGGTCTTGCAGTTAAACTTTTCTTTGCCACTGTCAAGCTTTGATAATGCTCTTCTGAAAATTCCTGATTTCACAGTATCCTTAAGTGCTTATATTATTAATGCATCTGTGGAAGTTTTATGTACTAGACTGAGTAATATAAATGTTAATAATGTTAATGCAAATTGTACTAGATTGCTGCAAGGGAGAAAAAAAAGGACTGTGATAAAATCTCCACAGGAATGTGATGTATGTTTCAGGAATGCTTTTCACTAGTCTCAGTGCTTTAGACTTTAATTTTGTTTTGATCCTCAAAATAAATATCCCTCTCATCAATATACCCCTGCCTCAGCCCTCCCATTCACTGACACTAAATCTTTTTTTCCAGGGTCCTGTTCTTATTTTCATAGCCATTATGCCTTGTGCCTGGAGAAGTCTTTTGATCCTACCATCAAAACAGCTTTTCTGAGGCTAAGCAAGCCCTTCTCTCTTTAAATCTGTTTAATAACAGAACTAAATGAACCAAGATAATTGGATTTGAAGTAAAAGTTGTCATTTACAAGTATTCCATTTGATTTTTTTTGTCTTCTTCTTTTTCCTTTTTAGACTTTTGGAGACATAAAGAAAAATGCTAAGCAATTACATTAAAGAAACACCAAACAGTACAAATCAAACCAAAACAACCCCACCACCAACACACCTCAAACATAAACTAAACTGGTAATGAACTTATCTTCTGAAGAACCTAAAAACTGATTTTAAAAATCAGACCATTTGTATTACTGAAGGAGTCACCTCCCTCAATCTATAAAGCATTGGTCAATGTAGATCATCCCACTTCTGCTTTTTTATATACTGAAGTTTGCCTTGCTCAGTTGTTGATATTTCTAGGGTTACTGTTGATATTTCTAGGATTACTGTTGTTGAGCAGGTTTTCCTTGGGATGGTAGTTTTTTGGTTTTGGGTTGGATTGGGGGTTTTTTTGGTGTTTTTAATTTGGTTTTTTAGCCTGAAGAACTGGAGACAATTCCTTTTGCCAGTCAGGTTGATTCTGTATTTGCAAAATTTTAGTGCAGCAAACCTCTTCCTTGGGATTGCTGGTTCCTTCCATTTTCAGGTGCCATAAAGGCTCTTGCATTACTGTTTGATTCTTCTTTATGTCTTTATGGGCCCTCTTGTAAGGTGATGTCGTACTCTGGTACAGGACTGTTCTTCCTTGTTAAGAGGACATGTTCTTGGCTTGGCTTGCGTGCTGTTATGGTAATAACATGCCAGAGGCTTGTTTCCTTGAAGCCTTTGCTAATAAGGTGTGCCGGGGCAGATACTGGGTGCCAGCTTCCCAGAACCTCAAGTACTGCCCTCTCTTCTTTAATGCTAGATCTTTTGGATGCCACAATGGCATTTGATGTTGCAGTGGTGTCTCTGCAGGCCATGGGAAGGGAGAAGGTGCCCTACACTGCAATCTTCTCTCGGGGCAGGTTTCCCTTTAGCAAGTTCTGCTGTGACTGATTCCTTTTGCAAGCTACAGTTACGGGGAGCAGCTCAGGACCAGCGTGGTGCCTCACTGAACGGCAGTCTGAACAGCTGAGTTTTAGACAAATTAGCCTGGGAGAGACCATGGCCGCTGTCAGCAGGCTTAACTCAAACTGACCTACTGAACTTCCTCAAGCCTGGTGTTCATTACCAGGGGTAAGATACACACCGGCGGATAGCTGCCTGTGGCACAGCACAGAGCTGGGCTGCAACTTCTCTTCTGTCCATCCCTCTGCTCCAAAAAGAAATCTCATTCTATAAAGCTTAGCTTGCTCTCTTGCTGAGAATGGGATAACTTATTCTGAATTTCCAGATGTTTTGGCAGTGTGACAGCCATGCTCAGCTACCAGAATTCCTTGGGTTTCTTTCTGACAGACTTCTGTCTCCAAAACAATGTTTTCCATGCTAATAGCCTGGACAATGGTCAAAGGTTTTCCTAGCAGAGCTGGCTGAAAAGAATGCAGGCTATTTAAAAGTCCATCTGAGATCGCTTTCTACTTTGACATTCTCCTATGCATGGATTATGTTTTAACCAAATGGGAAGTCAATTTATAAAATTTTGGAGTGTTGAGGTTTTGTTTGCTTGTTCTGTGACTATGCAAAACTTTCATTACTCTGAATAAGAGGGAGTCTTTTCTGCAAAAAAGAACATTAGCTCCCATCAATCTTTTAAATACCACTTTCATGCCTTTATATGGAAGATTGTGCTATCTTAAGTTATTTAAAGTGGTGATTCATAGTTTCTTGTGCTTCAGATTTGTGTTTTGAGTTGTTTGGTTTTTTTTAAACTGTTGACTGGGAAAAAAATGAGAAGGGGAAAGTACAAGTTATTAACCTAATCATTTAATATTGCATTTCTATGAGTTACAAGGAATGTGAGCCATAAAGAAAGCAGATACTTCTGAGGAAGCTTATTGTGAAGGTGATAGAACTGAGTGTTAATTTCAGCTCATGAAACTTGGAAAATCAAAGTCTACGCCTATTTTCCTAATGTATGCTATTTTCTCTGAATTTTCAGAAAGTTTCATCTACCTATTTTCCAAGAGGTCATCAGGCTGTTGAATATAGGGTTATGGAAGTGAAACTTCAATTTTTATTTAGCTTTTTAATAGCAATTTCAGATTTCGTATGCACTTTTTTTCTGAAATTTTTATATTATTTTTTTTCATTAGTCATATGTAGGTAGTTATTTCTGGGTTTCATTCTTCTCAGAAAGAAAAAACATCTTTAAAACAGTCTGCTATAGGGGTTAAAGTATAAATTCCATTAATCTAACAGTGCTGATTTTTTTTTTTTCCCACTGAATACTAGAGGTCATCTTTTTTCTCCCCCTGCACCCCTTCCCCAACTTCCTGCAAATGAGAGAGATTAGTAATTCTGTAAAATTATTTACAAAGTCATCTGAAAGGGAAACTACTGTCACAAATCCTTTGGATTTTTTAATCACATGTAGGGGAAGCCATAATGTCTTTTTTTCCTTCTATATCTGTGATGACAAACAATACATAGTAAAGAAAATGGGTTCTCTCTGTCTTTGTATTTACAAATAAATTGAGAAGAAAATGTCACAAGCAAAAGTGGGATAAATAAAGCTTTCATTCTTGTACTCTTACTTTTTTGTTTAGTCCATTATCCTTTACTGTTGTGAGAAGCATAATATTAATAAAAACAAACAAACAAAAACCAAGCAAAAAAAACCCCAAACCAACAAAGGGAAAAAATATGGAACCTTCAAATGCCTGCTTTAAAGCTGTTACTATACTGTAGCATATATGTGCAAATAAAGTTAAATTGCTTCATTTTATCTTGATGTGTTTAACATCATTCATGAAATGGACTTTATCTCTTTACCGTAACATGCTTCTGTAATGCAGTATTTTAATAATCCTTTTCAAATAGTTTAGTAGAGATTCTGTGAGATTCCTTGACTTTACTTGTATTTCTTGCAAACATCCTTTTGAGTAATACCTTAAACTAGAGAGTATAATAATTTTATCTAACACTGATGAGATTAAAGGGAGAGGTATTAAAAACCTCTCTTTTGGGAGGTGGTTCTTCCTCAATTATTGGATCCTTATCTGAGATTAAATGGCTGTTGGGCAATTAAGGAGACATGCATGGCAGAGAGGAACCAAACTTCTTGCTTTTTGAGCATAAAGAATAAGCAATTGCATTAAGGGCTGATGCTGTTTTTTACTAATGGGTTGTTTAATGTGGGGATTATCTTGGGATACTTAAAATATTTGAATTAGTTATTAACAAGTAGGGTTCTTATTTCTGGAATTACAGGATCTTCTATTATAGAATCATTGCTGCTTATCCTTATAATGTGCCTGTTGTGCTGGGCAAGAACTCTGTTAAATGTAAACTTATCAAAAGTCTAAGAGTTTGACTTCTAAACTGTTGCATTAATTATAAAGCAAAGAAGGAAGTAAGCATGACTATTGTTTATCCATATTTTATATCTCTCAGTTTGTTAGGCTGTTTTCTTAAATAAACAGATAAATACTACTTACATGGAGAAAGTAGTACTTTTAGAATGATGCAAAACTAACCACAGTGTTCAATATACCTGACTTCCCATAGTATTTGGCGTCTCATGTAATTGGTTACCCCCTCTGCAAACTGCAGCACTATCAACACCAAAAGACAACTTCCAATTAATTTCATTCCACTTAGATTTAATGAATCTGGTCTTCCTTTCTCTTTAATTTTTCCCAAGATTACACTGGATAGAATGTGGTTTCCTAATGCGAGAACCACCTTCTGATCATGAATGCAATTTCTATTATTATCATTTCATCGGTTTTGATTATTAAAGACTGAATTGGTGGAGAAGCTTTATTTTGCAAGTCTGGAGAACACAGTTATTACAGATTTCAAATTTTTACACAGGGCTGAAGAGCACTATTGGTGTTGCACACTAGCAGCTTTTTGTTTGCTTGACAGCCAGCAGAGTTTGGATGAATAAAAAGAACCCTTCAGGTTGTTTGAGTTAGTAAAAAATGATTCTAAGACACAAATATGCCAAAGCTGTAATTTGTGCTCTGACTTTCTGTTTTTCTCTTGCTCATTCTTTCCCCTTGTGCATGTCTTCCTTCACTGATGGGTTTTTCCTGGCTGCTGTCTGGTTCCAGGTGCGAGTGCCTCACTGGTCTCTGTGGTTTCCCCATGTGCGAGGCGGGCTCCGTGCCCCAGATCGTCTCGCGTGGAGACGGAACGCCTGGCAAGTGCTGCGACGTCTTCGAGTGCGTCAACGGTACGTGCAGCTTTCTCTTACACCTCAAGAGGAGGGGTTTATGTCTCTGCTGGGCATTTGGTTACTTTTCATTATGTTGTCAAGTTCTAACAGAGTTAATTGTCTTGATTTTCGTTCAGTAAGAGGGAACTGGAAGTTTAGGTGAAGATGTGAAGACGTGGGAAACTCTCATTTTGAAGTTGTCATGCTGCTTTAGTTTCTGAAGATAAGGAAAATATTCTTTTCTCTGAATCTCAGAGAATTAAGGTTTTAGCAAGACTCCCTCGCTGCATGTCTTTCATGTAATCTTTTGCCAGCAAACACTAGAGGCCTTCTAGAAGAGAAATTTTTGTTAACCAGGACAGCTGCTTGTGGCAGCACTGTCAGTGAAAGCATGCTGTTCAGACTATGGGGTTTGCTTTAAGAATCAAATGTGTACTACCTTTAGAACTTACAAGACAGTGTAGAAATATATTTATTATCATTCTTTGCTTCCCAATCTAAATCTTTAGAAAATACTTAAAAAGCCTAAATTTGTCATGCAAGTGACTCTTATCTATGCAATGTTCTGTATATAGAGCTGTGTGCTCTATACAGTATAAACTGTGCATATGGTGAATTGTGAAGAAACAATATTTGACTGCTGGTAAGAGGAAAAATACGCTTGAAGGATTGCATAATAATTTCTGACCATTAAAAATTGCAAGCTGTCGCAGTATTTATTAATGAACTTTTATCCAGCAATAATTGATCTTGTTTAGTGTTATGTGTATAAAATGTGTGTAACAAACATTTACCAACATTTACAATTGTCATTGCAAATGGAGAGAGAGATTTCTACAGGAGAAGGTCTGTGTTATTTACACATAGCAATATTTTAAATGCACGAATGCTGATTGAAAAGATAATAGTATATATAATGGAATATTATATTTTAAAAAATAGGTTTTCCCATGTGAATAAAAGAATTTTTGTCAGGAAGGGTCACAGATTCATTAGCTTTTAGAGAAATTCTTTCACTATTTGGTAAGATTGTATAAATGCATCTACCTTTTGTCTACATACACTAAAGTAATACTCATCTTTCTTTTTTTCATATTGGTTTCATTCTGTTAAAGTATCATTTCTGAATCTGATTTACCTGTGTGAGACACCTCAATGCAATGTCTAATTCAGGATTTACTTTGGTTATTTCAGCAAGAAGTATAGAGCCTATTTCTGATAGGATGTCTCATGTTAATTGCTTCTCTTCAGCCTGCATGTTATCTGTGGATACTGCTGACAAAACGGTTGCAGTATATCTATTGTAGCAAGAGTGAGATGGAGCTGTTTAAAGTGCCCAGTTGTTTTTGTGGCATCTTTGCATCCTTTGCATTTCCAAGTAGAGGTTAAATTCATTTTTCATTGGTAACAGTTGTCTTTAGCACTGTTGTCCTGGGCATCACTGCCTTATTGTGCACTGTAGCTCACTCCAAAGATACAAGCTTATTTTGCATTTCTTCTTGCCTCTCAGGCTTTCCATTCCTCAGAGTAAACTGAAGAAGAAATTGGAGTTTTTGAAGGGAAAGGGGTGCCACAGAGGGAAGCAGAATGGGCAGATTGGAGAAAAATTAAGGTTTTGAAGTTCGTCATATATGTCCTTAAAAATCAGTTTTCATATATTCCCGACCAGTATCAAAATTATCTTTAATAAGTTTCTCTTTAAAAAAAGAAAACAATCCTAAGAAAACTGATCAGAAAAGTTAAATACTTTTTCTAGAAAATAGTATTCGTCATCATTTTACTTACTGCTACAATCAAATTTTAAAAATTAATGCTGTATGATGTGATTTTATGATCATCTTCAAGCAAACTTCCAGGTGCAGTTATTAACGATGCTCCATTTTGGAAAGAGGAAATAGTTATAAACTTGAAGTTGTTCAATGTTTTTAATAACAATCTGTGAGCAATCATGAAACTACTCATGAGTGTGTGACATTTGGTATGGTATGGCAGTAAAGAAGACAGAATAGTCATACAACATGACATTGCTTTATAATTTGGGTTTTTTCAAATGCATTTTAGCATTTTTAGGTGTTTTTTTATTTCAGGAGCAACTACTACAAATAAGCCCTCTAAACCTCTAAGTTCCTAGAAAACTAATTCAGACAGGAACTTCTAGATAAATGTTTAATGCAATGACAAACTGGTGCATGTGTGTAACAAATTACCTCTGTCAGTTTAAAATGAAGAGGAGGGGGAAATGTTCTTAGTAAAACTGATTATTGAATTCAATATCCAGTTCTGGGTTTTACAGTATTTTGACATACTAACAAGTGCAGAGGAGATACAATGATACCAGTAACAGATGGAGCAAATATAGTTATAGGCTTAGATCAATTTATTTGCCTCATTAAGAAAAAAATGCCTTCAAAGTAAGAAGAGTCAAATCTGTAAGATCTAGGACAAGCTGTTCTCAGCAGTGAGGGTGGTTAGCTGTTGGCACAAACTGCTGGGAGGATGCTGAATTCCTTATCTTCATCCTTTCCAATTAGGATTAGATGCCTTTTTAAAGCATGTATTTTAATCAAATACAATTTAATGTGTTTATAGATGGTAACTGGGGAAGTTGTATAATCAGTATTACCAACGAGTTTCATTAGTTACTTCTGTGTTTGAAAACCTCTGAAAACAAGCAAGAGGATGGAATAAAAAAGAAATGTACATACGTTAATAGATTTTCTGTTATTTTAACATTTAATTAATTAAAATAACTAAATAATTCCTCTGGCAGTGGGCAGGGGGTGCAGTCAGGAAGAGTGCTGATCATCATTACCTTAAAATAAGAGTATCCATTACAACTTTGTGTTAAACTGCAAAAAATCCAATTTATGTATTTAGGTAACCCTAATGATGGTCAGCGTGTTAAAGCAGGACAGACTTCTGCAATATTGATTGCAATTTTGTGCTAATGTGATAGATGCAGAATTGTATGTTCACAGTATGGGTAGGTTGGCTTTACTGTGTAGGAAGGAGCAATGCTGTAACTGTACATTAACAGTGGCCAGTGTTGGGGGGATAGTTAGTAATGGCTGAAAAATGCATGTTATAGAGAGAATCTGCAATATGTTCTCTTTGTTGTTTGTCAGCTGTTTGGGGACAGATCCATTGTTCTTTTGCACATGTTTTTCCTGGATTTAATATAAAACTGATGTAGAAACTCTATGATATATATGTAGATTTTGCGTGGTTATCTTTGTTGCTGATACACTCTGTCTCAAACTAGCTTTTGGTTAGTCTGTCTAAGAAAAGCATATTAATCTATGGCAAAAGAAACTTCTGCAGTAATTACTTCTTTTGCAGATTGTAATGGTGGTGTTATTTGATAATAGATACAGCATGAAGTCAATACATTAGTCTTTATTTTCCCTCTTCAGATTGATATTGGGTGTGTCCTTATGCTTGATATCATATGCAATCTGCTGCTTCTCATCGTTTATACTATAATTATATAGACATTATAAATCACCCAAATAACATTTATTCCTGCTTGGAAAATGATCCTGGTATTTTCATTTAATTTGAGCTTTTTGTCACATAGCTGCTGTCTGTAACTGTCCAATCTTTGCATAGGTCAAACTTTTTTGGGGAATTTTTTATTTAAAAAAATAATAATTAGAAACTCCTGAGAACAGCTTTCTTATTGGTAAGAGGAAAAAAAACTATATTGCAAATAGATTACAATAGTTCTGTGTGATATTTTAAACAATAGTTCTGTATGATATTTTAGATATCAAGAATGTATGCAGATATCAGAGTATATTGAATAAAGCTGTTACACTAACTAGAGGCATTAAGTTGTGCTTTTTAAAGCACTGCTGTATTTAAAAGATTTCACTCTTACAGTTAATGTTTACTGTCATTAGAATGTGATTCTTGTTCCAAAGGTCAGTTTTAAGGCATGCATTGATTCCTTCATTTTGAAGGGAAGTATTTTTACAAGTAAAATCATTCTGTGTTTTTAAATGGTGGTAGGAGTCAATCCAAAGTTCCCTTTTGATGTGATCAAGTTCCTTGTCATCATTTATCTAGGGTATTTGAGCCATCCCTGAGTGTACCCTGACTGGTCCTTGGATATCAAAAATGAGAGCTCAGACAGCAATGATGACTGCAATATTGTTATTTCTTTTGCTTCTTTTTCCTTATCAGGAGAAAGGTGTTTATGTTTAATTTCTAAGTTCAACCTTGCAACTCTATGGAAATGTTGGCAAACAGTGATTTAAAATTCAATACAGATATTATTTTGTCAATCATCTGTGCTTATATGGCTGACTGGCTGATTTTCCTAATCTTGTATTCTTGTGGACCATCAGAGCAAGCCCTGGTTTATGTATGTAAAACAGTTTTAGCCTGAAGGAAATAGAAGTATGGATTGCTAAATTTAAATCTATTTAAATACATAAGGTAGTATCAATAGAAGTATAACTGATGCAGCTAAATACATCACTGCTTTTTGCATATGGGAATCAAAGATTTCCACAATGGTGTTCAGTAGTAAAGTTTTCAGGGAAGAGCTACATCCATAGTCAAATGTACTGATTTCTGAGAAGGGTGAAGTCAGTATAAAGGAAATAATGCAACATGGGAAATATATAGCAAATAATTTCATCTTACTGTATGAAACTGAACAAAGATGTTTTGTCTGTTGTGTGGTTCTGCTGCCCTGTTTCAGGGAAAGTGAGAGTCAGTATTGCTTTGTTAAAAGGCTGACTATGCCAACTGCTGTGAAGTTTCCCCACTTGCACTTACCTGAGAACTGCTTTTCATCTAGAGAATACTAGATAGTATGTGATACTTATTTGGGGAAAATTGAGTGAGATATCCCCAAGATATGCAGCCTACCAAAAAATCCTTCATTTTACAGAAGCTAGTTTCTTCTTATCCATACAAAATATATTATTCACCAGGACTTTTGTCTGCTAATCCTGATGTGCTGCTTTTACTCATGGGGCAGCTTGTAAGGAAAGAAAATTGATTCAGGATTAAATTACAAGCATCAACAAGTGAGTCTAAAGAGATTAAAAGCTGCATGTGCAGCAAGAGTTCAAGTGCTGGAAACAAGAGAGAGTATCCAAACTTGCCTGTTCTCTAATTAGGTATTGATGCATGGATCTCTTGAATGCAAGTTGCACTTAAAGCACATACTGACTGTGAGCTGTGCCTTGGAAATTTGAGAGAGCAATTGCCAGGCATCCTGCAGCTGCTGCCTTCTATCAGTCAGGGCTTTCACTTCTCAGTAAGTTTCCCTGAAAACGACTGCTACTTCAAAAATATTGTGGATTGGTTTGTGAAATACGGTACATTATGTGTGTGAGTGGTCCTCATCAATGTGTCAGCATGGTTCAAGGTCAATGGGACCAGGCTGCTTTCTGCCATGGCCGTGCGTGACTTGTGATTTTAGAGTCCTGATCTGCCAAGGATGGCTGTGGAGTCCCAATCCCTTTCCCTGGGGGTTGAGGTGTGGCCTTTCATTGCCCTCTCCATTGGAAGTGGGACTACCTGATGGATGCATAAGAATACCTGGCATTGATCCTGAGAGGATCAAATCACACCTTCCCTGGGACAGAAGACTTTGACCCTTTCTATACTGCTGGTTTAGGCTGCACTGATAATTGTGTGGTGGTATGGAAGTGACCTCCTACATCAGTAAGACCACTTAGGTGATTCATAGTAAGTATTTTATAAATGTTTCTGTGAATTTTTTTCCTCATTTTAGATGATAAACCGACATAAAGGAGACATTTCTTTTCCTCTGTGTCTTCTGGCTTTTTTCACACTTGCATCTCTATACAGTGGTACTACATTGTAAGAGTGATTAAAAATCCTCTTTAATCACACTTGTAACCTGTTGCTTCACTTGCTCCTGCACTTGCAGATCTGTTATTAATCTCATGGTACAGAAGACGGTAAAGGTCATTCCACTGTTTCTAAAAGAAATAAGAATGGCCTGTTTCTAAAGGGAGCATCAATGAATACTGAAAGGATTTGATTGGGAATATAGAGACAACAAGGCAAATTATTCACCTTAGAAGGAGGAATAAAGTCCAAGTGAAATACCTCACAGACATCACCTACCATGGAGTTCCCATTATTTATTGCATTAATCTTGGCAGTCTTTATTACACTTTCATTAAACTTACTTTATGTGTGCTCCAAAGAAAGGATTTGACCAAAGTAATAATCTGTCTCAGAGCAGAGAACTAATAATACTAATTGAACAGTACTGCATATTTCTCTTTGGCCATCCCAAACCACCGATTTTTGTGGTGGACTTCAAATAGGCAGCTGCTTAAAAAAATAATATGCAAAATGCAGCTTGTGAGATGCAAAAGGTAACAAATTGTTTGGTACGTAATAAGATTAACATCAAAGGAAGATAATCTGATACCAAAAACGTAGAGGGATTTCACTGTTGTGGGCTGAGGTTTGGTTTTGGGGTTTATTGTTTTTAATTCAGTCAGAACATCTGAAAAGTGTTTGAGAATCATGGCTAATCACCAGTCACAGCTGGATGAGAATTTGGTCTAGTATAATGAAAAAGTTGGTCCGTCTGCCAAACCAAGTCAAAAGTTTGTGAAACAATGCAAGTCATTACTCGTTACATTAAAAGTAGGAGAGAAAAGGAAAACAGAAAACTGGAGATGGGGCAACTAAAATTCCTGGTAAAAATAGTCTGTAGATAAATTGATTAAAAAGATAGGGTAGGGATTGAAAGGACCACAGCTGGATGTGCAACCGGATTTAAAACTCTACAGTCATTCACTAAGAGCGAGAGGGCTGTTCAAATGGAAGTAGAGACTGAGTTTTAAAAACAAAGTTATTTTTTAAATAAAAAAGGACAAAATCTATTTCACTTATTTCATGTTAGTTAATGAAACACAAGATGCTGTATAGATTCTGTGCAATGATATGACCTGTACAAAGAATATTAGCTGTCAGATGGTGCAGTTCTGCCTGGGTTTAAAAGTTTTTTAAAAAGTTAACTATATACTTCTAGTATATGGTGAGATAGTAATGTTTTTTGCCAAAGTGAATTGTCTTGGTAGATTAATATCTTTAGTAATGTTCTGGCTCAAATACTGCTGGATTTTTAAACTTGGACAAGGTTGCCAATACTTTGGAGGACAAGGTTAGAATTCAGTATTTTCTCAAAGCATGGAAGACATGGCTAGACCTGTTAAAATGCCAGACCACAGCCTTGTGTTACAGGTTTGGAGATAGTTTTTATTTTTCCCACTGAAATTCTTAATTTCTCTCATGCACTGGAGGCTTCTCACAAATGTCCTGGCAGTACCTATTTGTGGTGGTGTTTCAGATGCCTGTGCCCTATTAATATGCCTATGGCTAACCCAATCACAACATGTGCAGTAATTTCACACTCATAAGCCACAGCTGGTTATAAGCCGCATTTCTGGGTAGCCGGGAAGACCACGGAATTTGTCCATAAATAAGCCGCACTGGGTGATAAGCCGCACTTTTTTTTTTTTTTTTTTTTAAAGCAAGGATCCATGTGCGACAGAGTAACGAGTTAGTAACAGAATCACGTGATCACGAGGTTTGCTGTCAAGTTGCTCAATTTGCAAACAGTTTTCACAGACTGGCAAAGCCTTTAAACGCAGCCCCAGGCACCCTCCCCATGCTGTGGGACCTGGCACTCCCACCCCTGGCGCTGGCTGCTGCGGCCCCTGCCTGCTCGGCAGTGACAGCAGCTCCTCGTGCCACTCAAAAGCAGCGGCTTGGCGGGCTGGGCATGCAAAGCGAAGCCGGCAAGAGGCTCGATGCCCACTCACCAGTGGCTCTGGCTCGCCGCCCACCTGGCAGCGGCTCCGCAGCAGCTCCCTCCCCGGCCAGCTCGCACTTCCAGGTTGGCATTTTGCTGGAATTTGTCCATAAATAAGCTGCACCTGGTGATTAGCCACACTTCTGGGATCGGCTCGATTCTTCAGTGAAATAGGTGAGGCTTATCAGTGTGAGATTTTCTCCTGTGATGGACTGACAGAGACCACTGGGATTTAAACACATTCCTCTGTTATGAAGAGCATGTCTTGCTTCCGAGGATTGTTTGGCAGTTTCACCAAGAAAATCTACCACTGTCTGGGGGTTTTAGAGCATAGCCACCACCCTCTGTGGCCCCAGCTCCTCCTTTGTTGTCCTGGTATTTTCCTCTATTAGGACTGCAGGATGTTAAAAAGCAACACTGCTTTATTTCTAGGAGGAGTTAAGAGAAAGGAGAGGGGGACGGCCTTGTAGAAAGTCAGAGAAACAATCAAGCACGGAAAAATATGAGCTGATGGAGAAAAACTAAAATTGAAAGAATGATGTACATTTTTTGTAAGAAAGTATGTAGGCAGGGACACCCTAAGGTGTCCTGAGGATGAGTCCTCTTAGCATGAAATTTATACACTGGAGGATAGTAAAATACTGTAGAACATGAGACCTCAAAGATGAGAAATGTAATGAAGCTTAGGGGAAACTTGCTTTCTATTTGTTTGCTGCTTCTGTCTAACCTGAATTATCCTTCCATGATTTTTGCTCTGTTGCAGTAGATAAAACTGTGGAATTGTTTAATAGGCAGGTTGCATTTCCTCCATTATTGCTGGTTTTAAAGAAAATATTAAGACATGGATGTATCAGATAGAGCTGAATTTGGGTTTTCTCAACATCCCAAGTATCTTTTCTTTTACAGACTGCATTACCACAAAATAATATTTCATTTCTTTAAGCTATGAAAGTATTTTTAAGTAATTGCATAAATTAATGCATTCATTTACAAATAATAGTTACAGTTTTATTCTAATTCTGGTTTCTCTGTTTCTGGATGACCTTTTTAGAAAGTGCAGGACCAAAGGACTCTCCGAATAGTCCTATAATTGTGTTAATAGGGAATATGCTGCAATGTTATGTGCTACAATAATAAGGAATATACTACTTAGGGAAACTAAGCAGTGCCACCTGAAGAGTCAGAATCCAAATTGTTTTTCTACTCGCTTGTTTTAATATGCATGCAAGGAAGCAACAGCATTCAGGTGCCCTATAACATTGCTATAGGCCAATTCCAGTGACATGGAACCTTCTCTTTTTTTAAACTCTCTATCAGCTCAGCTTTTGAAAAATGGAAAGCTTTTCTGTGCTTTGTTTATACAGACACAGGATTCAAATTTATCAGTTTCCTTCCCTTTTATTTAATAGAAAGTTCACAGCACTTACCCAACTTCCTTACGAGGCTCTGGTACAAATACTTCTTTATACTGAAGGAAAATCTGAGGTCCTGGCATCACGAACCTTTTGATCCTTTAAACAACAGAAATTTGTTTTGAATATTGCTTCTGGTTTGGGAGAGCTGGAATTTCTGATATCACAAAAGAAAAATGCCCAAACTTGCCTACAGAGAGCTGATGCCTTGAAGCATCTCATGGTCTTGGTGTAACTGTGTGCGGAACTGCTGCCTAGCAAGGGATGGTTTGCCGAACTTGCATGTGCTTCTGAGCTGTTCTGTGAGTCTAATTTAAAAAAAAAAATACATAAGTATTAGGAAGCTACAGAAATCTCAATAACAGAAGTTTTACTTTGGATAGCTCAGCACATAGAACTAATATGTATTTCATTAGATTTACACGTAGAAGGTAAAATACCTTTGAAAACTAATTTGGTAAAACAGATTGTGTCCCTTGCAGTTCAGATTGGTGATAAAGATTTGAGAAATGATCACCGTTTGTGTTGTGTGAGGTTATGGGGTTTAGTGCCACCTTTTTGGGCTCTCACCCCAGAACAAAAAGGCTGTGGCCATGGTATCTGTAGAGCTATTTTTCTTTTAACTCTGTGTCAGGAATTTTAATGCCAAATCAAGTCAATCATAGTCATGCTTGACTTTATATAGTAGCAGAGATGTCATTTGTTTATCCACTGCCAGAAAAAGCCCTGTATCTTTCTGGGGACCATCCCCTCTGTCCTGGCTTCTTTCACTGGTGGACAGTTGTGTGTCAGTGCTTGGGATCGATCAATCATGCATTGCTGGGTTATCTGAGAGCTAGCAGACACTGAATTTATGTTCACAAAGCCATGGCCTGTGCCTCATGCCCATGGCTTTGTTGTGGTAGTCTGCATCACAAATGGGATTTGGAGTCTCAGATATGTTTAACTGCTTTGTGCTATGAAGTTTTGGCAATTTGAATTCCTTTGTGACACACTCGAAGCTTGAAGAATCCTACCTGTAGTTTTCTCTTTTTTGGATGAACAATGAATTCATTAATTTAGGAAAAGCTGCATTTATTTAATGTTAGCTTTATGTTTTTTTTATCCCTTGGTGACTGCCATACTTAGATCAATAAGGCAATAAAATTGGCCCTTTAAAAAGTACAAAAAACAAAACATTAAAAAACCAACCAAACAAAATAAACCAAGAAGGGGGAACTGAAAGATCTTTCAGCATACTGTGGTGGAAGAAATGCATTATTATAATTTTACTGTGTGTTGCTCACTCTTTGATCAGGCTTCGACCTGCAGTATCTAAAGCTAAGGCTCTTTGTTTTAATGCTTGCTTTGCCTTGACTCTGTCTCAAGACTGGAATCTTACAGATAGTTCTAGCAAAAGTAACCCTTGCCTTGTAGCTGAATGCATAGGCTTAGGTCTATAGTTTAGTCTGGATATATACCCTTACCATAAGGCTGGATGGTAAAAATATACACATAGTGAAATTCTGCAGTGGTTTTCATTGTAGGAATTAAACATGCTGGTTCCTTACAGGATTTGCAGTTACTTGCATAGTCTTGTTTGAACATTTTAAAATAACAACAATTAATGGGAGATGATGTTTCAACTTCTAATGAGACAGGAATTCATCTCTACTGTTGGGGTATGGGGGAATCAGTAAAAATCTGGAGAGCTGCAATCAAAACAGTGAAGCCAGAAGCAAATGGATTAAAGGCCTTTTGAGTTGTGTTGGCACTTTTCATTTTTGAGAAGGTTTTTAAACTAACAGCTTGAGCTGCATAAACTTGAAATATTTCTCAAGTGTTTGTTTATGTGAATTTCTTTCTAATGAGGTCATAGCTGTTTTCCCGGACACAGTGGTATTTCCTCCTCTTGCTCTTACTTTCTATGCTGCTTTCTGCATTATGCCTTGAAGACAGAACAGGCATATAAAAATCAAACATCACTTAGGATACTTCCAAGTTTCAACTCTAATACTTTACAATAATTTCAAATGACTCAAGGCTGGACCACAGTATAAGCAAATGTTGAAAGTAGTACTTGAAGTGCTTTAGAGTTTTAAAGAAAACCTGTGTCATTGTCAAGAGAAACTCAGATGTAAAGTTTTTAGCTCTCAAAACTTAAGAGAATGGCTGCAAATACTGATTTTTCATTTAAATATAAATATATATTTTCATCTCTCATGTGAGATTGATCACTAAGCAAAAGAAAAATCACCTATTCATAAAGTGGGCACAGTTTTCAACTCCCTGTGGCTGGGTATTACATATGTAAGTAGTCTTTACCATCTTTCTACAGAAATTGGAAACATGGACAATTGCCTTTTCTTTGCTGTTGGCTTCAAATGCAATGAAATGTGTTGGGTTTACCTACAGTATGTGATAATGTTGTTGCTGAAATAAATATCTTCCTGTTTACAGAATCTTTGTTTTTTCAGAGTGCTAGATATACAGCTTCTGAAAAAAAAACAGACTAGGGTACTAGATACTGCTGTACTTCAGGTGGCTGCTTTCACAAATTTGCTGGTGTAATAGTAGGCCAAAATTTTATTCTGAAGTGGGGAAGAGGGAGGGGGCTTAAGTCATTGCGTAATATAATGATGGTACTCTGAAGTCATGATTTCCTAATGACTAATGTACAGTACTATAATTGAACATAAATTTGGGGTGTATTTTCTACAGAGTCTTGAGTCACAGTGATTCAGCCCTAAGCCATGGAGCTGCACAGTGTCATGGAAGGGACTGGTTGAACTGAGTGGGCTTTGCTGGCAATAGGTGGTGGAGGTGGATTCATAAATGTGGAGTAACTGCAAGGTCAAAACCCCTGTGGAGACCTTATGATACATACATAATATGTAGATCTTCATAATCTGGAACCAAATCTCTTTGGTGTATAATAATAATGAGAGAAAGCTGATTAAATCTGCAGACTGTTTCAGTGGTTTAATTAGCATATTTTTTCCCTTTTTTTTTTTAATGTTAACAAAGTAAACAAGCAATGCTCTTCCCAAAATTTTGAGAGGCACTTAGTTTCCCACAAAGTTTAGCTTTAATTATATGTCAAGGCTCTGCTGTAGATGGAGGCATACAAGAAATACCCATCTTACATTTTTGAAATACTGAAGTGATCATGTAACTATTATTGCAATTGAGTTCGTTGGGGTGTTTTTGTGGGGAATATGATTGTGAGCTGGTTATTACAGCTCCAGGTTGCTTGAAAAAAGAAGTGTTCAGTTCTGCATAACAGATCATGGAGTCACAAAATGTTTGGGTTATGTTGTTTGGTTTTGGGTTTTTTTTACCTATCAGTTGGACAGCTTTTGTGCCATATATCCACCTGAGTACCAAGTCCTACAGAGAGGAAGATTACACTTAAGAAACATCAAAAACTCACTTATTAAAAGAGAAAAACAATTGTTTCATGTGCTGAAATTTAAAGTAGCTTCATTCATTGAGAATAAGAAATATTTAGTACCTACAAAGAAATACTAGCGCTGCAACTTTTTTGCAGGATTTTAATTTTTTAATTGAAGCTTTTAATTGTAGACAGTTGCTCTGAGGGTTATTTTGAGCATCACTTTATTTTCTTCCATTGTTGAAATGAATATACCATGTTCTCAAAATGAAATTGAGTTTACAAAATGAAAGAAAAATCAACTAACTCTTTTGTACCTGTTTCTGTCTGTAACAACATAAGCTTAACTATTTCCTGTTTAACAATATGTGTAAAATACTTTTTTTCTTTTTCTTCTTCCAGAAGTGAAGCCAACTTGCATATTTAACAGCATGGAATACTATGATGGAGACATGTTCCGGATGGATGCCTGTCGATTTTGCCGGTGCCAAGGGGGAGTCTCCATTTGTTTCTCTGCCCAGTGTGGTGAGCTGCACTGTGACAGGTACTATGTGCCTGAAGGAGAGTGCTGCCCAGTCTGTGAAGGTACAGTCTCTTTTTCATCCTGTCTACCTTTAATTCTGCTTGGGGTTTTTTTATTTGCCTGTTCAATGGAAATGAGCAAACAAGGCTTTTGTTCTTCTGAAGTTTGGAGGTTCCTCTGTAATTCAGTTGATTTCTATATTTTTGCTGTTCCTGATTGTGCTGTCGTGTTCTTTGCAGTGCTTCTCTGACTTTGACACTACTTCTTAGACATGGTCAAGTGTGCAGTGCTTTTTTGGGGGCCTTCTTGACAAAAAACATAGAAAGCTTTTTCTAATTTCTGCATAAACGTTTAGATAGGCATCTCCAGAGCTGCATCTGTGTCCCTGAGACAAATTTCCATTGCTTTGCTATCTGCTTCTACCCCTGTTCAGCTAGAGTAATGCGCACAACTTCTTTCCTCTACCATTGCAGCAAATCAGTGGGGCAGCAACCCGATGTCAATGTTTTTTCTCTTCCTCCTTTGCTTTGCTGAGACTTGCCAGGCCTGCAGTCCTCCTAAAATGGGCTCTGGGAAATTTCTCAGTGACTCTGTCACTTATATTAGAAACTATTGGAGGCATCTTCTGCGACCAGATTTCCAGCAGAAGAACACAGGGGTGGTGCTGTGCATTTGGATCTTCAGTGAGGGTCAGGTTATGGTCACCAGGTAGTCAAAACGCCTGTGAAGCACTTTTAATCCCTTTGTTTAAATGTGGACATAGGAAAATCTTCTCAATAGGTGAAATAATCTGCAAATCTGAAATCTCCTCCTCAAAGGAGAGGAATCTAGTAGTTACTTGGAATTTCAAATACTTTGCAGTCTCCTTAATATTATACTTGTAGTTCTTTGCAGGAGAAGATCCATTATAGTCATGTTTTATTCCAAGCAAAGAATTAGAAAGTAAAGTACCTCATAAAAATATGTCTAATAGAGGCTGCTGTAAGAGCTGGACCTTTTCACTCAGCACAGTATCTGGTGAAAAATGGCTTTTTTTGGTTACAAGCTACTAAAAGCTTCAGAGATTTAAACCCAAAATCTGGATAATAAAATATTAGGTGGTTAAGTTAAGAAGCCATTTTTTAAGGAGTATTTGTACTTTTTTTTTTAAATGTATTTTACATATTTTAGTGTAAGTTTGTATCAGGTTGATACATGGTGTTTACACGTAGAGAAACTGAAATGCAGATGTTGTAGGTTTAAATATTCCAGAGAAATACCAATCCATGTTTGCCCTGACTTTAAGACCTGGCCTAGACATTCGTTGCTGACTACTTGAAGATAGCATCCTAAATTTTTGGTCTTTCCCCGTGCAGTTGCACCTACACTTAAAAGAACCTTCATGCTGTAAGGAAAAAAGAAAAAGTGCTATACTGTCATTTAATGACAGATTGAAAAAGTCTAGAGCAGGCATGTCTGATGTGGTGAACTCCAACCCCCAAATAAATGCAGATCCACTTTGTGGAATATGTAAAAATCTCTTAGGTTCATTTCCTATAATTACTATATTTTCTCATGTGTGAATATTCCAAGATTTGGTATAATGAAATCATTGTGACAATAAATACAGATATATAAATAATGTATCTATATATATGCTCAATCTGTCCTCTTTGTCATATTGAGATATGGATGCTGACTTTCCATATTGGACTTGCAAACCTAGATATGTCCTTTATCCTCTCAGATGGTTTAACTATTCATCTTAAATATTCATCTACCTTATTATTTATCAATAAATGGTTCTGTCATATCATCATACCACAATAAAATTTTATTTCTCCATTTTTGCAATGTTTGAATCAGACTAGCAAGACAACCTGCTAACATTTCATTCCAAGTTGATGGGTTGGTATGTATTAGTCTGCAGTGGAAATTTCTTCTTTAATACTGGTGATTAGTAAGAATAAAATGGATAATGTTATATAATTATTGAATACAGTAATTTCACAATTATAAGCCACACCTGATTATAAGCCGCATGTCCCTGTAGCCGGGTAGGCCACGGGATTTGTCCATATATAAGCCGCACCTGAATACAAGCCGCACTTTTTTTTTTTTTTTTAAGTGAGGATCCATGTATAACAAAGTAACAAAATAGTAACAGAATCGCTGCCAGCTGGGTTTGGTGTCAGGTGCTCAAGTTGCAACAGTTTTCATAGACCAGCGAAGCCTTTGAAGGCAGCCCCAGGTGCCCTTCCCAGCTGGCTCTCGCTTCCGGGTTGGCATTTCACTGGGATTTGTCCATAGATAAGCCGCACCTGAATATAAGCCGCACTACTGGGGCAGGCTGGATTCTTCAATGAAAAAGGTGCAGCTTATAATCGTGAAATTACTGTAGTTCTTTTTGTCTAGTAACGACAGGGGCTTAATGTCAAAACACCTGGTGGTTTGCTTCCCTCTGCTGTGTGTTCTTGTGGCACAAAATGAAGGAAGTCTGACTTCTAAATTCTGAATGATTGGAGTAAGATACATGGTGGTTTTTACTAGAAATCCCTCTTGATTTAGTGGCATTCTTTCAAGTGAGCCTAGGCAGCTGGCACCATTAACACATTATAATTGTCCTGATTCCTTTAAACATTAAAAAAAAAAAAAAAAAAGGAAAAAAGGTGCCTCTGGTCCCTTTTTAAATAACTTGGGTAAAGCTGACACCTAAATTGACACGGTCAAGTATTTTAAATGGGCAGAATATATCATCTCACCCATTCATGCTTTTCTGCTGTTGAAGAATTGGCATTTTTTCTACTTGCTCTTCTTCTGTTGAGTATTTCATGACTTGTTGTCAAAGTGATTAATTGCTTCCTGCAAATACTTACTTGATTATAGAAATATCAAGAAATACAAAGCTTTTTGTCCCTCCAAGAATTTTAAAATGGCAAGTACTAAACTATGTGTGAGTTGTGTAGTACAGGCAAAAGCCCTTCTTAACTCCAGGAGTTCTTTCTCAAAGTTCTATAGGCTGTATCAGCATTAGGAGATGTAATTTGCTGGATTCAATTTATAGCTTTAAACACTACTGACCTTTTAAGAGTACCAGGAACTTTGTGCTTTGAGTTGCATAGAAGACTATTGCAAGTAACACAAGTTTTGCATGCCTTTTCTGTGCTTTTTCTGTATTCCTCTGTCAGTCAGAATCCTGTACATAAGTTGAATGATAACATTCACTTCATTTTTTTGTGTGTGATTTGATTTTTGGCTCGGTCAAGCCAGTTATTTACGGATGTGAGGTCATCCTAAAACATGAATGGTGCAAAGTTAAGAATTTAGGAGGCATTTTAAATGCCTTATTTTCACAACCATCTGGTTTTTGGGCTTAATCAAAATTTTACTAATATTCTGAATATCACTACAGCTCAGGATGGGAATGGCATTGTGTGCTGTTTCACTCCAAATGTTTGGAGTGTCATAAAGTGCCTTAGAATAAGATAACAGATACTGGCACTTCTACAGGTTTTTTCTACATTCAAAATGCATTGTCTTCCTTCCAAAGAGGACTGATGAAACTTCAAAGAAATAATCCAAGTTTCATTGAATAGGTTTTTTCCTTTTAGATAGGGCATCTTATTTCTCCCAAGTCCTTTCTTTTTAACGCTCCTGGAAAATTAATTTACAATAAATCACTTGATGTCTGCAAAAAAGATGTTTTCAGGTGTATTTATTGCTTTTAATATATAAAATTTTCTTTAATATGTAATTTGTAGTATTTCTTGCTTTGCAAACCTGACCTGCTTACTGTATGTTCTCAGATACTTTATTTCTAAGCCTGGCAGTTATCTTTTATTAGCCATCATATTAGCCATATGTTGTATTCATTCACATTGTGTATATATCTTTTTAACTATTAATATCATTGCATCTGACCACATCTCTGGAGCACTATTATTTCTGAAAAGTAAAATTATTCAAGTAATGACTAATTATTTCAAGTAATGGGTTAGCATTGGACTTGCATGGAACTTGAGGAGAAATCTCACACAAAATATGCTCCCTAATATTCTGGTATTCAAATACCCAAATATTAATTTGATTGCTAGCAGATAAGTGGGGACTTGTGACTTTTAAGGGGTACAAACTGAAATGAAATTGTAAACTGACCCTCTTCAGAAAGGTAGTGTATCTCTAAAAGTGGGATGAGGTGCACTTGAAGGCATTCTTCTTGCTTCAGAAAGAAATGTTCCAGAGGTCTCATCTTTGCCCATTGTGTAAAAGATTATTGCAGTGCTGACTGAGTCATTCCAGTGGGTCGTTTAGAAATGTTGGTGCAAAGACAGAACCAATAGGTCTAGGAACCATTTTGTCCTGAAGATCACAAAAAATTAAAACATTTTAATTAAAGCACATGTTCTCTTGCAATTGCTGTCATTCCAGACCCACTTTATCCAGTCAGCAACCCTGCTGGCTGCTATGCCAATGGCCAGATCCAAGCCCATGGAGACCGCTGGCGTGAGGACGACTGCACGTTCTGCCAGTGCATCAACGGGGACCCGCACTGCGTGGCCACAGCCTGCGGGCAGAGCTGCCTGAACCCTGTCAAGGTCCCTGGGGAATGCTGCCCCGTCTGTGAAGGTACGAGTGGTTTTCTCCCTCATTTGGATTTGGTCTGCCATGGCCGCTGATCTCCTGGCAATTTTCAGTTTACTTAAAAATTTTGGAGGATTGAAGAAGCTGGTATGGCATTGGCTGGGTACTGAACAATTACTGAGGGCAGAACTCATCAGCGTGGTTTAGCTGCCTGTACGTTGGCAATCCCTGTCACAAAGAGTATAGTAAGAGGTGGTCAAGATCTGCATTATTAACTATTTTTTCTCATAGCTTTGCTTAAACCGCATTAATAAACATAGGAGAAGTTAGAAGGTCAAAATGTTTATCACTAATTGAATTATTCCTGTTTACTTCTTCATCACTGTCATGCAGTTGCAACTAAAACTCTCTTTATACAACATTGTTTGATATTGACATAATTATTTCAATGAGGCTTATAAAAAGGGAGATACCTGGGAGATAAATTTTTCAACTTTACAATTATTTTTTTCATTTGTTTGTAGAAATACATGTATATGGTATAACTGACTGAGACTTAACCCAACTATAAGGTAAAATGCTTGCCCAGCCAGAGAATGGAGATGTAAACATTTGCAAACTGAGACATTAAAAAAATATTTTGAATTGTATATGTAAAAGTACGTCTAGAGCTACATTTTATGGAGTAGCTGTTAATCAGAAAAAAACACCAGATAAATTTAGAAATGGTTCATTTGGACCTAGAGCCATCTGTACATTATACAAACACTTGTGGGTGCTCAGTGAGTTGCCATTTAGGTTTTTCTCATTCCATCTCTGATTTTGAAAAAAAAAGCTAATTTTATATGTTTACATGTCTCAGGACCCTTCTCAGTTTGCAGGATCCATCCAAGTAAGCTCACTGTGATACTTACAGTAATTTCACACGTATAAGTCTTTTTGACTGAAGTTTGGATCCAAACCCGGGATTGCGCCTTATACACCGGTGCGCCTTATATATGGACAAAGTTTGGGAAATTGACAACCCGGAAGTCCGACCCTGCAGCAGCTCTGATGCGAGCCGAGCCAGGGCCACCCCCTGCGGCAGCCTTGGGCAGGGCTGAGGGCTGGGCAGGGCCGGAGGCTGGCAGGCCTGGGGCCAGGAGCCCCCCCAAGCCCGAGTGCCAGGCGGGGCCAGGGGTGGGAGGGAGTGCCAGGGCCTGCGGGAAGGGGAAGGGGCCTGGGGCTGCATATAAAGGCTACACCGATATGTGGAAACTGTTTGCAAATTGACTACCTGACAGTATTCTGTTGCTAATTCATTACTTTGTTGCACCCAGATTCCTGCTGGGGGAAAAAAAAAAAATGCACCTTCTATGCCAGTGCGCCTAATATATGGACAAATTCTGTGGACTTCCCGGCCACCCGGAAGTGCGCCTTATAACCCAGTGCACCTTATAAGTGCGAAATTACTGTACTTTTTAGGCTAAATCTGAGGAGCATAAGGATTTCTCACAGGTGCTCTTTGACTCCAGAATTCACATCACTAGGTGTGAAGAAGGTGTTTGATTCAGTGTGTAAAAGCTGCTAGTGAATTTTACAGAATTGCTCTACTTGCACTGAGTTAATGTCACTGTGAGGAAGAAGGTTAACTGCTGTTAATCCCCAGTGATCACCTCAGGATGGGCGTCACAGAGCCTGTGCTGTCACCCCTCATTATCTAGGTGTCTGAGCCAGCTTGGGAAGGCAGTACAGAGAGAGGGAGGCAGAGGGAAGTATTTTCAGCATGTTAATACACTGAGAGGATTCTTTTCTTCTAATGAGGGAAGGATAGGCAAATGTCTCTATTTTCCTCTTCCAGACTAGAGAAAATGGATGAGAGATAATTGAATTAAATGCATATATATATATATATATATACATACATACATATGTATGTATATGAACTAATTATGAAGAGCCGTAGGAAGCACGGTCAGACGTAGGCTTCCATCCTTCATAGCTAAAGGTTGCAAAATAAACAAGCTGGTACTTCATTAAAACCCCACAGTAATGCCTCTGTAGGGCTCTCAGGACACAAGTTAGGTCCTCTGGACTAGGCTGTGTAATTCTATGCAGTAACACATTTCTACTTTTACAAGATGATGGAGCTACAACTGTTTAAGTCCATAAAAGTTGTTTTGTAGTTGCTTGGGTGAGTGACTTATGCAGTCATGCAATAGAATTGTGGAATCAATATTTAAACAAGGTCCTTGGGTCATCTAAATAATGTTTTATTTAAAAAATAATCTGGCTTCTTAATTGTCACATCAGCTGTTGTATGATGTATGCTTAATTGTAGTCATCTAGTTTTGAGTGTGCCATCTGGAAGCCAATGATACTGAATGGTATTTTGGGGAACTTCCCTTTTTAAGCTTAAAAGCATCACATTTGCCTTGGTGGGATTTTTTTCAACAGGTAATGAAATTATGTAAGTAGTGGAACCAACAATTAGTTGAAGTGCTTCTAGTTCTAGGATGAAGTTTCAGCATACTTGGGTACCAGAGCCTAGAGAGCATCTGAAAACTCTTGAATCCTCTCCCCTTTTTTCCCTTCCCTCCCCAAAGCAAACAAATATAACCAAACCAGATTATCTTGATCAATTATTGCAAAATACTTAATTCCAGGAATCCGGATACAGGATTATTTCAAGGATCAAAAAATAGTGGACTGTTAAAACACAGTTGTGAGTTCAGATGCTAGCACCCAAGGTTTAAAAGATTGCATTTGCAAGAAGCACCTTCAGATCATTTGATTAGAAGTTATTAATCATCTGAGATCTAACAATTTATCTTGCAATAATAACAAATGAAAAAAATCCCTAAGAAAAAATCCCTGTCAAGGGTACCAGCAAATCTCTTGAAGTTAAGTTTTTGGACATCAAAAAAGTTCAAGGCTGTTACACCTTGTGATCAGCAGCCTGAATACAAGTATTTAGATACATGAGAGCAAGGTATCACCTGATTTGAAGTGTGAGCCCTGTGTGTCTTTCTGAATCTGTTAACATTTTTCTTTGAAAGCACACATTAAGAAATTCCTAGAACATTAGGGGAAAATAGCAATGTGTGGTGGTTTGTTAGATGTTGACTGTCTGCATTAAGATTGTGTATCTTAATTTTATTTTTTTTAAATATAGTGTTTGAGCTGATGGCAGCAGTGACTTGTGTGTTAGCTGTAGACTTCTGGCCCTCCTCCAAGGTCAGATAGCTTCATGCATCTTAAGCCTTAAATCTGAGATTAGTAGTGTTTCTACTTGGAGTTTAATGCGTGGGGTTGGAAATGAGCACTGTCTGCTTTCATTACAATGCAGCTGTCACTTGCTAACCCAGTAGGGAAGGAACTTCTTTACATTTCCTTTCTCTGATTTTTCTCCTTGTTCTAAGGCTGAACTGGAGAAGTATGCATGCCATGGGAAGAGAGTAAAAAACTTTTACTTCCTTTGCACAACTGACTTTTCCCTAATTTTACTTATATCATTTTAATGACAACCTAGTCCCATCTAAAATGCTGTTTTGTTTCTGCCATCATCCAGCCACCTGACATCTCTGTTCCCTTAATCAGGTAAGCTGCATGGATCATGGCTCCTTCCCATTTTAAATCAGCTTCTCACTCTTTTTTCTGAGCATTGTTTCTGTTGATGAAATGCTTCTGATGCTCACTGTGTCATCCATGACCTGCAGGGGTGGTGGGAACAGGGGAGAATAAGGTCCTGGCTGGGAAGCTGGCTGACAAATCAATCCCTTGATTTTAATGATTCTAATGAAAAAAATGTGCAGTACATTTTAACTGAGCTACAAGCAATTAAGTAAATTCCAGGCACATTTTTTTTCCTAAAGAGGAATAAAATGCATCATTGTCAGCCATTTGATGCTTTTCTGCATACCACCTCATTGCACTTGCATACCCACAGCTTAACCTGAATTTTGCAATGCACTGTATGAGCAGAAGCGTTGACTGTCCTGTGCTCTCCAGTTTGGTTTTTTCATCCTTCTGCTTCTCTAATTTCCTACTGTTCAGGAAAGAGAAGCAGAATTCTTATCTAGTGTGGGCAAAGGTGTGGCATCAGTGATATTATACAAGTATCATATTTTCAACTGTGCAAGTTATTAAAGGAGAAAAAGCAATGTACTTTAGTGATATGTTCAATTAATGGGCAAAAATAATGTAAACTTTGCAGCTGATTTTGAAATAGTGGTTTACTAGTGATTGTAAAGATAAACATACCTCATTTTGCACTCTTCTTTTGAATGACTTCCAGTTCTCACTCGCATCTCAACATCTCAACACTGAACAAGACTATATACCATAGAGAAGTAACAGTTTTTGCAGGCTAGTTTAAAATTACTTCTTTTCAAAAGTTGCATTATGTAATTGCATCATGAATATACTTTGCTTTTTTGCTCTTACTTATGTATTACATTTCTTGATTCAGCTGTAGCTCTTACTTTTTGCATTCACTTTTTCAATTTTTTTGTGGAGACTAATGCAGAATGTAGGAAATAATAATCTGTATTTTAGAATCTTAACTATGCATCAGATCTAAAGCAGAAAGAAGAATGGAACCTGCTGAAAACCCCCAACTATCTTAGTTTAATTGCTGATGGGACCAGTTCATGCCCATATTTCTATTTAGAAATAAATGTTATGTAAGGAATAATAAGGAAGACATTTGTATGCTTATCACTATTTTAAGCATGCATTTATTTCTCATTGGACTTCTATTTACACTTGAAAGAGAACCCACTTTCAGCAGCCAGCTTCAATTGTGTCAGCTTACTTTAAACATGTCAAATATAAGCTCTTTAATATGCAAACCAAAACATTTAGTCAAAGATACTTCTATCATATATTTTGGTTTGAGTGTTGAGGGATGCAGGGATTTGTGGGGCATGAAACTGATGAGAAAATTCTAATCAAAGCTGCTTGTGGATCTGGCCTGGTTGTGGTAAATGAGTAAAGATTATAAGTATCAGTCACTTCTGACTCTTCCTCTCTCTTTGATCTAAATGCTTCTGTACCTGCAGTTCTGCCAATTCAGTTATTTCTTGGCAGGTTTATAATCAGTTTCAATGAAGGACATATTTGTTCCCCTAGATAAGTTTACATTCCAGCAGCTTCATAAGGATAAATCTTTTCTTGGACTACACTTGCAAAAAAATTTTGCTGCCAGGGATCACATATAATGTACTAGAAATTCTGTGTACAAAGATTCTTGAAATATGAGCACAGTATGTCAGCGCACAAATGTATTCAGCCTCTGAATGTGGTAAATTCAGACCAAACTAGAACATTCCTCTTCCCTCATGAAGAAAATCCTGATGTTCTTACTAGCACAGTGAGAAAACCGGGCTGTGGGGATTGCAGAGACTGAAGTTATATAAAAGTAGCTGTTGACACGTCTCTAAATTGGAGACCAAGATGGAGCAATTGTGATATTTCTGTTACTGTACAGAGTAAATTTGTATCTATTCTCTGCAGTAAAGCCCTTCTAATTCTTCCTAACATGCTGTTATATATGTATCCATGGTGCGTATCCTGTATGTGTGCTATGCAATACACATTCCCATGTTGATTGGATGCCCAGATTGGTTTGAAATGTGTGATTTCCTGAATGCTTGCCTTGGGTTTGCTGGACCTGGGGTAGATGGTAACAGTCACTTCCCTCATGTCAGTCTTGCCTGCTGCTGCGGGAAGGGGAGGCTGAGTGTGGTGCTTGAGATGCTTTACACTGGAGCTCCCTGGGGAGATTGATGAGGAGAAAGAGACAGGAGCATGGGGGGAGTAGGTGGATAAAGGAGAGAGGTATTTATGGATATGGTGTACCAAAACAATGGGTTTATATATGGATTTAATTTCCAAATCTGTGGGCAGCCTCTCTTGAGTTGCACTGTAGCTGGTATCCACTGGTATATTTACCAGCTCTGTTTGATATTTTTACTAGCTCAGATCAAAGCTAAATATATTTTATCTATAGACAACAAAGCTAAAAAGAACAGCCAGTGTCTTGGAAGGCAGAGTAGGAATTCATATATGCTTTAAAGCAGAGAACTGACAGAATGATGCTGACCAAATTCAACAAGGGAAAATACAATGTGCTAGGCTGTGAGGAACCAGATTAATTTTGATTTTTGTCTCAACATTGCTTGACCAGTTATATGGGTCACTTGCAGGAGGAGGACTTTGCCTAACAAGCTTTTCGTGTCTCACATGGACTAGGCAGTCAGTAGGAGACCACCAAGGACACTCTGTCCTCCAGGGAGGTTCTTCAATCGGGTGGCAAAAGATCTCCACCAATGGACTGCAGTCCAACATTCAAGTGGGTCAGCAGTCCGCTGCCAGCGAGCAGACCTTGGGAGGAGCTGGGGGTATAAAAATCACACTACAAGCTGCTGGACTCTCTCTTCTTTGCCCTCACTCCTTTTGATTACTCTTGCCCACTTGCTCTCCTTCTTTCTGGCTAGACACCTGTTGACCACTTCCTGTGTCCTGTCCTACCACCCTCATCTTCCTCACCTGCTCTAGCCATCACCTGTCCTGCCCCACTGTGTTCCTGCCCAGGTTCCTGCTTGAGCCACCTGCTTCCAAGCCTGTGTCTGATCCCTGCTGCAGCCCTGTCCAGAGTCCTGGACCTCCTGCCTGATCCCTGCCCACCTGGTGTTGGGTCCCTTGGCCGTGAGAGCTGTGCCTGCAAAGCTGTGCTTCTCCAGGAGCTGGGCAGGCTCCTCTGCAGGCACTGCACACACCCCTAGCTACATTGATGTCCGTGGCGCGCTCTCAAGTTTGGTGATTAAGGGGGAAGAACACGTTGAACATGGATTAACAGGGCCTTGAGAAGGCAAATACCATACTGAAATTAAGATCAAGAGGCGAATTCACAAGATTGGAAGTCATCCTTTTTGCTCTCTTTCCTGTGGGTGGGTATGTCCCTGGATGACATAGGAGGTACTCGATTCTTTCAGTGAATTGCTTCTCTGATAAAGGTGGGAGCTGGAAAGTGTCAGAGAGCTATGAGCACAGTCCAAAATTTGTAAAACACATCCTAGGAAGACAGACTGAGTAAATTGGATTGTTGCAGCTTAAAATAAAACTATGAAGTCAGAATGTGAACATAGCAGTCCTCAAGCGTCTAAAAGGGTGTTGCAAAGAAAAAGATACGACTAGAAAGAATTTAATTGGATTATGAAAGAGAAAGATGGGATTTAGAGAAAGGCAGAAAGTTGTTGAGGAAAACAGAATTCTCTCTATGTCATGTTGTGACTAAGATTGTCTTTTTGATGTATTCAGGGCATGGCAGTGAAAAGAGCTTTTCTCAGGAAATTGCTTGCATATCTGGAAGCAGTAATGGTAATTCATGTGTAGCTTTCAGTGTTGATGCAAGTGAGGACTGTAGCTGACCAATATATAGAGCTTGATATATAGCTGGGGGCTTGGAAGGGAGGGTGTTTGGGGGTCTTTTTTAACTAAACATCAAGGGGATAAAAACCCTTTTGGCAAGACATCTTAATACAACACGTCCACTTCAATCACTTCTTTCCAGTTACCTGACACACCTAAGCCCATGGGCTGTGCATGGGGCATATTAATAAAAACGCATTGTATGAAGCAGGGGTACTTTGAGGTGGCTGTTTCCACAGGGAGAGAGGCAGAAAGCCTTTCCATAGAAAAGGCATTAAATTGGTGACAGAGTCATACTGAGACACGATAGTGTGGAGGGGAAGACCTTCCTTTATCCTTTATGTCCCCAAGCTCAAGCTCTTCACTGGACACTGCTTTTCAAGGCATGCACCTCCTTTCTCTGGTGAGAGCTGGGAAAAGCAGGCCCATTCCCTTCTGTGGATTCAGCACAAAGAATTAGTTTTAAGCTTCTGATGGATGCTTCTATATAGCTTCCATAGCTCTTGTAATGATATTGGCCCTCTGGGATTTGACTTTGTTTATTTAATCCATTATCTACTTCCCTGTTTAGTTTGTTTTCTCTCTGTTTTCTAGACTTCTCTTCATTAAGAGCCAAGGCTTAAGCAATCATACTGGCCTTCTGTGCTTTCCCCGTGGTTTTAGAGCCAGTGGCTTATTTTTGCAGCACAAGGAAGGGATCACATTTGTTCAGATTAAAACAGACAGCTAGGTAGAAGGAGAAAGGGTTTTTTCAAGTGCCTTTAAGGGACTGCAAAGTTTTGATATGTGCTCACAGTTGTTTTGGCTCAGACCAACTCTTCATGGGGCTGGTCTGGGTTCCTGTTCCACTGCAGCTAACCAGATTCAGTGGCAATCAGCTGCAGTTAGTACTGCTGCTTACAGACCTGCTTGCTTCTTGCTGTGCTGATAGCTTTGCTTCCTAAGTAATGTTAGTGGTTTAAATAACAACTCAGTTTTTAACAAATTGTAAAAAAAAAAAAGAGAGAATATCCCATATGAATATATAATAGTATGTGAATAATTCTAAAGCTACAGTGATAGAAATAACTGTTTCCCTCAGGCCATCTGCATCTGTGGACAGCCATCTGCAAATTGGAATAATAGCTGTGTTCACAGGAAGTAAATACTGGTTAGGATAGTATAAATTTTTTATTTTTTTTTAACAAGATAATAAATACAAGTGTTCAGCACTGGCACTAATGCCATAAATGTCCCTTAGGAAAGTCTGTGGTTGCTTCTATTCCCTTGCATCTCTCAGAGGCTCAGGCTATTCATAAGAGAAAGCTGATACACAGTAATTGGTTATCTCACAGCACGTCCATCTCACAGCACGTCCTTCTGCAAAAGAGCCCTCAGGTACAAGTGGCAGGGTGCCAGCATAAGCTGTGAATGAGAAATTAAGTGTTAAACAAAATCCCCTCAGAGGATTTTCATGAATAAGACCCACAGTACTTTGCTGTCATTATGGCTGACACTTTATCTTCACAAAAAGAAATTAACATTTTCATCAATAAAGGAATCCAAACTCTAGCTGAGATGTAATTCAGTTAGGTTCCTTTAGCGTGTCTAGCACTTCATTAAGTAAAAACAGGCAGCAGAGTCCAGTGAAAAGAAATTTGATTCATTCAGGATGAAGTCAGTGGTAGTGAGCAGTGCTCACTGACACGGGGTGTGGGCTCAGAGTCCTCCTTAGAGCATGAAATGTAAGTTATTGTTCAGCAGCAGCACTGCAGCTCCCAGCCAGCCCTTTCATCAGAGTCAATTAGGGGATGCAAACACCACGCTGCGGAGAATTGAGCTTCTATTTGCCAGATCATGATTTAGTGTACTGGTTCTAGAGAAGGCAGCTGAGACTGTTGAACCACTGTATGATGAAACCAAACTGGCCACTGCAAGCCAGTGAAATTCAGGAAGACTGTACGAGTATGGAATAACATTTTCATGGTTTTCAGTGATTCAGCATTGAATTCAGTGGAAGATTGCTGAAAGGATAAATAACTAGAGAATCCTAATGAATATGTGTCAGAGAATGTCTCACTTAAAAAGAAAATCATGGATCCTCCTAATTTTTTTTCAGCAGCAATGGTTTTCATAGACTTGCCCCAGATGTACACTAATTTAGTGTGTAGCTTTCACCTAGTAAAAATAAGTGAATGGCCTTCTTAATGTATTTGGGCATTTCTTGATGGTCTTGATTCTCCTTCAACAAGTGTCACTCCATCTAAAATGGTCAGAAAAAGTTATCAGCATTAAAATTCATTTGAAAAGTATACATGCCTGTTAAACCAAAAACTGCTAGAATTGATTATGACAGAAAAAAGGTTTTAACTTCACATTATGGGAGTAGAAAGTATGTATTTTGATTGCATCACTGCAAAAAAGACATACCCCTTTCTTTACTCTGCAGCAATAAATAGTCTTTGATTATAATAGTTGCTTTCAAAGAAAAAATACATATTTTAGTAGTTTCAGGTTGGCAGCATGAATAAAAATTTGAGACAAAAGGCTACAAAACTGAACTATGTGTTTGGAGGTATTAATAAATATATTTTCAGAGTTACTTGTGACATTAGAAAATTGTATCACCTAAATCCTTTATAAATTGCTGTGTGATGCTGAATTGTTGAACCCTGATAGCTGACAGAGATAGCTAAATTCTGGGAAAAAATTTCCTGTGAGGCATTAGGTATTTCAAACGCAGGAAGGAAATTCTTTAGCCCAGGACTCAGGGCTGATATTTTTCATGTAATGAATTGGAGGGGCGGGGAAGGCTGGAATGCTAACTATGAGGATGGAAAACATTTAGTCACTCTTGGAATGATATGAATGTTTTTACAGGAAGCTTAAGTAAACACACATGCTGCTGCTTAGTAGGCTGCAGTTAACTTTTTTGGACAGTAGACAAAATTTAAACAAGTCTGCAGACTCCAATGAAAGGCTGTTGAGCAGCACACCCTTCAGGCTCAGTTTTGAGCCAGTTATCACTTAAAACTTCAGGTAAAATGTTAGACTACTTTTTGGTTGTTGGGGTTTTTTTTCCTTATTTTTTATGGTGAATACTTCAGTGCACTGATTTTTAAGTTCTTTAAATCAGTTGATACTGGTTTCATGGGATTAAAACATTTTACTTCTTTTAAAGGTGTAGTCTGTGTTATGAATTACTACAGAAGAGGGAGCTATTTCGCTTTCCCCAAACACAGGCATGTTCTTTATTATTCATGCTGGAGATCTTTCTCCTTGTTTTTATTCATTTTTTTTCTCTTTCCCCCCAGAAGAGGTTTTCATTTTATAAAAACAAAAGAGATGTTGAACATCCTAGAATCCATTCTGTTGAGCTCATTCAGAAGAAATGTTGTGCAGAGGAAAAAGTTTAGAATACAATAGTTACTTCCCTACTTACAACTAATTTTGTAAAGCTGTGAAGTAGCTACTTCCCTGACATGATATTACTGAAAGTATGAAACAAAACCTTTTTGGAGTTAAAATATTGCATTCTAAATGAAACAAAGCAAATAGATTGTTTTTCATGTAATAATAATAAAGATACCTTGAAAGAGGTGAAGTCTGCAAATGTATTAGCTTAAAGGAGAACAAAAAATAAGCCTGATTAAAGCTGTTTCAGGCTGTTACTAGATAACTCTTAACAGAGAATTGCTCGTACAAACACTTGGAAGATATTTTGCTTCCTGAATAAAAAAAGATAGTTTTTAAGCATGAAGTAGATTCAGAGAGATAGTGTTAGGCAAACATGTACTTATTTTGCAAAAGGAAGGTAATCAGTGCTTGGCAAAAGCATGCAGAAATCATCAGAAATTGAAATGTTTGTTTTTTGATTTCAGTTCCTTGATTAGGATTCATCAAGGATATTGCTGCTTTTGCTGGAAGTGTCCTGAGTTTATATGAAAGTGAAATTCATGGAGTCATGCAAGTTGGGAAGGACCTCCAGAGATTTTTCTAGTCCTATCTCCTGCTCAAAGCAGGTCCAGTGACAGAAAGATGTCAAGCTCTTGTCCCAGTTAAATTCTGAATCTTTTGAAGGATGGAGATTGCCCAAGTCTCCATGACCATGTTGTAGTTTGATGACCCACGTGGTTTAAAAGGAAGATCAAAAGCTTTTATCAAGTTGTTGTTTCCCATTTCATGCTTGTGTTTGTTGCCTCTCATCCCAGCCTGGAGCCACCTCCAGGATTAGCCAGGCCTTGTCATCTCTGTACCCTGGGGTTAAGGAGAGCAGACACAGGGGGATGCCCCCGACCCTTCCCCAGGCTGAGCTTTGTCCCTCAACCTGTCCTCTCCTCGTGTGCCACCTCTCCAGCCCCTGGCCAGCTCCCTGGCCTGATGATGTACTTGCTCAGATGTGTCCATGATTCTCTTCTGCTGAGGAGCCCAGACCTGGACACTACCCCAGCTACAGGATTCCCAGTGCTAAATGGAGGGAAACCATCAATTCCTTGTACCTGCAGGCCCTCTTGTCCTTCACACAAACCAAAACTGAACTCTTGGTTCTCTCATAATATATTTGGCTGTGCAGTAGAGAAGTTAAATGTAATCCCTCTTTGATTTCTGATACAAACTCGGTGGCCACAGTTCAGATTTTGAACAACTAAGAATATGATAGGAAGGTGTGTATAATTTTTCATTCTAGTTCCACACTTAAGAAGGATTCTAGTTAGTTGTTTTTTATATAATTGATATAATTATTATTAAATCTGCAGTGAATGGTTTGTTTTTAACATGCAGATAGGCAGTAGAAGTTAAAAAAGATTGCAATAAATTGTAAATTGTCCCTGTTTTTTAAATTATTTGTTTTCCAAGGCTTCAGCAGTCAGTGGTATATTTCAGTTTTCATTCTCGATCTAATTTTGTATATAATAAAATTGTAATCCTGAGAAACAAATTCTCCTGTATCTCACTGAAACATGAGTGCACCAATTTCTTTCCATATCTGAATACTTGAGCGGTATCTTAGTGCCTCAATACCGATCAAAGTATAAGAAACCTAAGGCACAGTACTAGACCAGACTAGAATGAGTTATTGTCCATGTATTAGTAGTAGCTCACATTGCTAACAGAAGTAAATATCTGCTCTTTGTACTACAAGCTGTGTCACATCACTCAGGAGAAGTGGGAGGTTTCAGAAATGAAAAAAAAGAGGAGTGTAGGAATTGGTTTTGCTTATATTACAGAAGTATTTGTGTTGGTATCATTACTATAGGTCCTTAAGGACAAAGCTAGCTCCAGGCATTACGTGAATGTGACCCTTCTTTCAACATAAATGCACTTTGATTTCAAGCCAGAATAATGACATTCAGGTTTTGATCACATACTGTAGAATTTTTCAGTGGAATAGTAAGACTGAAGGTCTACCAGCAGCTGGAATATCCACTGTAGATTTTAAAATGGTTGAAGTTGTTTTTAAGTAAATGGCATTGTAAAAAATTAATTAAAATATTTTTACCAACCTCACAGCAAGCAAATTAATAATCTGCACCAAAATTCAGCAGCGGAATTATCAGAGAGGCTATATGGAATCATGGTGTTCTAATAGGAATCTGTCTTTATATATAAGGACTTGGCATCAGCAAAATCTGTGCTCTATTAAATAATCCATTGTTTTCATCCAGACTCTCTTCAATCCCTTTCTCTTTATTTTATTCTCTCTTTCTTTCTATGGTATAGTTGCATTGTTGGTAAAGCACACAGGCAGAAACAGCACCCGTTTTTCCCACCTATTGTCTGTGCATTTGTGCACTGGATCTTTCTTCAGCCGTTTCCACCAAGAGCAGCAGTGAAAGCCCAGCTCAGATCCTGTGGTGGTACATGCTTGTTCAAGCTTAGCTACTGCTTGCCTATTCAAATAGCCAGAAGTCTGGCAGGGCAGATTTGGCTTTATTTGTTGAGTCTTGTCTAGTGAAGTGAAAAGGCCTGAATTTTTTTTTTTTTCCTGGCTGCATTTTTGCACATGTGGGGGTAGGGAATGAAATTATTTCTTTTGTCCTCTGCTTGCAGCTCATTGAGAAGCAGGCATGCATATAAAATTACTGTATCTCGGGGCTTACCTTTATGGAGAGAAGGGAGAAAGAAACAGATTTGCAAGCTTGACTGGAAACACTGAGGATGCTGAAAGCAGGCCCAAAAGTGGAAGGTAACAGAATAATAAAACACAATAGAGAATAGGGGATGAAAAAAAAAACTTTTCAAATTAATTTAACAACAGTTTAATTTCATCCTTTACTTTTCAAATTAATATAACAACAGTTTAATTTCATCCTTTATAAGAAATACCGTATTAGTTCATGTATCAAAGACATAAAAATTATGTCTGTGTGTCCAAGGCAGGGGAGAACCAAAATCCAGACGTTTAGTTTTGGAAAGTCACCAAAAATTATGCATCATATATATATATAGATAGATAGATAGATAGATATAGATATGTAGGTAGACACATAAAATTATGAACGGTTTTCCTAGATGTTAAGTTATACCTGCAATTACAGGGAAGTTATCTTGAGGGGTAGACTTTAATGATGGGGAGTAAGACACAATCTTCTTTCTCTCTAGCTTTAGCTGGCACCCAACTGGATCAATGTATACTAACTAACCTGCATCTCAGCTTCCAGTAAGGTTTTGAAGTCTTTTTTTTATCAGCATATTTTACCTCACATCAATCAGCTGGTAAAGCTGCAGTCTCCTCAGTTCTCTGGCTTGTGTTGCTGTCAGTGAACTTTGCTCTGGGCAGCAGTAATGATTCATATTTGTACTAGTTTTAGCCACCTGTGAGTACAGGCATTGCCATCGACTTTTTGTCATTTGTAGTGTAAGGTTTGTGATGTCTGACCAGTAACCTGAATGTAGCTTCAGGGTGGCTCTTGCATTTTGGTCTTTTGCATGTTTAGGATATTTTGGTTAGAGAACAGAGTGATGCTAAAAATCAGTTTGGTTGCAGAACTAGTTTATATACTCAGAGGCCTGAACAGCCAGGATTAATTTATGGAATGTGTCATGTCATTGGTATATATTGGTATACAGCAATATGTTTGTGATTCCTAAACCAATGATTTGGTGAGGCTGCAAATGTTAAGTATTATACATGAATGTGATTTAGTCAGATACTTTACTAAATGAACTTGAAAACAGCTACAAAGAGCTACTTTAGATTAAAAGAACTCTAGTTTGGAAGTCCATGGATTTTGAAGTACAGTAATTTCACGATTATAAGCCGCACGTTTTTCATTGAAGAATCCAGCCTACCCCAGTAGTGTGGCTTATATTCAGGTGCGGCTTATCTATGGACAAATCCCAGTGAAATGCCAACCCGGAAGTGAGAGCCTGCCGAGAGGGTGCCTGGGGCTGCCTTTAAAGGCTTTGTTGGTCTATGTAAACTGTTGCAACTTGAGCACCTGACACCAAACCCCGCTGGTAGTGATTCTGTTACTAATTTGTTACTTTGTTACACATGGATCCTCGCTTTTTTTTAAAAAAAAAGTGCGGCTTATATTCAGGTGTGGCTTATAATCAGGTACGGTTTATTATTGTAAAATTACTGTACTTTGCTCATTATGGCTATTCTTCTACACTACATGTGTAAACTCAGAGCTGGGAAATGAAGAATTGATGGAAACCAATCCTTTTGACCTCCAAATGCATTATTTATTAAATCCCTACCAAAAAAAGAAAAAAGGGAAACATTTTATTTAAGTAAGAAGATATTTGAGGGATCTAGGGAGATATGATGCCATTATGCAGACTTCCAGTTTGTGCATGATGAAAGCTGTTGGTGCTGTTCTATGTATTTTTTAAATGTATAGCTACTTTTCTACTAGAAATTATACAAGCAATTTTTTAATGTTACTCAGCAAGTGCATAATCTGAACCATGAGCTTGGAGATAAGTTTGAAGTTATCTAACTTAATTGTAGTGTTTTTAATGCAATTTTTTCATTCCAAACTCTAGTTAGCTGACCAAATTTTAAAAGGATTAAAAGCGTTCATCAGTTGCATAAACTGTTGTGCTGGGAAGAGCAAGGCTGAAGAGAAGCTGTGAAAGCTGAAAATTGTGAAAGACAATGAAAGCAGAAAAGTTCATTCTTGTAATAGGATAATTTTCAGTTGGCTGGAAGGCATGGGTGCAAAAGCTGCCTGCTGGAAGGTAGCCAATAGGCACAAAAATCAGTATTTTGTTTAACATTGTATACTTCTAACAACTAAATCTTGGTTGAGTAATAATTTGCCCTTATTCTGAAAGTAAAGACTCTGCTGCTCTAGGTAAAAATGGCAAAATCTGTAGTCTGAGGATGAAAGATGGCAGCATGTGGCCACCTCCAGTCCATATAATTTCTCTGTATTTTCACAGTTTATCACTTTTAAGGATGGAACTCTTTTTAAATTTAATTTTATATAAATCTTCATTTTTTGAGATGGAGAAACGGTGTACACTTAAACAGTTGAAGCATTGAAAAGAGACCTCACAGCTCTTTAAATCATGCAATTTTTGTTTCCTGAGTATTTTGTATAATGTTAATAACATTCACAACTATGAACTCATTGGTTCTTCAGTGCCTGAGTTCTATCAAGAACACAAGATAGACAAAATTAGTCTCAGAGAGCAAAGAGCTGTTCGAGAAAAGATAGGTACTGCTTTCCTTCTGTATCCTGTTTTATGATGGTCATTTTGAGAGTTCTTGTTATTTCCACAAGTCTCTGGATTTTGTTTTATTCCAACAACTTTCTATACTAGAGTGTGTTAATATTTCTGTCTACCCTGTGTATAGAAACAAATTCCATACTCCAGCATATTTAAATGGTGTCAAAAAGTAAGTGTCATACTGTTGGTAAAATAAATTATAATCAGCAATAATCTCTTCAACTCCTGAAAGCATAATCTGAGACTGCAAAATATATTGTAAGAAGTGATATTTTCAATAAATAACCATGCTAAATGCTTTCCAGAGATCTTTCACATGCAGTGCATCTTACATTCCCTTTTGGTATTCAGAGTCTTCTGTTACTCACACAGAGGAAGATTTGACTTCTGAGTTACATGTTTGATGTGCAGCTCAGTCGTATCAATCAATTCAGCTTTAGAAAAACACTGTTCTGTTTCTAAGGCGAAAAAATCTGCATGAAGTTGTGATTAAACACTTCTGGAGAAAAGTGGACAAAATAAATATTTTGCATTTAGTTTGAAACATGCACGGGCAGGAAAGCTGATTTCCTAATGAACAAAAAAAGAGTTGTATTTTTTTCTGTTTCGACACTTCAAAAATTTTCTGCAGCTTCATGCCGTTTTTGTTAGTGTACATCACTTTGAAACAAATTCTGTTTATCAACTTGTTTCTAAAGTACCAAAAATATTCATCAGAAACAAAAGTAATTAAAATTATTCTTTACTGTTACATTGTGCATGGATTTTTGTGAACTTATTTAAAATATTCAAGAATCTCTAATTTACTTGAGTTTTGTTTTTTCTTACCCCCAGAACCAACGTATATCACAATAGGTCCACCCACCTGTGAGGTTTTGGTGAACTGCACTTTGACTGAAAAAGACTGTATCTATAGCTTCAAACTGGACCAAAATGGTTGTCGCATTTGTCAGTGCAAAACTAGTGAGTATGCAGAAATACCGTGGTTTCTACCTTTTCTATCAAGCTATATGTGAAAATGGCAGTCTGCTGGTCATTCATAATGTTGATTATATGTCATATTACTATGTGTGTGCTTTATAGCTGTTCATCTTCAAAGAATTGGTTCCTGATTTCTGACATTGCTTTCTTGCTTAAAATGTGTTTGCAGGAAAATGCACAAAGTTTGACTTTTGAGGTAAAAAACCAACAGCTGTCTAGAAGAGGTAATAACTTGGGACCTAATATTCATATAGACCTTGAGAAGTCTTATGAGAATTCCACATTTCATTTTCCTCTGTTTAAAGAATTTTAAGAGCATCTAGGTTTCTGCACTTCAAAAACTCCTATTGCTAAACAGCCTATTTTTAGCTTAGCTTTTTTTTCGTCAAAATTTAGATTTTGAGGATAAATGTTTGAAAATTATATGCTTGGGATTGGGGTTTTGTATATGTACAGGTGTATTCATATTTCTATTTATTTCTATATCATATTCTTATATTTATTTTATATACATATTTAATATTTCAGTTAGCATTTTTGCAGATTTAACATCTATTTATTCCCAAAGGAAAAACACTGTGCCTTGTGAGAACTTTGTTTGTATCAAGAAAAACGTATTTTCCATATGTGATTCCTTAAGACTTTGGTGTTTACAGGTGAAATATAAAGCAGTATCAGGTTGGTTTTTGGAACTGGCCAGCAAAGGATACCTGTGGAGTACTAGTCTCAACTGCAGGATGCATCTCTGTGGCTGCCAGCCCAACCTAGGACTCGCTTTAAACTCTCTTTGTAATATTATAATGTAGTTTCTCAGCTTTCTTTCAGCCTCAGTCTTCCAGCACTAAAGTGTTACTCCATTCCTCTTCTTTTGGTTTCAGTCCACTCATTCTCAGCCACTTTATAAACCAACATGACTATTGTAGGGGTCCCAAGTAGAAATGGTCAAAATGAAATCTTAAGTAGTGCAAACTAAAGAGCTGTAGGAATGGGGAGAACATCTTAACAAAAGTAAATATATGGCAAGCTATAACATTGCCATGGCAATACAGAAATAATACCTTTGATTACAAGTTGTGTTCATGGAAGGATGACTTTCCTTAGGTTACATCCAAGCTATCCTGTACTTGCCTTACTTAGTTCTTCCTAAGGAAAGCATTAGAAATGTTAGAGTCTGCTTTTAACTTTGTGATTTGATTTTCCTTTTCCTTCTGTTTTTACTAAATTGACTGAGGAGTTTGACGCAAACAAGATGGAGCATACGTGGCAAATTTCATCATCTCTGCCTATGTGTGCAGTCCTTCCCTCCAGTTTGGTGCACTGGAGACACATCACTCCAAAGGGTGATTTCTTTTGTCCTAGGTTACCACACTTCCTATGGACACAAACCACGTTTCAGGATGTTCTTGATTAGAGTATTTCTGATAAATAGTGCATAAGAACTTATTCAGGGGAATTTTTCTCTTGCCAAATTTGCTTGAAATTTTCTTCATTTTACAGTGGCAAACTGTCTGGAGCAAAGTTAATAGTATCATTTATCACCTCTTTTTTTCAGTTAAATAATGTGACTATTAGATTGCTTAAAAATCTGAGTCTTTTAGAAAGAGGAGACCTTTATTTTCTAAGGAAGTGAAGAAAAATAACAGCTTGGAAATCTTCATCATTTGGTGGTTATCAATCAAAATGACAGAAATTGAATTTTTCTGTCAAGTAGTGTTTGTTGCTTGAAAGGCTCTTCTCTGGATGGAAGAGTGTGTGAGAAATGAGAAGAGAGGAGTCTTAGGTCAAATGTGCTGAAAATGTACTGTGCTAGCTCTCTGTGTTTTGAGATCCTGTGTACTTCAATATCCAAACCCGTTCAGTTGTGTCTTGGCTCTCCTAAGGATGTCAGAACATGTATTATCTTTAGCTCATGTAGACTCTGGGAACATCATTATCTTTATACTGCATCCACTTGCTTTATGCTTGTCTAAGCTGTCAAAAGAGTCAAATTTAACTACCTCAGTAAGGAAGCCCCCCTGCCCACATTACCATTTGAAGTCATCATATCCTAATTGTACAAATCTATTTCCAATAAAGTTTCATTTTTGTTATCTTTAGATAGCTCTGCTGAAGATCTGTTATACTTCAGTTATTTCAGACAAAAGAAAAGCAAAATGATAAAGTGGAAGAACCTAGAGTGAAGGTGTAATTTGTTCTTCTTTATTACCTTCATTTACAATTCATGTTGCCAGAAATAAGTACAAGTTCATTTGGAATGATTATGTAAGTTTGGTGTTTTGTTGTAATTTAAAGTTATCCCTCCTTGTTCAAGCCAACTACAGAATGAGAAAGAAGAAAGAAGCAAATCAAAACATTTCTAGAATATTATTTTAAAGAAGTAGTTTACTTTGTCTTTTATCCTTCTTTCCGTTTCGCCAATGAATGCAAAAACCATGCTGTAGCAACACACAGTGAAAACACACATACTGTAAAGTAAAATAAAATATTTTTTAAAAGTAGCAGAGCCAGACCATAGTTGTAAGACAAGGGAGGAGAAAAACCAACAGTGAGCAAAGAATGAGTGTAGACTTATATGAGATTACAGTTCAGCAAGTATACATGGAACCACAAATGATAAGGGAGAAAGAATGATCATACTGACCAGAAGCATCTGGAAGCCAAAGCATCCCTGCATGACAATAAAAGGTAAAAAGTAGAATCCAGAATCTAGGAAGAACTGCTGCAGAATACCAAGAATTAAACTAAAACAAGTAGGAAAAACATGAAAGGCATTACCAAAAAAGTGATGGTTTAAGATGATACAAGAGCAAAACACAAACAGAAACAAAAATAAATAAGGAATAAAATGTAGTGTGCAGCATTTTCTCTTGTGTTTGGAGTGTCTAGGCCTTTACTTTTATAGGGAGAACTGAAGTGGAATAAAGTCTTTAGGAAGACAAATCCATTTGGAGGAATCCTTGGGAAGATCAGTGGTCTGCTATCTGAGAGGCAGGACTCCTCTTGCCCCAAGGAAAACAAATGGCATATTAAATAATGCCTGCTGATTGAAACAACAAAGGATTTGAAATCTGATTGGCACTTTCTGCTGCTCACAAAGCCATTCTTCAGCAAGTGTCTGCAGTGTGGGCCTTGTATGTTCCCTGGATTAGTTCCATGGGAAAAAAAACCTTTAAAATCTTTCCTGCAACTGAAGTAGTGTTTTACCCCAAATGGATTGAACATGTAGTACTCTTCAGGGTATAACTGTGAGCATGTATGACTTAAATATAATTTTTTAAACATTTCAAAAATTACTGAAATGGAATAAAATTAAGAGTCTTGCTGTCAATTTTAAAAATTATTCTCATCATTTAGAAGGCTTACCTTTGCAGTTCCAAGATGCAGCTGTCATCCAGTTTCATTAATTTCAGACTCCTTATGGAGAGGTGCAGCTGGAGAAGACTGAGATGAGTCATTTTCCCTGTACTTCGTAATGCATCACCTTTCACTTCGTGTTGTGGTCTCTTTTGTCTGTCAAAGCAAGTCATGCAATCACTATTCAAAAATAAGAAATGTTGGTATATTATGTGTTTGCACAGTCCTCTCAAAATGAAACCACCTTCTCCCCTAAACACATCCTATGGATACATACAGAAATAAATAACTTTGGAAGTACCTTTTTCTTTCATGAGAAGAACAATTTTTCTATCATGGAGTTAAAAGAAGGCATTATCATTCAGTCTATACTAGCACACACCAGAAGCATGGTCCTCAATATTCTGGCAAAGTCACACCATCCCCCTTTATAGCTGATGAAGCAGAGTGAAATTCCAACATGGACTTTGGGTTTGACAGTGTGAATTTCACTTGGCTTGACTTGTGGAAAAAAAAACAAAAACAACAGTTTGCTTGAAACTTGATCATTCTACAGTAATCCCACCTTTGAGATACCACTGCTACAATTTCATTTTCATGAATTCATTTGTTGTATGTGAATCCTAGATTTGTTTGGAGCACATATCCAAGTGGTTAATTTGCCTCAACGGACTCACAAGATGATTTCTTTAAACAGGGTTTTCTAGCATCACAGCACCCAGTCCCTTCATTTATATCCAGCTTTTGTGAATCATGATTTAAGTCTAACAAAAGGAGGGAGGGTTAGTGTGGATCTGTGGAGGCAATATATTCAGAGAATTCCAGTTACTGTTAAGTAACCTAGTTTTCTCCTTCATAAATTTGCCTCCCCAGATCCCCACCCCCGAAGATTAAGCAGGAGTAGCAATCCACACCGAGAGGACGGCTGAGGAGTGCTTAATTGTAAAGGTACTGTGAAACAGTTCTCCTGATATGATCTGTCCTCAGCATCAAGAAATTAATACTGGTAAAGGTATGTAGCTAGCTTTGCGTAGCCATGCTACAGATTTGTATAAATGGACACCAGCCTAAGCCAAGTTGATATACTGACATAATCCTTGTCATGTATCTGTTAATATTCTCTGGCAGTTCTTTTATTTTTTTTTTTATCTGTGAATTAAAGGACTGAAAACTAAAAGTATTTCAACATAGAATGCATTTTCAGAACTTTTCAGAGTAAGATGATTTTCAGTCCTTATGATACAAACATCAGCGTGTCCATAAGTAATATAATATATTGGAAAAAGATAAATATCCCAGCTTAATAGCCTAGAGATATTTAAATACCATATATATGCTAGAAAAAAACAAAGTGGTCAAGCTATTAGAAAGTCAAGCAGAAGACCCTTTTTAGAGCTAACATGCAATTTACTTTTTAGGCATTTTTTGGGCAATATTTTACAGTACTGCAAATATTCATAGGTTCCTGTGAGGTAGGGATGTGAGCGCTCTGAAATCAGGAATAAATCATGCATATAGTGGTTCGAATTTAGGATGAAGTCCTGTGATTCCTTTTGAGATGCATTGCCCCCAAGATGCCGTACCTTAGAAGGAGGGGTTGTGTTGTATCTGAATTATTCCACAGCTAAGTTAATTCTGCCAAATCCAGACATTGCTAACATGTCATGGGACATAAAGGTTTTGTTGCCTTGTTTGCAAGGTGGGATCTCGACTGTAGTAGGTCACATCAGAATGTCAGCTGCTCTTACATGCTGGTTTTTGAACATGCTTTTCTTTCCTTCAGCAGCTAGTGACTTAGTTTTACAGATATCAGACAACCTTTCTTCACTAGATTTAATATTAGTGTTGAGAGTAGGATACTTACTGGAAAAGAGTTTTAAAACACCTGATAGTTTGTGTGTAGAATGCTCACCATATGTTGGTAATCATCAGTTCTCAAGACTTTCTTCTACAGTGTTGTCCCGTCCTCCATATCCCACGGAAATTCCTCTTAAACAATGTAATGCTCTCCCAAAACTCTCAGTCTTTGTTTTATTATAGGCTTTGTGTATGAAAAGGTTTGTAAGTGTGCGGAGAAAGTGGGGAAAGAAATCACTATATTTTAAAGGAGTTTATGGACAATGGTGACCAGGCCTCATACCTCACCAATATCTGTTTATTTGTTAATAATTCACAAATGGGTTTTTTTGGAAGACTAATTCATCTTCAGCTGTTCTTTCTGCTTGCACTTTTTCCAACAACATCACGTTAAATTGATCCAAATGAATCCAATAATTTGAAATTCCCAGATTCAAGTGAGCATATACTGTGTTTAATTGTATCAAACTACAGAACAAAGAACAGTAATTTCACAATTATAAGCCGCACCTTTTTCATTGAAGAATCCAGCCTACCCCAGTAGTGCGGCTTATATTCAGGTGCGGCTTATCTATGGACAAATCCCAGTGAAATGCCAACCCGGAAGTGAGAGCCGGCCGGGGAGGGCGCCTGGGGCTGCCTTTAAAGGCTTTGCTGGTCTATGAAAACTGTTGCAACTTGAGCACCTGACACCAAACCCAGCTGGCAGCGATTCTGTTACTAATTTGTTACTGTGCTACACATGGATCCTCACTTTAAAAAAAAAAAAAAAAAAAGTGCGGTTTATATTCAGGTGTGGTTTATATATGGACAAATCCCTGGTCTAGCTGGCTACCGGGAGGTGTGGCTTATATTCAGGTGCAGCTTATAATTGTGAAATTACTGTATTTGCCAGCACTGTGGTCTTTAGAGGACTGAAACTTTGTAAGCAATAGCCTTTGCCAGTGTGGTGAGGACTAGTGAAGACTGTGATTAGACTGTGAACTACCAGCTGGACCTGTTGGCAACTGACTTTGCTGCTGCTTTTGCAGTGGTGTTGCACATGGCAAAGAAAACTGCATGATCTTGTTGTGTAGGTGGGATTCAGTGCTATAAGTACTCAGTGCTTGTTAGTCCTCAAGTGAGAATTAGTTGCAAGCAGGAGACTAATGACATCGTTGCTTCAGGACAAACAACCTTTTCATGTTTAATGTCCTAGCTTTCTCCTGTATGTAATTCTTTCAGCATTTTATGTGGTATTTTAGCTAATGTCGTCACATTAAAAAGCCAAGTATTTGTAGTAAAAATACAGTTCTATGAGCCTGAGACATTGAGGAACACATTAATCTTTTACTAAAGTCACAGTTCATCAGTATCATTCTGCAATCATTCAATATCCTGCATCTGAACTCTGAGCTTGTCATGCAATTTGTTTTCTGTATTGGCATGACCTTATTGACAATTCATGTTTTATAAGAAAAATTAATGAACAGGTTTCAATTAACCATGTAGAACTCCACTCTCCATCCATATATTTTCCTAAGCAATACAATGAGAGATGTTTTCCCTTTAATTGATTTACTGTTCATCATTTTGTTTCTGTTTTAGTCTTCTACTTCCTATCTAACATCAGTTTAGTTTCCTATGTGATGTCACTATAACTAATCAGCCACAAAAGCAAAAACAATAGCTTCTACTACGTGATCAGAAGTTTAATCTAATTCTGTTAGAGTTGCAGTGAAGTGCAAGTGCATAGTGCAGTTCTGTCAAACTCTGAAAGGTAGTTTTCATCTGCATTAGCTTTTAAAATGTTTGCTATACCCTCATTTCAGCATGTCTGGTTGCACTGATACACTTTTGAAGCAGTTATTAGACCAGCTAGGGCTGGATCTCTTCTCCGCAATACATGCATGATCTGAAATTCTGCTTTCTCATGAAATTTGTCTAAGCAGAGAGGGAAAACACCCTCAAAGAAACACTCTCCTAACATTTTGTCATAATAGATATCCTTAGTTCATTGCAGTTTCATGAACTAGTTCTCCTTGTCCCCTAGTATGTGTCACTTGAAAGACAAAACCTTAGCAAAAAATGTGGTTTTACTTATCCTTCCATAATGAATTAGTCATTGTTTTATTAGTGATTAATTTAAAGCAATAGCTAAGGCTGTAGAAAAATTGTCAGAATGACAATTGTATACACTGAATGTGATGCACATTTGAATATTTAAATTTGCAATCTTTTCAATCCTTTTCTCTTTTTCTTCTTTCTTTCTCTGATAGCTACACTTTGCTTTGTGACATTGGCAATTCACTTAATTTTCTGAAAAAAATACATGGCTTAAGATGCTGGACTATGTTCTTCATCAGGCCTGTGCAGCAGACATAAATTCTACATACCAGATAGTACTTCATTTAGAGACTGCCTGCTATTGTCATGTTTTTAATGATGTTTTATTAGGAGACATTTGGATAATTAGATGTAAATTCAGAAAGCGGACCAGAACTCACATTCTTGGTTTCATGACACTACAGTTCTTCATAGAGAATTTTTTTCAAAAAACTATTTAAAATCTATTTCTACAGTTTGTACTGTCATACTATCAGAAATTTAAGTGCAATAACATGTTAATTTCACTAAAAAGCATCTTCTCAGAATTTAATTTTCAGCATCTTATTAGAAAGTCTGTGAGCAGAAGTCTGTGAAGATTATTCTGATCACCTCATACATAATATCGGCATAACACTAGACAGACCATCCATTAACAGTTGTCTGTACTGACTTCAGGAAACACTTGACATAGCCAGAGTTTTGATGGGTTTTTTATATGCTCTTCACTGTCTGTTGCTGAGAGGCAATGGTGATTATTAGTCACCCACCTCAAGGCTCCGAACAGCTTTTCTTTCTTGGCCACTTGCAAAGTGAAAATTCTTTTGAGGATAACTCACTGTGTAAAGGATTAAGCAAGGAGGATATGCTTTGAGACTGGATCTCCTGGTTAGTATGTCACCTAACTATTTTGAGTTTTAAGTACATTTAACATCATAAGCTACTTGGGAGTGACACTTGGGATGTCTTCTTGCTTTGCAGCACTGCCTTTCGACACCTTGGGCCTTTTAATAAAGTATATTAATTTTACATGTAACAGATTTGTTTTGCATCTCTGAAAAGCAATTTCACTAGCCAAATCAGAGCAGAATAGAAGACTGAAAACAAAGTATTTGGCTGTGGGATTCTGAAGCATCATTATTTTGCCATCTTGTATAACTTCATAGTCAAACCTCAATGTTGTATTTTGATAGCTTTCCTTAACAGATAATCTGGAGACAAATAAGGTAAAGAAATATGCCGACACAAAAAAAAAGTTCTTCCTTTTTCTGGTTTTTTAGATATTTTTAAAAATTATTTCCAGCTCTTCCTTTCACTATTTAAAGATACCTATTTATTTCTCCCATGCCTTTGCATATGTACCTCCTTTTTTCTTCACCTGTCTTCCTGATCCCACTGTTTATATACAGCCATGTAAACATTTCATTTCCCTGTCAGAGTATGCTTCAGAAAAGGAATGGCTCTGCTCAGTTAAACTTGTGCAATTCCAGGTTTATTTAATAATCAGTTCTGAATATCTGCAGAAGAGATCATAACTTACATTATATCGAAGGTCATAACTGGACTTAATTCTTGTTGGAGATATCCTAGTGTACTTCTCCATACACTCCTTCTAAATTTCAAGCCTAGCTTTAAAAATTATGACTACCTTATAAAGTCCTGCATAATGAAAAGTTTCGTTAATTTTATTATTGCTGTGTGTTTCTAGGGAAGAATTCTGTACAAACATCCTAGTACTAAAAGACAAATTTTCATTATTTTAACTTGCTTCCAGAAAAGTCTTTGTATAACTCACTCATTACCAGAGAAAAATATCAAAGTGTCCTCTGCATTATAATGTTTTAAAATCAGCACTAGTGGCTACATATTGAAAAGATTTGTATTCTTTGTAGATTGGCCTGACTTAATCCTCCAGAAATGTGTGAAACTTCATTAAGATCTTTGTATATGTGTTTCTCCCTAAAGCAAGCAACTAAAACAAGAGTTATCCTTGCTGTGCAAAGGTTAGATCTGACCGAGAATAAATGCTTAAGTCTTGTGGTATTGATCTCTGCTTCCAGACGCAATCTCTAGAGGTTATGAAAGGATCTGGCACTTCTTTTTCTGTATTCCAAATGATAAAATCAACCCCTGATCTTTCATCCTTTTTGCTTCAGACACCAAATTTGCATGAAAATGGAGAGGTCAGGGCCATGACCCTGATTATATTCATCATATTTAAACTGAGAGAGTTTAAATAAGGAGACTCTTATGTTGTATTGCGCTTGCATGCCCAAATACCACCTCAGAAGTAGGCAGTGAATTTGCTGGTTTTCTTTGAGGTTCTGGTCTCAGTCTGACACAGTAAAGAACATGCCTTCTTTACCAAATGAGCATTAACTTGGTAGAACAGATAAGGAGACACTTGGCTGAGCCACATCTGGTTAAGTCTATATTTTGGAATCTTAAATGCAACATTACAAAATCAGAAGAGGAAGAATTTAAGTAAAGCAAGATTCCTTCTGTTGTATTCCTTCAGTAAATTACCATTTTAGAGAATAAGTCAATTTAAATAACTGATCTCTTTGGAAAAACTGTGTCCCTAAATGTTCATCCCCCTAAAGGAAAGTGGTCTTCAGGGCTCAGTTGAGGAGCACATCTGGAAGAATAACCTTCAGCTGACCCCTATACCACCAATACTCTGTAGTGGGGTGGATGTCTCAGCTAGGGATCAGCCATCCTTTAAATATCACTCTTAAAGTCAGGCCTTTGGATATCACCCATCACATTCTTCTATTGAAGGATCTTGATTATATTTCCCTCTTTTTCTATTTTGATCTCACTTTGGCTATTGTAATAATGGTCATTTCTTTCTCTCATGTTTTGCATCCCTAGTGTAAAAAAACCCATCATTTTCTGAAACCAATAAAAGAACATTGTATCCCACAGTATCTTAAAAGAGGTCTTTCTGGTATTTCTTCTTTCAAGAGAAGCAAAAAGAAACTGATCAATCTCAAAGTAATAAATTACAATGAGAGGGAATATAATAACCATTATTTAACTCTGTACCAGAAAAATTGCGATGTCAACAGTTCATCATCTTCCTTGTGCCATAACAGATGCCAGGCAGATGAAACTTGGTACTGGACTTCAAGAGACAGATCTTTTAGTCTAGCATCTCTAAGCTTCAATCCCAGGGTATTGCAGTTATATTTTTAAAAAGCAAATGTTAGTCAAGTTAACAGCAAACAGCATAAAGAATAAAAGTTTTTAATACATCCCCCCCCTTTCAGTACTTATTTAAAATAAGAAGAGGAATAAAGATGATCAATATTGAACAGAAGCCTACTAAACCCATATAATGTGTGGCAATTATGTGTTATTTTAGATATATTATTAAAAGCCAATGGAGTGATGGATGTTGGACTCCACTGGCTGTGCATCTGTTCACAGAATCATGTTAGTTTGTGGTACCAGCTAGTACTCCCCAAGGTGCTGACAGGATCTGAAGAATCCTGTAGCATCTCCTCATACAGTTTGGGCTGCTACTGGAGAATTCTGTCAAATATTTTAAAAATAGGACAGTGTGAAGGTAAGGCCCAGCAGTATTAAATAAATTACAGAGTGAAAGGGAGCAGAAGGTCTATTGTGCTGAGGATGTGTTCGATATAAAAGCAGTTTTCACGTTATGATAAGCTGCGTGTGTCCTTTGCAGGGGAGGAGCTGTGCACCGGCCTCATCTCAGGCTGTTCCTTGGATTGCTCCTTCGGCTTCCAGACTGACGCCCACAACTGTGAGATCTGTCAGTGCCGGCCGCGGCCCAAGAAGTGCAAACCCATTGTATGTGACAAGTACTGTCCCTTTGGATACTTGTACGTATTCTCATCCCGAGAGCACGCTTCACGCAATCCCCGTGTGTACGGAAAATGCGCAAAAATCCAGCCATGCCTGCTTGTGCTTGCTTTGGGACAAAGCGGGGGGAAGTGCAGGAAATGGATGTGGGAGTGCAGTGTTCTTCAATGTGGATTTTGATCAACAGATTTAAAAACTGAAACTCAAAAACAGCAGATTATAAAAGGAAGTCAGTGCTTAAATTTTTTTGAAGAATTTGACAAACAAGATGAGAAAGCTACTTACAAGTAATATCTCTTGCGTGTAGCTTTTTGAAGTTCTTTTGGCATGCCCTGATAATTTTATCTAAGTAGAAAAATCACACACATTTGCTCTCTAGGTCAAAGTATTAGTGAAGATACATACAGACTAAAATTCCTGCTCTTTACAGGATTCCTTGTCTGTAACTTCCCTCTAGTTCTAATATTTCTCACTTGCAAAGCTGACAACATGCCTCAGCCACTCCTGAAGTCAACACTCTGGTAGATAATTTTATTAACTCCTTAATTAAAAATCCCTGGTTTTCCTCTCTCATTTACTACTCAGTGTACTAAGAGGACACACTGCAGTAAAGATGGCTATCAAAAAACCTACAACATTTATTTAAAGATAAATAAACATTTTTCTTTATTTATTTAAGAGAACTCTTAAAAATAAACAGGAAATTCAAGGAGTTTTACAATCAAACACTGGGAGTTGCAAATGTAGTAAATTTCATTGAAAATCCTAAAAAAAATATTTACATTTGAATGTTACCTGAAAGTCTGCTGTCATGAGGTAGGAATTAAACTATTATGAAACACAAGCAGTGTCATAGAATGAACCATAAAAGCAAAATATATGGAGATGCCATATATATTATATGTATTATAGAGAACCACACTCTTATTCTTTTTTTTTTTACTCAAGCCGGTGCTAAACCGTTTTATTAGAAAATCTATGTGATCTATATAGCAAAAACATTTTAAAAATTACAGCATGTTTTAATGAGCATATTATGGTAGTTGTAAGATTAAGATGTTTTATAAACAAGTTGATTTCAAGCTTTTGGATGATTTTTTCTATACATTTTTGTGAACCTGAAAAATATATGAACTTTAAACCTTTTTAAGCTATTTGCAAAATAGTTTTCAATTTAAATTCTGGGTTTACATGCAGAATGTAATTTTTTAATGCATAATTTTTAAATTATGAATACTTAATAAAGTCTTTGGATAATTTTTTAGAAATTGGAAATGAGCACACTAATCTTGTCATTCTCTACAAAATACATGAAGGAATAATTACACTGAATGGAACGGTTCATAGTATAAAGGGCTAAAGTTGTGGCAAGAACTAATTTAGGATCATTTCACTTTGAGTTTTATCTTGGTGTGAAATTTATTTAAGTTTGTGGTTGTAGAGCATATTTGTTCAGTTTACTGCTACTGTGCCAAATTCTTTTTTAAAATACCATATATTTGACTTCCATGTGTGTTGTGATAATTAAAAATATGGGGTATAATGGAGGACACTGTTTTAATGTAAACATTTAGTCACGAATAGAACACGAAAGAAGGAAATATTTTTTTAAAAAGTATATTAGAGAGTGAACAGTCAAGAAGTAATCGTCATATTTGTGATTTTTTTTCAAGACTGTTAAAAGTTAATAATTAGAAATATTGAGTTTGTGCATCTTTAAAGAAACCAAAACCTTTTGTAATTATCTGAAAAAATCTGCTAGATAAAGCTCACTATTTGAAAGCTCTACACAGTAATGGAAAGAAGCAGTCCTTTTGATGGGATAGGAAGACAAAGTCTTTCATTCTCCACTCCATTCTACTGTATGACAATTCATTATTCTCAACCTTTTAACTAAAAATTAAAAAAGGTTTCCTAGAACTTGAAGCCAGGCTTTCTAGAGATTTACATAATTAATTTCTCCTCTATACTCCTAGATCATTTTCTATAACTTCCCATGTCTTTGTTTCATATATCTGTGCCCAAAGTTTGAATAGTATTATCTGCCTTTGTGAAAAAAGACAAGGAAACATTCAGCATAGGGTCCACTGAACAGAGGGAGCATATGCCAGGGATGGAGACTTGTACAGCTCATAAAACCATTGAATCTAAGGGCAACAATTAACCATTTTCTTTGCTCATCAGTCACTTCCTTAGAGGGGGTGCTCTTGCTTTAAAGATGCAGATATTTAAAGTGGCTTGCTGACCTTTTGCCAATTATTTTGGTTATCTAGGAAGAACAAGCATGGCTGTGAAATCTGTCGGTGTAAGAAGTGCCCCAACCTGCCTTGTGGTAAAATCTGTCCATTGGGCTTCCAGCAGAACAGTCACGGCTGTGTTATCTGCAAGTGCAGAGGTAAGTGCCAGTGCATTTCCACCTCTAACTACAACTTGTCTTCAAAGCAGACAGAAACCAGGATGAAAGAAAAGCAACACTGCACAGAATATTTACAAATTGAAATATGCTAACTGGGGAGGAACCAGTTCCACATTGCTCAAAGGAATGTATTGTTTTGCTGGTGCTTGCTATTATCTATTCATCTTGGCTTCAACAGAAAGCCTTAGCTCTGCTTTGGTCTCCCACTACAAAGTCACAAAAAGTTTGTTATCATTTGTAAAAATTGGATCAGGCTCTTAATAAGCAACTTGGAGCATTTTTTTCAGTAGTGATGTTCATCTTGGCTTCTTCACCATTGCCTTTTCTTTACAAACAAGTGTCGGATTTGATAGATATCCAATATATCACCTAAAATTGGAGTGCTGTTTCTTAGATGCTTTTCAGGTAATCTTAATGAACAATGAATAGAGAGAACAGCTGCCCACAAGAATGGACTTGGTATTCTTAAGCTAAAAATTTCACACATGCCACATCCCAAACCTGTAACCACCAAGTTCAAGGTGGATACTGAGATCAGATATTTATTTCTTGTATACTTGCCATATACTTGTGCTGCTTTTAGCATGTCTCTTGTTTACAATATTTTCAGGTTTTGTCTTGTGTTAGTCTGGGTATCAGACTTCATTCGCTACTTATCTCCATGTGTTGCATGTAATAACTTCTTGGTTTTGCTCAGTGTCTCTCTGATCCTAACTGCTCTTTCATGCTTATTTTCTTTGACTCTTACCTGTGTGTTTTGATTTCTAGCTGTAGTCAAATAAGTTTGATTGCTTTCCCATTACTTTGTGTAATGACCCTATTCTTAACTTTTCACTATTTCTTCTGCATTTAAAAAAAATTTATAAAATGTAAAAGAATAAGCTATGGGAACATGGCACTGGAAGAAAACATATGAGTTCTTCAAGTCACTCCCCTGTAGCTGAAGGCAAACATGCAATCAAATGAATAAGAAACATCCAACATTATATTTTTTCTATATAACATAATGCACTTCAGACAGTTTAAGAAACTTTCAGACTTCCAGCAAAATAAAAGTGACAACATTATAAATATATTTTGCAGATGTGAGCATCAGAGATTTCATTGGCGTAAGCTACAGTATATGACTTTTACTAGAAATTAAAATTTAATAATTAAATAAGAAAGGATAACTGCTGAATGGTGTCCCATGGAGATAATTCTTATCATTCAGCTTGTCATTTACCTCCATGTTCACAATCAGAACACTTCCAGATTGTCATAGTGCTGTGACTTAATAGAAACAAAGATGTAGATGTACCCTTAGATGCACTGTAATTGCCTCCCAGATTATAAACTTTTGTCACTAACTATGTGTATGCAGACTTTTAAGTGTTTTCCATAGCAAGTAAGGATTTTAAAACATGTACAATTATTTAGTGGATTTATCTTGATCTGTCTCTAAGTAGTATTTATTGTTGTCATGATCATAAAGGTACCAAGCTATAAGCATATGACTTCAACATCACTTCATTAGCTGCTTTGTCAAAGAATTACTAGAGCAATCACCAGTATGCTCTGGGGAAAATGTGAATCCTTGTTGAAATTTTGACCCAGAATCCTTAAGTAAGAGGAAGGTTTGGGTGAATCCCCTGCCCATGAATTAGCTCCACTTTCTAAATTGCTTCTGTCAGAGACAGCTTATGCTAGGATTAATAGAAGTAGAACCATAGAAGTACAGCCCGGAGTAGTACTCTGAAAAACTGAGAGTCCATTTCTTTACCCTTGCATAAAATAGAATGTATCTGGGTAATCCTTGACAGATGTTTGTCTACGATTTAATTTATTAAGGATCTCCACTTTCAAAAGACACAGAAAACCAGAACAAAACAGAAAGTGGAAAAACCAGACCTTTCTAAAATAGTGTATTTTCCTGTGGTTAGAAACATATGACATTTTAAAATTAATTTTCTAAAATTATTGCCTCACTTTATACACATTGAATTGGTTACTTCTTGTCCTGAGCATAGCAGACATATGGAGCAGCTAAGCACCTTTCCCTTTAGAATTCTTGCAATATTTAAGGGGTTGCAACTGGAGACTTATAAATAATGTTTGGGTGGGAAATGGGTTTCTAAGTCAAACAAACCCAGTTACTGTGGTTTCTCATCACTGTTCAAAAATTTGATACTGTACTTTAGCCATAGTAAAAGCTTAAGGCTAGTAGTAGTGCTGTATTTAAATTTACAGTGCTCCTGTACTTGTGTCTTATATTGAACTTGCCTTTTCTGCAGTTGTATCTCATTAAACACTTCCTTTCCTTGTGAACTCCTGTATCTCAGATCATTTCAATCATACCATTTGGTAGCTAGTTGCTCCCATTAGATTTTTTCAAGTATTATCTTTTGTACTAATTGTTTTCATTTTGCAATTTTTAATTACAATCTCAGTTTGTGAACTTAATTTTGAATACCTGCTTATGTATGTTTCTCCAAATTATGGAGTATACTTTAGAATATTTCAGGAAAAAGAGTCTGATTGCTTCAGATATGCTTTCCCCTTGCTAAATAAACAAAGTCTTACTATCTAGGACTTCTAATCATTTTAATATAGAGCAATATTCCAGTGATATTAATTCAAATCATAATTTAAATACTTGATACTAAAGTGTGAAAGTATAGTAACTGAATTTAAGTTTTTTCATAGTATTTCTGTTTATGCAACAGGATGAAGTCTGTTCTAAGTATTTTGTCCTTACACAGCATTTTTGCTTGCTTCACAAAATGGTATACTAATGCAAGTTTCATGTATTGGCTTTCTAGTTTGATAATGTGCCTCAAACTAACTCTGTACCATCTGATTATGAGATCAACTTTGATAGATCTGCCACAGCTGAAGAAGTGCTGCCCTACATACTAGTGTGCAAAAAAAACAAAAAACACCACAAAAGCTGAACACTTCCTAACATTATATGTAAATATTAGTACTTCTCCTACGTGATCCTTTTTAAAAAGAAAATCAGTTAAGAACTTAGTACAAATAACCTTATTTATATGTCCGCAGAACATGGTTGACATACCATGAAAACAAGTCAGTTCATTGACAAACTGATCCTGCATCCTTCATCATAATAGTGATGTGGATGAGGGAGCATTTGGCTCTAAATTCACTCTGCTGATTAACAAAGAATATATTAAGGCTGAATCCTGCAGCACTTAAATACCTCTTAAGATACAAATGAAACTTTATCCTCCCTAGACCAACTGTCTTTGTGTCCTGACAGAGTGCAAGTACTGTCGAAGTTACTGCATTCTCATTGCAGTAAAAGTTAAAAGAAATGAGAGATGAAATTCTCGTCATTCTCATCCAAATATCTCATTTATCATAGGAATATAAATAAATAATTTCTCACAGGAAGTACTTTATGGAATATTTCCAATATCTGCCATTACCTTGCTAGCACTTGATTGCAATTTTTTTATCATTCTCAAGGCCATCCATGGCTCATTTAAATGTTTTGTATTCTACTTGCTGTCAGATACATTATAGATAATCTAATGTGTATTTAAGTATTTCATTTTAAATATGCTTTATGCTATCTGCTATTTCCCTCCATTGCACTTCTCCTTTTTCTTACGTTATTTAGACGCTACTATGTGTCTGGTTGATTAAAAAAAGTATAGGTTCAAGAGAAGGAATTCTATTTTCCAAGGAAATAATACAGAAAATACTATAGGAAATTCTACTACATCCTATTGTCCCCTTCAGTATAACTTTTAGTTGTTTCCTGTGTGTTACTTTAAGTGTAAACAATAGAACTATAATTTTCTTGGTCTTACATGTGCTTTAAAAATAAATGCAATCCAGTCATGAAGCTGATGTTTCTCCCTAAGCAGTAGATGTTTGTCAGGACACCTCATTTTTCTTTATTTTTTTGCAGAGGCGACGGCTTCTCTAATGCCTCCTGTTAAAACAGGCTCTTGCCTGTCCATGGATGGGCGCCGGCATGAGAATGAGGAGAGCTGGCACGATGGCTGCAGGGAGTGTTACTGTCACAATGGACGGGAAATGTGTGCCCTGATCACTTGCCCCGTTCCCAACTGTGGCAACCCCACCATACATCCAGGGCACTGCTGTCCATCATGTCCAGGTAACACATGATTTCTTCTACATGCTTTGTGATTGAGTTTCATTTCACATGCGTTCTGTTCCTCAATACTTGAAAATGATCTCATGCATACTTCAGTAGCAGACAGAGATGAAGATTTCTATGCCCTAATATAACATGATGAGTTGCTGTCATTAGGTTCTCAGCTGTGGAAAATGGGAACTTACATATTTAAAGCATATGCAAGTTGTGGGTCCTCACATGTTAATCCTTGACACATTGGAATCTTTAAACTACTAAAAGTATGTAAAAGTCTGTTACCAATAATAGCAAGTTTTGAAATAAGCCATTACATTTTCATTTTCAATTTAAAGTGGAGTTTCATTAAAATATATCTCCTGATGTATGTTTTACAACCCCTCAAAGATCTACACAAATAGATGTCTTAACATTATGATTCTGTGTTCTGAGGGAAGGCTCCTATGCCACCAGCAGTAGATTATTTCAATACTTTCAGTGGGAAGGCCAAGTACAGTTCATGTTGCATTCCAATACAATTTTAATAAATGTTAATGTAAAAAACATCTATGAAAAGCTATGGGTAGAATGTAAGATTAATGCCCTCTGTTTTCAGTACAGTTCCTACAGTATTTTATGTGCTAAGTAGATTAATTTGTAACACAGTGATAATGTCTATGACTTTATTGGAACTCATGTTAGGAGTAAGAACAATGAGGCTCATGAAGCTTCAATAAATAGCAGAACAGTAAGAGAGTACTGGCAGGATATAAGCAATTATGAACTTTTTCGAATTCTTTGTAAAGAACAGGAAATCCTAGGGGGCAAAATAAGCAGACCCTCTTTCTGAAAGTGATAGAGAAGAGTGCATCCTCCCTGTGACCTAAGATAATTGATCTTTTTAGATTGCTTAGACAAACGGTGATCTCCAATCCAGCTCACACCTTGTGGTGACTGGAAAAATTCATTAAGTCCCCAGAAAGATAGAAGATTCCAAAGGGTTTGTCTCTTTCAGCCTTTTCACAATTATTTGTATAGTGTTGTAAAGGATGATATACTTCATATTGATGGGGACAGGTTAACATATCAGTCTTGCCTTATATAAACAAACAAAATTCAAAATTTAAAATGCATGGTGCTTGTTCCGATTCCAGCAATTCTCCTGTTAGGACCCCGAGTCATCCTTGACTTCATTCTACTGTCAGCATACTCGTGTATCTTGATTTACTGAACATGTACAGAATACCTCAGAGCATTCAACTAAGAGTAATGCTAATTTTGATCTTTCAGATGACCAGCAGCTAGTTACTCTGGGCATGGAGAGTGAGTTTGGCTAAATTCATTCCCAAGTCCTATGTTCAGTTTGTGGAAGCAAGATCAATATGAAGTTAGCAGAACCTTTTATCTCGCACTATGCATTTCTTGTGGATGAGATCAGCATTTGATTCTGAGCACCAGCAATGTTGGTCTCTTTTATAAAAGAGCAGTTGCTTAGTCAGCAGTGTCCAATCCTTCAAGAGAGAGGGTCTGCATAGGTCTCTCTGTCTGACATCAATCCTGCTTTCAAGACACTGGCCACCTAAATTTCTGTGTAAGCAAAGTCATACTTTGTGTGACTTTGTGTGAACTCTTACAATGCTAGGGCAGACACAGCATTTTAAAGGTGACATATATAAGTGTAGGAATCACTATGGCCAAATTAGTCTCAGTGCAGGTTTTTTTCCTTTTCCACTGAGGTCTTATATTTGTTAGAAATGTAATTCTGATGTTACTTCGCAACATATTGATTCCCCACTGCTGATGTTAAATATACATCATGTCTTTAAGTAGATTGGAATGCAGTTTGGAATATGAGACCGTGAGCATGTCATTCAAATGTATCTACCATAAGGATTTTGAAGTAATTAGCAGTCCTGATGTACTGGGCTTGGAATTGCACTCTTAACCTATCAACAGGGAAGCAGCAGCTCTCAAAGATCATTTTGCAAACTGAAAAAAAAAGGGTGGTTACATTCAATTCCATGTTTAGTTCGTTTTCAGCAGAGCAAGATATACCTTGAATGCTAAAACGCCCCTTATAATCATGTTTATAAATTCAGAGGTTTATATGGATCATCACAATGCTTGTGAAAATCTTTAAGGTTTCCTATAAGATTTAAAAGCCATTAATTTCTAGTGTTTTGCAGAACTATGCTATGTAGAAAGTGTGTATTTATTTAACCAATTGTTTCTTGAGTAATGTAGTTGCACATTTGTGGCACTTCAGTTGCAATGATACATCATTATCAGTGCTGCTAAGGGAGCAGTAGGCAACATACAGAGCAATGCTATCTGGTTGTGCTTTTTTGATCAGGAACAGTAATGAGCTGTAGCAAAACAGGCCTGTGACTTTGCAGAAAACTAAATGCAAAGGAGATGACTCAGAAAATTTCCAGGAAATCTTAATGTTGCCTTTGCCATGGTGAGTTAAGATTCCATTGCATAACATGTAATATATTGCTCCAGCTGAAATAAAAATCTAACAGTGACAAGGCAGCAGACTAGCAGTCTTATTTCAGGTAAATGCTGCTGAATCATGGATGTAGTTCATAAATGCAAGCAATTGGAAAAGCATAGCATAAGCAAATTGGTGAAAGATAAAATAATGCCCTGAAAGAAAAGCACAGGTACTTTGTGAACAGAGTAAAATCAGCCAGAGTCAGCTTCCTTGAGTTCCACTGATCATTCTCCAGAAATGAAAGCAAACAATTGAGTGGTGTTTCTTCAACATGGCAATATCATAGAGCAAAGGGCACAAACGTCATTCTCCAGACAGGGACAGCAGTGCTAGAAGCATGGAGAGAAGCCACAAGCACTTTGTGAGTCTTGGCCTACCTAAATGACTAAAGGAACTGCTGTACACTTAATTTTTCTCTCCTTAACCAAGATATTTGGGTTAGGATGATCATTATATTGAAGTAGGAGAGAGGCGCCTTCAGAAAGTTGTTTAGAGATGTAGCACAATTAGCAAGAAGTCAGTTCTTTCTTTTCCTCCATTCATAGCATAAGAAACCTGAGGAGGTTTGGTTCTTTAGAGGCAGTTTGGGTTTTTTTCAAATATGGTATTTTTAAATTTTTTTAATGGAACAGTAAACACTTCCACCCTAGTTAAGAGTTTATAAATATTTGGAGGGCTGGGGAGAGGGGATTCTGTGCTTTGCTTTTGCTTTTCTGGTGGGTTTTGAGAGGGGGTTGTTTGGGGTTTTTTTTAAGTAGCATCTAATGATACAGATGACATAGACACATCTGTTGGAAAACTTACCCTTTACCTGGACTTCCTAAATCCCAGAGGAGAAGCTTACTTATCCATCCTTTCAGGAACTGTATCTGAAGTTAATATTTAGCAATTAAGAAACTGCCTGATCATTACAATTTTTCAGAAAATAACAGTTGTCTCTTGGAATTCCTGAATCACAAGTTTGTTGTGTTTTTTTCTGAAATGACAAGAATTTTTGAAGTTATCTCTGATTTATATTAACTAGTCTTTATTCAGACTGACTCTCAAATTGTTTCTTGTTTATATATTTCCCATTTTTCATGAGATGCATGTGCCATGAAGTCAAAAGAACTTCATTAAGAATAATTTATATGTGTATTTTCAATAATAACAGAAAATCTTTGTCTTGTGTACAGTCGTTAATTATAAGATTCACAGTCGATTTTGCCTGTCTTCCAATTCTGTTTTTCCCAGATGAAATAATAGTGCAGAAGCCAGAGCTCAGCAGTCCATCAGTCTGTCATGCTCCTGGTGGGGAATACTTTGTAGAAGGAGAGACATGGAACATTGATTCTTGCACACAATGCACATGCCACAGTGGACGTGTCCTGTGTGAGACTGAAGTCTGTCCACCTCTTCTTTGTCAAAACCCCACCCGCACACAGGACTCCTGCTGCCCACAGTGCCCAGGTACATGCTGACATCCAGCTTTCATTGGAGCCCTTCCTTCATCTGAGGATGTCTGATGTTTCAGTGTCAGAATGCTTGTCTGAGCTCAGTGGTTGTTGTGGTGCCTTTGTTCTTCAGCAGTTTGGAGTGACAGCCTGTAGTCCTCTAATTCAAATGCAAAACTTGACTTTGTGCAGGAGAGATCTTATGTGTAAAGGGGAGTTGTGGCCCTGAACTTGGAAAATCTTGAAGACAATCTAACAATGTAGGGGTTGTGTAAAAACCAGAATCCTTAGAAGGTATATGAAATATGCACTAATTTATGTTATGTAGATACAGGCTTGTTTCTTTTTCTTTCTACACACCTTTTTTATTACTGTCTTGTCTGTTTGCTTTTACCTTCACATGGTGTCATTGTGAGAGTGATTTGAAGGCAGCTGAGTAATACCAAAGCATTCCAGCCCAGCAGTTGTGCCAGACTCCTCCTAGACTCCCCTAACACTGTCAAGAAGATAACAGAATTTGCTTTCCCCCAAGGAAAGATATTCAATTTTAAATGAGCATAAATTCCTATTTTACATAGCACATGAGAGAGTTTATTGCAATGGAAATATAGTACAAACCTGTGAATTGTATGTAAACTCACTAAGAAAATACACTTTTATTAAAACCAAAATTTAAAAGTTTACTTTAGGAAAAAATAGAAGTTATATTTTGCAACAAGATATTTGTTTGGGTTTAGGTGTGGGGCTCTTTTTCCTGACAAAATATTTCCAGTAAACAAGATAGCCAATTCTCCTGACTTACATTTTTTTCATTATTAATAATGGACATTTGCTTACTTCAAAATACTATGTCGGAGGAGCTGATCTTTCCTCACCAGCTATATAATAAGCTTAGTCTCATAGCTTAGTGCAGTTAGATTGAGAACCTGATCTCAGGGCTTATGAATCTTTTCTTCTCTAAGTCCTGTTTGTTGGCCCATAACATCTGTTAAGGTACAGCTTCATTGCAGGAATATGTCTCCCCCATGGTCAGGCATGAGAATTAAAGCAAACCATTGGCATCAGGCTGAAGCACGATCAAGTTCCATTTGTTTCTCAACAGCTTATAATTAGCTCATCTAAGGGCACTAGTGAAGGTGACAGCAGTATAATAGCTTTTCACTTTGCGTCATTCAAAGACTTGGGCTGACACGGTAGAAGATGGGATTCAGATTTAAAATTTAATCTCTCTTCTTTGAGATGAATTCTTACACACCACGCAATTTAGAGCATTCAGAGTCAAGGTTTCTTTTAATTTTTTTTCTTGCTTTATTTTTTTTTCTTTTTTGAATAGACTCAATAAAGGTATAAATAAGCATTATGTAGAGCATATAATGAGGTCTTCATCCCATATAAGGACTGAAGGTGTTGTCCTTCTAGTTATTCTGAAGGAGTGAGCCAATGTGTAACAATTCCATTGTGTTCTTCAAGAGTAAACCCTCTGTTAAGGAGCTATGAGAGAAGTTATCCACTGTAAGTTAAATAACCTAATCTGTTTATATTTACAGATGAGACTCTTCAGCCCTCTCCATCAAGCAATGAGAGCATGCCCAGTTACTGCAAAAATGATGATGGAGATATTTTTCTGACAGCTGAGTCCTGGAAGCCCAATGTCTGCACTAGCTGCATTTGCATGGATGGTGTGATTAGATGCTACTCTGAGTCCTGCCCACCAGTATCCTGTGAGAAACCTGTTCTGAGAAAGGGACAGTGCTGTCCTTACTGTATTGGTGAGTGAATAAAAATAGTTGCTAACTTGCTGTTTGCTTCTTGGGGATAAGACAGAAGTTATGTTTCCAAACTGAGATGCTTTCCTGTTTGGTGAGATGCAGTCTATGCCACCAGTCTAACTAGAGAGTGAAGTCTGCGCAGGGAGCTTTAAGGATCATGATTTGTGGTTTTTAGGTAGAAGTGCACAGAAATAACACATCTGATTTACCTACAAACTCCAGAGGCCACCCTCCTGGAATCTTGGTGAGACATCTTATTGGATGAAGACATTGCAAAAAATTATTTTATTCAAAGGAAGATCTGCCAGGTAACACATATGTTATGTCAAGATTTATGTGATATATGAGGAAAACATTAATTGTGACTACAGAAGATGAGCTGAAGCACTCTACTATTTCACAGAATGGAGAAATGTTAATAATGCATCTAAATTAAAATATAGGAAAAAATGGAATTTCATTAATGATCATATCTTTGACATGAAAATAGGGAAAATGCATCTATTTTGAAATACTGAAAATGCATAAAGAATTAGGGCCATGTACTGGTGTTGGATTTGGAACTGAAGTAAATGGTGGTTGCTGTAGACAGCTAAAATTACCAGGCATTTTTTAAGTAGAAAAATTGGAGATTACTGATCACTTTTGCACTTTTGTGTATTGAATAGGAGTATTTGACTTTTTTTTGTGAGTTCACAGTAAGTACAAAGGCTGTAGAATGGAAGCTGGTGATAGATAAAAATCATATAATGTACTTACTGAATTTAAGTCTTTGTAGTATTGTTGGAAAACATTCAAAGCTTACTTACCTTCATTTGCAAAAGTAGACAGAGTAGAAAAGAACAGTAAGAAGGAGTATAAGAAAATTGATGGCTTTAAATATTTAATTGAACATGTGAGTCAACTTATCCATTGATAAACAAAACAGTTGTTCATCAGAAAGATGTCAGAAAGATTGTGACCTATGTTCTCACTTGATACAACTCTTGAAATTTTTATATCATTGCAAACAGAATAGCTTTAATAACAGGTGGTTTAGCTTTATATGATGTACAAGGAATTCAATTGAAGAATGCCTGGGAAAGTTACCAAGTGTCCAAGCTTCAGTTACATTTGGAACCCTACTTAGGTTCCTGATGAGGACATTTCGAGGCAAAAGTACAATGTTAATCCTATTACTATTTCTTTTCATGGTTTGCATACAAAATGGGGAGAATTTAAAGTTTCTTTCACAACTGTCTTTCTGCAGGCTTTTCTTCCAGTGAGTTTGAACCATGAAATAATTTTAATCCAGAAAACATTTTAACATTAAAAAACACAGTGTTTGAAAAGTTGGGCAGTCAAAGCAGTAGTATCAGAACAAGTGCCTTAGTACTGCACTGGAAAATTCAGTGGGTGAGGAGGGGATGCACCAGGGGAACTTGTGCAATGAGCTACAAAAATGTAACCTTTAAAATCTTGTTGCCTACATCTTGCATGTCAGGTTTGCAAATATATACACACAGCATGTAGATATAGCTTTAATTAATTTACTTTGAATCCTATACAGTTGTATAATATTGCAAATACTTAAATGTGTGAGCCGTGAAATGATTTTTTTTTTAGTAGCAACTGCTCAGCAAAGCAAGATACAGAAGCCAGATTTTAATTAACACTCAGATATAAAGATTTTCAGTGATGCTACATTTTATTAATCCATGTCGTCCTATGCAGTCAGAATGTGTTGTGGTTTAAATAACTGAAATTCATGGCAACTTTTTTTTATGGTTTCCATGAATTATAAATACTCTTGCATATAAGAAGAGTCAGGTCATGCACTTCATTTTTATATTTCTGGTTCTTACTGGTTTGGTCTTCATTTTTGAGAACTGTGAAGTACATCTTTATACAGATTCTTTCTAATTATTTTCATGTAATCCTTGATAAAATGTTTAGAATCATAGAATCATTTAGGTTGGAAAAGGCCTCTAAGAGCAATGATTCCAGCTGTCAACCCTGCAGTGCCAAGTCCACCACTAGATCATGTCCCCAAATGCTGTGTCTACACATATTTAAAAGATGGCAATTCAGTCACTTCCTTGGGCATAGGCAAGCTTTGTGGAAACAGGCGTTCTTCATTTTTTGGAATTTCAAAAACTATGCAGGATTTTAGCACTGCATTATTTTATTCTTTCTGGATCCAGTTTGTATAGACTCAAATTCAAAATTTTACAGTCTGGGATGTTTTGTTGTTTGAATTCATCCTTCAAATTCATCCTCTGTGTTCAATATTCATCTTTCTCATGCAAAGAAAGATTAAGTTGGAAAGATAACCTTCTAGTTTAGAGAGGATAAAGGGATATCTATTTGATTGGAGACAAGATTAGTCTTCTGCAGAAAACAGAGCAATTATGGCTTGTTTACCAGTCATTTACCAGATGAGACTGATTTTCTGGTGCAGCTAGAAGAAATTTGAGAGAAGTGGGTACAGCTGGACACTGAGCTGTGTTTCTTGCTGCAAATTTGTCTTGTTTCCACCATCCTTGAGCACCTGTTGGTGTTGTGGCCTAGAACACTAGACACTAGAACAGGACACTAGAATAGGAGACACTCACAGGATAGTACTTAAAAATTTTCCTCTTGAGGTTCAAAGGTACCTCAAGAGCACCTAATTGTGATTTTACTTTTGCTATTCTGCTAAAAAATATTAGCTGAATTAAATTGTGATGTGTTCTTCACAAATTTGAAAAAGCCTGAGCAAGTTAAAGGACTTTTCCAGAACAAATCAGCTGCTGAATTGAAGTAGGAGTTCTAAGTGAAGCAAGGTAACATTTTGGGAGCAAATCTGAGTGGGCCAAGAGCACTCAGCTTTAGGTCTGCGTAGGTAATGAGCAGCAGAGGTGCACTCAGGCTGTGTGCCTCACCCTGTCCCCAGGCACCCCTCCCTAAACAGGATTCTGCTGCCTCTATATGCCAAAATGCACATCATCTAGGGAAGATCTTAACGTCTGTCCTGCAGCTTGCAGCCACCTTTTCCTCTCACTCTTCCTTTCCCATGCCCCCACCACATTCACTTATAAAATCTCCTTTGAGAGGTTGGGACCCATACTAAAAGCCATGAAAGCTATGAGATACCAAGGACCTTGGGAACTGTTTGTGCTTTTCAGATAATTCAATTCCATTAATGTTTTCACAATAGTACTTCTTGCTGGTCTTCTTTTGTATTTGAATTTACTGTCTCAGAGCTGTTGGACTGATCTGCTGACTGCTAGCCTTGTTATTCCAGATTATGTTGTCACTAACTAAAACCTTTCTCATGGCCAAAATATATAATAAGGCTGGTGTAGGGTAAATACATTTAACTGGCATACTTAAAGATGTATAATCTGTGTGAATGTTAAACCAGTATTTATCTGAAAGCTTAAGAAGTTTATGATTTCATTCTGTTATCTCATATGTTTAATGTGCAAGCTCATGTCATCAGCAGGTTTCACAGCAACAATTTTTGCCTCTAAGAAACAAAGGTAGGAGGAAGCTTAGATGAAAATGAGGCACTGCATGACTTTTGGAGCTTCTGCTGTGTGGTTTTTTGGCTATCCTCAAAGTGCTCCAGCATCAAAAAACATCCCAGGCTAAGCACTTCATTACTGCCTACTCAGTAAATAGGTTTTTACTGCAGACTAAAAGGATGCATAGGATGCAACATTAAAAAGTGGTGTATTGAATGTCTAGGCAGAAATATCACATTGATTTCCAATTTATAAAATATTAGCCATTAAAAATGTACAGAGTTTAGTTATCACTCCTTTTCTGGGAGTTTCCATTGATGCAGTTGCAGGGAATTACCAGATTCCCTTCAAATCTGTTTTGTCAATACAGTCTGAGCACTTCTAGATATTTCACCTGAGAGTTGTTTCAATCTCCTTCCTGGCATCTTGCCTAATCTGCTTTAAGTATTCTATACAGAGTTCATCATTCTTGAGCTTTGATAGTCAGAAATTTAGGTAGTTAGGGGTTTGGGGTTATTTTAGCTTAATAGGATTCACAAGGAAACAAGGAGGAAGATGAGTAGTTGGCAGCCTCAAAGAGTCAAAAAGAATGAATTTTTCTCAATTTCCACAGCACTTTTGCTGTCATCTTTTCATGTCCAAATCATCCATCCTCTAGCCTCTTGCATTAAGAAGATGAGGAAAAGCAGCCCAGGCTAATTATGTACTTCATAAAGAAGCAGAAATTACATTTTTTGCACAAAGATTTTCTGGCAGATGAAGAGAGGATCTTTTGATTACAGCTGGGATTTCTTTGTGGCAATGGTTTCACTTTTGTGTCTAGGAAAGAAATCCGATTTGTGTGTAATTGGCTGTTTCTGCATGATCACAGCACCATTTTCCTTCCACAGAAGATACAGTTCCAAAGAAAGTGGTCTGCCACTTCAGTGGAGAAACCTATGCAGATGAGGAACGCTGGGACATTGACAGCTGCACACACTGCTACTGCCTGCAGGGTCAGACTCTCTGCTCTACTGTCAGCTGCCCACCTCTGCCTTGTGCTGAACCCATCAATGTGGAGGGAAGCTGCTGTCCCATGTGTCCAGGTAATGCTATGTGACAACCCAGTTTATGCTGATGCTGGTTTCCTAGGCCAAATAACAAGGTTTTTTAATTGGGTTTTGAATGTCAGTCCGTGTTTGAACAGCATCACAAAGGCAACTGACTTCAGGAAAAATAATATTCTTAACAGATAGGCACATTGTGCAACAACATAATTTGAATTTCACTTATTCTGAGAACTGTGAACTTGTTTGCATCTGTTTTGTCCTTTCACAAGGCTGTGGAAATATATTAAAGAAGTCCTTACATCTCTGCAGACTATGTCAAAGTGATTAATATTTCTGTCTTTTCTGAGACTCTTGGTTACTTTTCAAATAACACATTGCTTTATTTATCACTGTAACTTGGCTTTAAAGCAACGTGGCATTTTTTTAGTTATGGGCAGAAGGGGCATAAGAATTGCAAGTGGTTTTTAACATGAGTCCTGATGTACTTCTGCAGAAGTGTGCTCACCTTATTCAGTCAGCTGGTAACTAATTCTGACAGGACAACTGGGGAGATTCAGCTGTACCCCTTCTTGCCATTCCTCTCCTTTGAGGACTACCAAAAAAAAGCAAGTAGGGAGTGTTTACATATCAGCAGGGAAGATGTAGCTTTCTCTTTATTTTTGAGGGAGGGGGTTTTTTGTTGAGTATCACAGATGAGCAGGCCTGTAGTAAAGCACATACTCTGAGATGGTTTTTCAAAAGCAAGTTTGTTCCCACAAGTCCTTTGTCCCATTCACATTACGATAATGATAATAGCAACAGTCATGTTTCCCATATAAAATATGGAATAAGTTTTCAAACAAAATCCCAGGCTAATGATGAAAATTTCAAAACAAATACAAGGATTTAAAGGACAAAGCACTGCAAATGAGCAAGTGTATTTCCACAATTAAGAGTAGCAGCGAGAAGCTAAGCAGTGTGTAATTTGTGAAACACATTTTTCTCATTTCACAGAGATGTATGTACCTGAACCCACTAACATCCCCATTGAGAAGACAAATCACCGAGATGTTGAACTAGAAGTACCAAACTGGCCAACACCGAGTGAAAATGATATAATCCACATTCACAGAGGTCAGATCTGATATAAACTGGGATAACTTAGGACTTCTTGTGTTTATTCCCCATGTTTTAATGAATCTACTTTTTCTTTTTAGGTAGCAGTTAGAGAAGGTAGAGAATATTCTTCAGTGCATAATTCTTACATGCATTTTGCTTAGAGTGAAGATGAGTCAGTCGATTAAATTATTTTTATACATTTTGGTCATTTTATACATCATCACTCCATAGAAGAAACATGTGTGTTGGCATGATGGAGTTCTATAAAATTAAGAATACAACAAAATGATGAATCAGAAGTGACTCTTCAGTATCTTTTCTGATTCAAAAACTAGAAAGCAGGCCATGGGAGTTGATAAACCTTTATTGATTCTTTTGATATTCTCAGGAAAAAATAAACAAAGATGGAAAAAATTGTACCACAGCCCAATATATATCATAGCCATGATGTCAGACCTTAGACAAAAAACCACCTCGGGTATAGTGACACACAGCCAATAAAGTTGTCTAAGGATGTAAATGCATCTTCTGTTTAAAACTGCACTGTAATATTATTCCAGTGTGCCACAGTTTTTGTTAACCTTTTCTAATTGAAGGACAACCTAAACTATGTATTTTTTTTTAATCTGAGGATGTCCTTTTTTTTTTAATCTGAGGATGATCTCATAGCATTCTATTGTTTGGAGAAAGGATGCATAAAATGTAATTGCTTTACAAAGTTCTAAGCTTATGCTTTTATAACTACAGCATTGTAATTTCTCAGGCATTAGAAGCTGGCTTGCTTATAAATACACACTACAAACTGTAAGGGAACTTTGTGTATGTCATTGAAAGTTACCGTTCTTTGCAATTACACACAAAACTTGCTAGAGTCTCCTCGACTGCCAGCAGTCTGTTTCCACAGGCTGAGTGCTGCAGGTATTGTAATTTGTAATATGTTCTCAACAGATGAGAGAGTGAACACATCATACTTATCCTACCAGTTTTTAAAAGTAAAAAAAAATGAAAAAATTACTTTCATCCTAAGATACCCAAGTTCTCTTCAGCCTGGAAACACAGTCTGATTTTTTTTACAAGTGGGAATTTGGTTGTTATCAGATAAAGTCATGCAAACTCAACTGAATTAAGAGGTTATTGTCAGACTTGGTTATTACTGTGCTTTAGATTTCCTTCTATCTCCTCTCTTTTTGATGGCCTTTTCCTGACTAATAGTCCCTCTACAAAATACTAAGTGTTCTAATTTATGTAAATAAGGTGACATTGCAGGAGAGAACGTCCAAATTCATGAGTGACAAGATGTACAACTGATATTTTTATATTACATTCTTCCCTACAGCCAAGGCCCATTTATAATTGCTAACAAGTGCTCCCATTTGCCCTGCAGACATGAACCATCTCCAGGGGGAATACCGGAGTGGCAGTGGGCCACGCCCCAGCGAAGATGCATCCGTCAGCTCTGTTGCCTTGGTGACAATCCCAATCACGATAGCGCTGTTGCTAATAATCGTGCTCCTGCTCATCAACCAGAAAAAGCAGTGGATTCCAGTGTCCTGCTACAAAGCTCCAACAAAGGTGCTGTGTCTATTTCCAGGCTTTCCCATTTTTATGAAACCATGAACAAAACTTTGTGGGAAATGTTAAGCAATAAAGATGCTGTTAAAAGTCTGGGAAAAAAGCTGCTACACATCTGGGCCAACCAGGTTAAGCCTTTGTGTAATGCTGAATTAACAGAGAACCCCAGCTGAGATGAGAATACCAGAGCTCTATTCAGAAGATGAAAAATGGTGACTGAAGAGAACATTGGTCTGTTACGATGTCTGACATAAGCCAGCTTTAACAAAAGTCTAAACCCTTTCCTTGCCAGTTTGATTTTGTTTTGTGCTTAGGGACTTGAACCAAATGGACTTTTAAAATTATGTGTGGAATACAAAAACTGTATTGTTTACTCAATATTTCCTTTATCTTTTAACAGCCTTCTTGCCTAAACAATCAACTGGTATATGTGGACTGCAAGAAAGGTACCATGGTCCAGGTGAACAGTTCTCAGAGGATGCTAAGAATTGCAGACCCAGATTCAAGATACAGTGGATTTTACAGCATGCAGAAACAGAACAACCTACAGGCAGATAATTTCTATCAAACAGTTTGAAGAATTGCACCCTTACCAAGGATTTAAGAAAGAGAGAGAGAGAGAAAGAGACAGTCTGCTATTAAAATAAAACTAGAATTGTGCAGTTGCTTAGTGGATTGTATTGGATTTGTGACTACATGTACAGCTCTAAGACCTTTCTTGGATGAGCTCTGACTCCTGCAATGTGCCAGAAAAAGCATTCCCACTTTTCCTTGAGATAACTGACCAAGTGTTTTCTTAGAACCAAAGTTTTAAAACTTGTTAAGATGTATTTGCTTGTAACATAGCTATAAAGGTTTTTTGGGAGGGGGAATCAGGGGCTAGGGGTAGGCAATGAAGTAAAAGGAAGTTTCAGAGAAGAAAAGCTGGTGATACTTGGCTGGAGATGAAAATTTACTGCCGAGCAGCAGGATAGTGGTTTTCCTTGTTGCTCTGAAATTGCATCTGTTGCAGCAAAAGCCTAACCCCAGGTGAAAAAAAATACGAAAAGGTCTGATTATTTTTTTCCAGCTGTTGCTACAGTAATATACTCCTAGAACAGAATTTGTCACATCACAGGTGTGGTGTAGCTGCAAATATTTTTCTATATGATAAGAAGCTGCAGTAGTTAATGAAATAGCAAGGAAAAGATTATAGCAGAAAATAAAGGGTGGGTTTATTAAGGATGTATAAAATTATACCTTGTGCTGCTTTTTTTTTTGGTTGTTTTTTTGTTTGTTTGTTTTTGGTTTTTTGTTTTTTTTTGTTTTCTTCAAAGCTGATTGGCTAGATTAGCCAGACTTCAGCAGAGTTAGCAAATGACTGAGGCCTAAGTAATTCCTGATATGAGCACTGGATCTTTTGACAGCAGTATTGAAGGGAGGAAGGAAGGAAAGAAGGAAGAAAGGATGGAAGGAAAAGTCAAGAACACCATGCAGTTCCAGGGGCTTTTGTTTGTTTTGTCTGTTGTGGTTTTGTTTTGTTATTTTATATCAATCTCTGGTTGTTCATACAGGAGAAGGAAAAATATTTTTGTTGGACAAAGCTCTTGCATACAAGAGAGTAAAAAGACTGTTTTAAGGTTGTTGTTTTTTTTCCTGTTGATGTTCTTATTTACTGGTATGCAGATTTAGAAACTACTTCCATGCTAGGAAGCTGCTTAATTTTAATTGTATATTACTCAAGCACCTTTTTTGAAGCTCAGAAAAAAAAAAGGAGATCATGCTTCTTTAAACTTTAGCATTATAGGAATATTTATGTAAATATAATTATGCTAAAAACAACAAAAAGTATTTGTATGTTTGTGTATATATATATGTATATACAAATGCATGTAGGTATACATATGTATATATACATGCATGTGTATATACACTATACATATATATACTGTATATATAAAATACTATGTATACAGTATATATTTTTTCTATTTTTTTTCCTGTTGAATGTATTTTTATCTGAGAGAGATTTTACCCAGAGCAGAAACAGATAACAGGCATTCCATATCAATGCTTAATTGCTTGTGAGTTTAGGAAAGACAAGAAAAGAGCATCTCATTCTACCTACAGTTTGATTTGATTTGGTTTGGTTTTATTTGATTTGAAAGTGTTTGTGTGTGTGTGCGTGCGTGTGTATGTGCACTCTTGTGTTGGCGTGTGTTCTGTTCCTGCACGATTATAGCAGTAAGCGTTGCTCTTGCTACTTGCTACATTTCAGGGTGTTTCTTATTTTTCTTTTCCTGCTTAGCCTTAAAAAGGCTTTTTAATGAATGCATTGGCTAGAGACACTGATGACAATATACATGCAGCACTAATCAACTCCATGAAATAGTATGATCAGCTCCTGGATTTTGGTTGGTTTTGTTTTTCTGGGTTTTTTTGGTTTTTTGTTTTTTTGGGTTTTTTTGCAAACATTTGTTTGAAACAACTACTGGAATATTGTCCGCATTAAGCTGGAAGTTTGTTGTAGCTTGCCTCATTTATAACTCTGACTGTATAATACAATGTTAACTTTCCAAACAGGTCTTGGCACTTTTATACTAATTACCCATTTGTGCATTGCCTTTTTTCTTTTACAAATGCTTGTCATAAGAGACACAGATACCCAGTATGCTAAATGTGAAAAGAAAATGTATTTTTTGTAAAGGAACTCTCAAGTATTGTTGTAAATACTTGGTCAGAGATTGCTGAACTTTAAAACTGAAAAAAAAAAAAAACCTAATTTATTATTATAATGACCTAATTTATTAATCTGAAGATTAACAATTTTTTTTGTTTTAGAATATCAAAAAGGTGTTCTAGGTGTTTGCATCAAAGAAAAAAAAATAAGTGTATCATTAAGGGTCAACATTTTTTCTGCTTATATAACTTCAGTTTCCAACCACCAATAAGAAAAAATGTAGTCTCCCCAGAGTTTTGTACTCAATCTAATAGTGAAACAGAGATGTTTCTGTCCAGTAACTACAGAGATTTTGTCAAGACAAAACATCCATTCCTTGCATAAGAGTAAGCAGTCTTTATTCAGAAATTGTAAATGCTTGCTTTTGTTTTACAATCAAGGCCATATTCTGAAAATACTAGCAGGATATAGGACATGGTGTAAAATGTTTTTATTATTATTATTTTATTATTATTATTTTAAAGATATGATTTATCCTATGTGCTGTATCCATTACACTCTTTAACTTTGGTTCCTGTTGTGCTCTTGTAAGAGAAATGCAGATATAATTTTCTGAAAAATAGATGCATATGTGGCACTCGGAGTGCACTGCGGTTCAGCAGATTGCTTGTTTACTTTTTTAACTGTAAGGCGGTTTCTTGTAATTTGGCTCTTGGCAGCACAATAAAAAATTTTAAACCTATGGATGTGTGTCTTCTTAAATGTATTTGTATGTATTACTTCTGGACCTGGTCCTTGAAACGTCATTTATAGTTTGATATTATGTATAGTTTGATATATTGTACAAAGTATCATGGGTAAAGAAGAGTTTGCAGGTACAGAAAGTTCTGCATATAACACTAAAGAATTTTCACATTCGAGACCTTTGTGGAATTCCAAATAGTTCCAGCATATAGAAAAGATGAATGAGTTTGGCCTTTGCCCTGCCATGGAGTTTATGTGATCTAGTCTACCTGACAGCCAGGATTAACAATACAAAAGTCTAATGCAAGGTCCCACAAAAAGTGTATGTAATCAGAATTTGCACTTCATGGACTTCCTGAGCCACAGATCAACTACTTATCTATTAGTCTATAATGTGGTTTTTTTCTTCTAGTAATTTGTAAGTTAATTAACTTGATGTCCAAATTGAGCTATGTAAGATCCTGAGGCAAGGTGGTTTTCAGCTTAACTACTTGCTCTGTAAAAAACTGGCTCCTTTCTTTGAACCTACTCTCCTAATAGTTTCATATAATATTCCTGACTGCATTCAAAGCAGCAGTAGATTAGTATTTATATGCCATCCATTAATTTAGAGACCTCTGTCTTGTTCCATTTTTTCTTAATAATCCCAAGATACGATTCTTCAAGAGTAGTTCTATGCCTTATGGCCAACCTTGCCGTTCCTTGTAATTCCATGTACATCCTTGAAAAACGAAGAGTAAGCAGAATGAGAATGCCCACATTGTTTGCATGTGGTATTCCCTAGATCTAGCACGGTGTTTGCTGTTTGATTGCTACTGACAGCTCAGTCAGAGTTCTCACAGAGCTAGCTACAATAATACAGAATGCCCAGTAGTTACTGCAAAGCCCATAGTTGACTTTAACTAAGATAGATCTACATGCGCTTCCCTTCACATTTCTGTGTGCTGAGTTTTTTCTCCCTTGCTAGTTACCTGTTCCAGCATTACTGCTCCTTGCCAAGACTAAGGCTATGGAAGACTTATTTATGTACGTCTTCTAGAAGAGCGACTTTAGACTCTGCAAGCATTTTAGGTTTTCATCCGAATGAAACAGTAAACATTGCTGTGGCAATGTCTAAAACAATGATGCATCAATTTAGCACTCATAAGTAGTCCTGGCCTCCTCTGCCTTACCTTCCTGGTACGCACTTCAGGATAATCAAAAGATCATGGCTGCTCAAAAAAAATACAAGATAAAAAAAGTGCATCATAAGCTGTTGCGCTTAAGGGCACAACACAAAGCTAGCGAAGGATGGGCACAGGAGTCACAGTGCTGGTAAGGAAAAGAATTTCCAAAGCTTAGATTCTTGCGCACTAGAGGACTGAATGGAGGCATCGATAATAGCAATAAAAACAAGTTATAACAAAACTACTGCAAATACTCCTACCACGGCGGAGGCGATGGAACTGGGTGATCTTTAAAGGTCCCTTCCAACCCAAAGCATTCTACGTCTCCCACTCTTGCCCACCGAGCCGTCCCTACTCGGAGCGGAGCTGAGTCAGAACCGACACGGCAGCGTGCGGCACCGCGATCGCTCCTGCAGCCGGGGCTGCCCCGGCCCGGCCCTGCGATCGCTGCCCTAGCCTGGCCCGGTTCGGTTCTGCGGTCGCTGCCCTAGCCCGGCCCGGTTCGGTTCAGTTCTGCGGTCGCTGCCCTAGCCCGGCCCGGTTCGGTTCAGTTCTGCGGTCGCGGCCCTAGCCCGGCCCGGTTCGGTTCCGGGAGCGCTGCCCAGCCCGGCCCGGTTCTGCGATCGCTGTCCCGGCCGGCCCCGCCCGCCGCGCGCCGCCGGGAGCGCGCGGCACCGTGAGCGCGCAGCGCCGCGTCCCCTGCTGCGGCGGCGGATATGGCGGCGGCGGCGGCTTCGCAGCGAGACCCGGGCGATTGGCAGGACTTCTCGGGATTCCAGCCCTCCGCGGGCAGCGGCCCCGAGGCTGCCTGCGACAAGGGCGGCTGGGGCGGCGGGGACCTCGGGGCGAAGTTGTCCCTGTGCTTCGAGCCCCCGCAGGCCCGGGCTGGCGGCGGTGAGAGCCGCGTTCCGCTGCGGCCGCTCACGGAGCAGAGCGCGCTGCAGGACGACGAGTGAGTGCGGGCCGGGGGCGCGGAGCGGGAACTGAGGGGAGACCCGGCCTGAGGGGACAGCGCGGCCCGCCAGCCCTGTGCTGCCCTGTGAGAGCGCTGCCCCTGGGCCTTGCCGAGCCCAGCGGGGCTTGTGGGCTGAGGGAGCGGAGCCTTTCCCCGCCCCCGGGGCTGCAGCCGGGAGCCGCCGGGCCTCGGCCGGGGGCACTTTCGGCTTCCGCGGCGGGGATCGTCCCCCTGACTGCCAGGGAAGCGTGTGGGCACCCCAGAGCTTCTTACCCCGCCGAGCTAGCGAGAAGTGCTTGTTCTTGAAGTGCAGTAACCGTGGTTAGTATTTGTTTAGCTTCTCGCAAAGTGCTCGCTGTCTCAGTGCTTGAAATTAAGCATGGAAAGTGCAGAAAGCAGGCAAAGAACAAATCGCAGCTCCAGCCGTGATAATTGTTTGGGGGTTTTGCCCTGAGGAACAGAGGCTTTCTGAGCCATGCTGCTGTAGAGTTTTTAACATTATTTTACTAACATTTCTCTTTCTTCTTTTATAATAAATTTAGTCAGCTTATCTTAATTAAAAATACTGTAGTCTTACTTTAAGGTAACTGAAGTGTATGTCTTATTCTTAAGAGAAGAAGAATAAAAAGCCTGTTAGCAAAATGCTAGACCTGTGGTGTAAACAGTGAAGTAAGTTCAGTGAACCATGAGTCACTTTGGGCAGTGATGAAGCTCTGTCTGCCCTTCTCTGTCTGCCTCGGCCTTTCCTCTGACCTCCTGTGAGCCTTAGCTAGGCAACCATTCCAAACATCCACCCACAGCATAGCGCCTGGAGCCAGGGCTTGGTTGGGGACTTGAAGGAACAGCCTGCTCGCAGGGCTTGAAGACTGAGCTGCTTCAGCAGTGCAGGTCTGCTTGTGCAAGCCTCAGGTCTGCATAGGCAAACCTCCAGGACAGCCAGACAGGATGTACTCTCTAGAAACAGTAAAGATTGACCGAGGACAAGAGTAGTGGGCTGAGCTCTGCAAGAGCACTTCTAGAAAAAAAATAATTTTTCCAAAATTTTAGTCTGATCCGTGCATTTTAATTATTCATGATAAACGGAAAGGAAAAAAAAAAAGAAAATATTTGGCTCAGAATTTGCTACTTAGCCTCTGCTTAACGACATTAGGAATTTAATTTATAGCTCAGCTCAAATTTCATTGAAGGAAAGGCTCATCCACCCCCAGAGAAGATTTTGAGTGTAGTTACATAATTATTATAGAAGTCAGGTCTTCATTTACTGTTTTGTTTGACTGCTGTGCATACACTGTTGTTTTAAAAGGGAAGTGAATTATGTTTATAAAAAAAACATTTTCACATGCCTTTAAAACACTAAAAATACTGTCAGTAACTTGCAGATGAATATGTAGGGAGGAAAATGCAGTTACTGATAAAGATATGTGATCATTAGGAATATGGTTATTGCTGATTCAGTCGCTGCTTGTTTTGAGGTCTACGTTTTTGTTCCTTTATTCTTTTCTCCAGGATTTGGAATGCCTTGACTGATAATTATGGTAACGTGATGCCAGTTGACTGGAAGTCTTCCCACACCAGAGCTTTGCATTTGCCAACACTGAATCTTTCAGAAAAGGGGGTAAGGTCTGATCAGCCAAAGTACCCTCTTTGGATCTTTGATACTCAGCAGGGAAGGAAAACTGTTTGCATTTGTATAAAAGAATATTGTTATTAAGGGGCTGAAAATATTTTTAGTACTTGCCATTATACATGAGAGCTTTTTAAAAATCAAAGAACTATTGATGTATATTTGCATCTCCCTGGGTTGGAATAATTCAGGGTTGGTTTTCATTAGAGCCAGATCATGATGGAAAAGAATTGTAAAATGAGAAAGTGTTTCACAGAAAATCTTTCTGCTGTATGATTCATGTTGAACACTGGTCTGAGTAAGGGAGGAAAAGAGGCAGGAGTACTCTGATTTAGTAAATTCAGTGAGGACTTTCTAAAGTTCAGCTAATTCCACACTCTGAAGATGGCTTCTTTAACAAGAAAAGTGGCCCAGGAGACACTGAAGTGCAAGAGTTTGTTTTCCTTATTTAAGAGTTAGAATAGTTGTCTGGGGCAGGAATAGGGAATTAAGAGCTTCAGAGAGTTTATAGAAAGGGTTGTCCTCTGATGATCTTAAAAGTAGATTATTACACTTCAGGAGGAAAAGCTAAGAGGAATTTCCATCTCACAGGTTTTCTGGGGAAACTAGTGGCTTATCTTTTGAACATAGTGAAGTCAAGTTCTGTTGTAAAACTGAGTGTGTAACCTGAGAATCAGGTAATGCTTTGGCTTTTGCCATCCATTAGATAATCAACGTGCTTTTTACTGTGATAGGAGCAAAGACTGTTCTGCTGAAGAGGATACTTTGGAGATCAGTAGAGGAAGGTGCAAATTTGGAACTCATTTTCTTGATTTGACTCTCATGGTTATTCCTTGAATTTGACTTGTGTTTCTTCTAATATTTATTGCGTCTTTGTTCAGATTTTATAAGTGGTTTTAGAGTAATTAAATTCTTACATTTTAACTAAAAATACAGCCTGCCATGCTATGACATTGTGTCAGGGAGAAATGGACTGTAAGACTAATGGATTTCTTGATAAGGAACTAAGTATAATACATAAGAAAATGTTTGGTATAGTTTTTTAAGTTGCTTGCAGGAAGTTATGAAAAAAGTACGTAAAAAGAGTGTAAAGTGGTGTTGCTGGATTAGAAAGAATCTTAGATGTGCTGCCAGTAGAGAGAAAACCAGTTCATGGATTAAACGTATCTCAAGTTTTCCAGCTTTCACTCCACGTGGCATGCCTTCTGATGTGTAAAGACTGTGGGGAGCATTTGACATACTTTCCTTGTGCTGCTTTGTCTTCAGCAGTATTGCTGGATATGTGGCAGCACATATGGACCAGCTAGTATCTTGTTTTATCTTCCTTACAATGAAAACAAACAGCTAAGCAACACTTCTCTGATGCATTTGGAACTAATAATGTGCTACAAAAAATGTGTGGAAAGCTTTTCTCCTCCTGTTTTAGTAGGGAAAGATATGAGGTCAATAAGGCTGATTTGCCTCATCTTGGTTCCTTCACATGACAGGTCTATGCACACTTTTATAAATCTCTGTCAGTGAAAGAAGTAGCTGGGGGAAAGTGTTGTGCGCAGTGGTATGAGGACTGGGATTGTGCAATTTTTTGTTGGTTTTATTTTTGGTAGATTACTTTTAAATGGGTCATTCCCTGGTAGCAGGACAGAAGGAGGCATGGAGTGTGGCTGGGTGGAAAGCCAGGTGTTCCTTTTAGTCCAGATTACAGCTAATGGTGTTTTTGGTGATATATTATTCCATATTATCAAAATGTATTCAAAGATCTCAAAATTTTTCTGGAGATGAGAGGAGGGAAAGCAGATCTTCTGGATAAACTGTTATTCTTGCTTACTATCCCATCATATCCTATGTGCATGAAAAAGTACTTGAGGACAGCAGACATTTAAAAAATGTCAAATTGGAGTGTATCTGTGTAGTAGGTGAGGAGAGTCATTGGACAGTGGAGCCTTGTCACTGCACAGTTACTGGAATTCAGATTGTGGAAAAAAAAGTCGACATTTGTCTTCATTCTGAGGGCTGAAAAAGTGCAAATTCCGTGTTTTCCCCTAAAGATGAGCTATCTGGGGATATCATTTGCAGGCTCAAAATGAATCTGAGAACTAATAAGGTTTCTAAAGAAACTGAGAAAATTGGAGGAATTGCAAGAAAAATTGAAAACTGATACTGGGAGACCAAGGACTTTATACAGCCAGTCATGATGCTTGTAAATTAGCACAAAGATGAGTGAAAGCAGTTGAGCTCAAATGGCAGATGTTGGGGGTTGCAGCTTTGAGGGGCTTTTCTAGGCTGGTATCTAGTAATAGGCAAAGTACAGAAACAATTTTGTAAATAAACCAGGATATATTGCTGTGTGAGAGTAAAATATGCCTGACTTATAAAGGAGGGGACTTAAGTCTCTTAGTGTATATATATATATATATATATATATTTGGTTTGAAAGGATGAATATCATTTGGTGGTATATATATGAGAACAGTGTTGCTTCTCTTTCTGAAAAGACCCTGAGATATTCAACAACACAATTTTTTCGTGATCTGGGGTGATACCAGCGTTCTGGTATCACCATTCAATATCAATTCTTCTCAGCTTTTCTCCATGTCTTTCATTGTGTGACAAAGTGGAACCATAAAAGCATTTAAAGTAAGAGGTTTGTGTAACATTAGATATTATAGGCAAGTTTTTCACCCAACACAGACAGTTATCAATCTTCAGTGAAGATGTAAGTATTTACTTGACGGCCTCCCATGTAGATACCTGTATGTCTGTGCATATGGTCTTTATAGACAGACATTATTTAACAATATTAAAGATTGACAGCTATTTTAACTTTGTCCAGTTGCAGTTTTGATTTCATTTTCCAGGCTATTTGACAGAAACTATTGATTCCTTTATTATGGACCAAGATTCAGTTTCATTTCTAAATTCAGTGATAATTCCCGTTTTGTTTTTTGTACATGTTAGATGCATTTTATACCCTCACATTAGGAGTGGGTATATATATATGTCTGTACATGATTTACGTTTTTACATAAAAACACCTTTTCATGCTTTTTAGGTAAATGACAACTTGAACCTTGACTTGTCAGATGATGAAGAGCTGAGAGAACAGTTGGATATGCATTCTATCATTGTTTCCTGTATCAATGAAGAGCCGCTCTTCACAGCAGAGCAGGTAAAGTGTTCAGCAAAGACAGTATTGTTGGTGTCGAATTTTTTTTTAGTCTGTTATTAATTTTTGTTGTTCTTGCTCTTTACTGTAACAAAGTTTCTTGGTTTTTCTTTGTTTAGGGTTTTAGTAATGTGAGAGCTGTCATTACGTCATTCAGATTTGTAAAGTGTTTCAGTACACTTCAGGGGAGGTTGATAATCCACAGTCCTGGAAATCTTTGTATATTTCTTACCATGAATTAGTCAGGAATGCTACTAAAAATGTGTTAAAAAGAAAAAATATTTTCAGTATCTTAGTGGTATGGTGAGTTTGTGGTTTCCCAGCATGGCTGTGTGGCAGTTCATAGTTTCACAGGGCTTTGTTGTTGGCAAGTATTATTTGAAGTTTTTGCCCAACATGAGGGAAGATCAGTTTATCTGCTACTAAGTTTTCAAATTATTTGGTATCTAAAGTGTTCAAATCAATAGATTTACTTCAGTTATCTTGAAAATTCCTCTTCTGAGTAAGATTAATGAGAGTAAGGTCTGTTAAGATCCTGCTTTAGTAAGTAAAGAAATAATCTATTTTTTTGTTGCTTAAATGGTTAAGCAATGGTTAAGCTGTGAACTCTGATGAACACAGTTATTGATAGTATGGGAGATAGGACTGCTTGAGCTGCCTCAGCTCTTTTTTACTGTGAGTTGGATCTCAGCACTGACTACAGCCTTTAAACTTATAAAAGTTGCTGGGTTATTTATTCAGGTGTCCAGTTAATAACTTAGCCTGTAGAAATGTAATAATTTATGTGATGTAAAGTAAGCTTTCTATGCACACACTTGTCTGGCTCAGGTCTTATTCCCAGGGATGCAAATCAGCTTCAGGTTATGGTGGATCAGTTCAAAAAACTTCTCTCAAGCAGTTGATTTTCAGGCTGTTCAGAGAGGTTTTTTGTTTTTTCAGAGTTTTAGTGAAGTTTTCTTCGTTGGTTTTGTTTGTTTTCATTTTGTTGGTTTTTTTATTGGAGGAGGGAGAGGTGTTTTATTTTGTGTAGAGAAATGTGGTGAAATAGGGAGTGGGGGAGGTAACTGATTTTTGTTGTCGTGTCTTCCTTCAACTGAATACTCAGGAAAGATACTCCAGCTTGTTCTTGAATTTAGTTCTCTTAAGCAGAATCATGGGTAGCTTCATATAGAAATAACCCTGTAGTTTCAACACACTGCTTTTTATACCATCACAAGTTTACTGTTACAAGATGTGATTATTCTCAGAGAGCAAGGAGATGTCAGTATGATTTTATTGATCCTCTTTCATCCAGTCTTGGTGCTAGTTTCATCCAGCTTTGCTTCAAATTGCAAGCACTTCATGTAGGAGGGTTTTCATAAGGGTTTTAATTTTTCAAAGGTGATTGAAGAAATAGAGGAAATGATGCAGGAATCACCTGATCCAGAAGAGGATGAAACACCCACCCAATCAGATCGGCTCTCTATACTTTCCCAGGAAATTCAGACCCTCAAGAGATCCAGTACAAACAACAGCTATGAAGAGAGTAAGTGGTATTTATTTAGTATTTTTGCTCTTATGCATATTAAAAATAGTTTAAAGGGTAAGTTTGCTACGTGTTTGATTCTTAGCAAGTCCTTATGAAATATCAGAATTCAAAAATCTTTTCAAAATATCCTGAAATAATAGCCTAGAGTTAGTACATAGAGGATTTATCCTTGCCAGCTTTCTTATGACTAAGAACAAAAATAAGACTTTATAGAATTTCAATTAAAAGCAAACATTCTGAAGGTTGATACAGTAGAATGAGATTCCTTTGTGAGCAAAGTGTTAAGTTGGTAATGTTTTATTAAACTTAGTTATTTTCTGTAAAGTGAGACACTTTCTTGAGGCCAGTACACTGTTTAAGATCAGCTAAAGCTCTCTAAATTTATTCAGTAAATAGTTTTACCATACCTTTGTTACAGTTTCAGTCTTTGCAACATATCTTGATAGACAGTAACAGAAAAATAAGGCAACCATTTCTTTTTTGCCCCATAAGAACCATGCATATTTTCCAGTCCTGCCTTTCCATTCCTCTTCAGAAAGCTTAAAAGTTAAAAATATCATTTGTATTTTCTACTCAAATGAAATCATCTGTGCTTCCCTATACAAAAGCAAAGGAGAAATTAGATGAATAATTTAATTGTAATAAATTGAATTATATATAAAAAAACTGTGACTAATCAGTTTCGTGCTGGAAAATTTTGCTTGATCTGTGCATTTGTCAGCATGAATTCTAGAAGGTAGTAGGGACACAAACAATATTTGATAGATGATCTTTCTACTTTGGTCTTTCTTAAAAAGTTTGATGCTTTCTTTCCTATAGTCTGGGTCAACAATACAGACTCTGTAGAAGATTCAGAAAACTGGATGACCTCTTGTGGCACGACTTAAAGTTTCTGCTGCATTTCAGATTTATGGAAGAGATTCCAACCATGAAAATGGTCTCTTAACTGTCTCAACACATAAATTTCAGGAATGTGAAAGCAAAATGTATTGTGTTCAGCAGGGCTTCCTGGTTTTGTGACAGTTCCATATGTCTTAAGGTTTGGAGCTAATCAAGCTTGCTCAGTATTTCATATCATATCTATTTTGCTTTGCCTCAGGAGCCCATCTTTTCTGTTGCATCTTTATAGTTTAAAGGTCAGTCTTGACCAAATAATGCCTTGAGTTACTTTGGCAGATAATTTAACTTCGCTTCACCGGTTTCTCAGAATCGGCTGTCGTATCTTTCAGGTCACTATTTTATTAAAAGCTCTTGCTACCTATTTTTAGTGTATGAAGGTGCTTCAGAATTGATCAGCATCTCTGAAATTTTTACAGGATTTTTTCCTACAAACTGTCTGGTTTTTGTATGATAGATCAAATATTTTCATTCATTTAGCAATCAGAGCAGGAAATCACTTGTATTGACATGTTTTTCTTGGGTAGGAAAAGACACACATGAAGGCAGTCCAAAAATAAAGCTCTGGTTACACAAGTGAGTTCTTCAGCCTAGTAAGTTTCAGTCCATGTAGTCTTCTGCATTTGAATTCCTCTGTCTCCACTCATCTGCTTTAGCTGAGTATTTCCTATATAGCCCATTCAATACTTTGATAATGACTACTGATCTGTCATCAGTCAGGATTGCAGTTGGGTAACCTACACCTATGTTTTTAGAACAATTGGTTTTTAGGCTGTGAAACTGGTTCTTCAGTGTTGGGACTTGCAGGTTGTCTCCCTCAGTGCTGCTACAGTGTTTGAACAGAGTAAGGCCGTAACTACTTAGAAAAACTGTGCCTCCTTGTCAGAGAATTGTCTTAAGAGGTTTCATTGGCTTCTCTTCAATTAAGTAAGTGACAAGGAGCTTTCTCCAATCAGTTTTCCTTGCTATAATTTAAGAGAAAAAATTCACATTTCACTTACTACCTTTGATGCTTCTAAGAGCTACACTTTTTTGTAGTTTGTGGCCATATTTGTACTTTTTAACACTTGTCTGTACCTGCTTTCCCTTACAAGAATTCTTGTAGACAGGATATTTACTAGACTAATTCAATGAAACTAAATAACTGCAAGCATTTATGCAGTGTCCTTAAACAGATTGTACCTGTCAGTGTAATCAGGACTAGCTGCTTCTCAAGTGCCAAATAAGATTATGTTCTTTTACACAGCAACTGCTGGGACTTGCCAGCTTCCTAGGTGTGGCAGACCTAAACTGGAGCAGAAAGCAGTCCTCAAAGATGTGCTCACTTCTAACCCAAGCAAGCCTAAAAACATTTTCTTGGTCATAATTGCACTATCTGTAATGCATGACCCAATATGATGAAAATATGAAGGCTTTTTCATTTGATCAGTGAGTGCAGAGGAAGTAGTTTACAGTTGTGTCAGAAGTTTAGCACTTATTCCAGCTTCCAGCATAAACTATGAGCACATTCTTCATATTTGCAGATTATCTCAGATTTCTCAGAAGTAAGACGAAAGTTTAACCATCTTTTTGTTCCTAATCTTGTCACCTCTGGGATGTGTTTATTCCTTTAGGAATGTTGTTTTGTTCTATGTCGTTTCAGAACTGAAGTTTTTGTTTTGAGAAATTTCAGAATACAGTAATTTCACGAATATAAGCCGCACCTTTTTCATTGAAGAATCC
>VRYO01002297.1:23095867-23106030 GCA_009812075.1 Sialia sialis
TAATCATGAAACTACTGTATGTTTTTCTTGCAACTCCCACAAGTTTTCTCATGCTTAAAATCTTGACATATTACTTTTTATGTGTCTATTTGTAGGAGTGAAAAGATTGTCTGTTGCTGAATTAAATGAACTGCTAGAAGAAATTGAGACTGCTATTAAGGATTATTCTGAGGAACTGGTGCAGCAGCTGGCTCTACGAGATGAGTTAGAGTTTGAGAAAGAAGTGAAAAACAGCTTCATTTCTGTCCTCATTGAAGTACAAAACAAACAGCGAGAACACAAAGAAACAGCAAAGAAGAAAAAAAAGCTGAAAAATGGTAGTCCTCAGAATGGCAAACAAGAAAGAGGTCATATGCCTGGAACAGTAAGAAAATTTTTTGAAATCTTTATACATTTAATTTTTTTTGGTTGGTTGGTTTTTTCCACTATGGGAAATAGTGGTCCTAGATTATATTCAGTTGCCTGGTACTCCTGTTTCCATGCCTTCATTCACAAATAAGGTTTAAGCTCTTCCTATTGAGATTTTTTTTTCACGAGGTCATATATTTTACTCTTCTTGTATTCAGGAAAGATTTTTTTAAACTGTTTGCACATCTGCCTGGAACTAGCATACCTTTATTGCAAAAATACTGTCTTTGGATGTACTGCTCTATGTTTTGTTGTCAGTAGGCAAATTCACTTATGTGTTAGGTTTCACTGTGTGAATTTTAGTATGTGTTAGTCTTGCAAGAAATTCAGTACTGTTGTTGCTGTAGTTGCAGATATTTAGTGTCTGTGCTGGCTTCTAGGAAAAAAGTGAATGTCTTACCTGGGATCTCCTAGCCTGTGGCAGAGTTACTACATTCCACAAGAGACAGGAAGGAAGCCAAAGTGTAGTGCATGTGTACAGGGAGGAGATAATTTGTTTTATTCTTTATAGAACATAGTAACGAAAGGAAAAACGCCTTTCAAGTAGAGTTGGGTAAGAGGAGTCACAGAACAAAAGAAATTATATTATTAGCTCGTCAATGCCGTTTTTTCTTTCTTATTTTTCTAGTATTACTTAAAATTACTTAAGTGAGATATTAATGTTTGAATTTCTTAGTGCCTTTTATGAGATGCACAAAAAGTGGTTTTGTACATCTCGATTAAGTCCCAGACAGAATGCTTCAGTTCAACATCAGAAGGTTTTGGGGTTTGCTTTTCAAACATAAGGAATAAACATTTATAATGAAATATTAATACTTCAGAATTTGTTTTTAAACTTACAAACATAAGATACCTGTGATATAACCCAAATAGGGTTCTGATCTCATCTGTTAAATGAGAGATGTTTGTGTATGTAACGGAGTTTTAGTGGAACTTAAGAAAGTATTTGTCTGGAAGACCATACAAAATCGTCATCCCTTTACAAGAGCACAGTGAATAGTTCCTTTTTCCTTTTGACTCATGGAAAACCAAAAACGGGTAGTCTACCTAGAAGGGAAAAATAATTACTTTGTTTTGAAACTTGAGTCAAGTGATTCACGAACTGTTCTGCTTAGTTTAAAGATTAGAAACTTGAATGATGAAACATACATGGTCCCACGATAAGACATTTTCATATTTGGTCACTTCAAGATACAGATGTGACAGGTTGCTTCCTAAGAGGGATTGAACAGACTAGCTCACAGGTGAGACTGTAGCTGCATGTGTGTGATTCCTTTGAAAATAGATTTCACTGTCATCAAGGACAGATTTGAGAGCCTTCTTCCAGAAGGAGATGGAAGGTTCAAAGTTCCTTTCTTCAACAGCCTTTTTTTTTTTCCTTTCTTTTTTTCCTTTGGAAAGTGCTAAGAATGTACAGTATGAGAATGAGAATATGTTCTAGTAGCTTTTGTGAAGACTGAGTTTCTGATAATAAATAATGTATTGATTGGTTATTTTGTTAACTCCAGTGAAGTCTCACTTAAATACAAAGATTGGAAGTAGAGTTAAATTGTCGTACTCTTAAAAAAATGAATTCTCCTCTAGATACTATATTCCCTATAAATAAAAAAATAGGTTTTTAAATTTTTTTTGTCCTTGATACCTTGGGTAAATCAGTTTCTTAGACTTCTAAATTTCTACCTCTTTCACAAGGGGAAGCTGGTGAGCAGTTAAAAATAGTCAGGGCTGGAAAATACCAGTTCCTTCAGATAGGATATCTTAAGAGTTAAGATGGCTTTGGCAAAATGTATGTCTTTACTGACCTTGTGTGTGTAGGAGGTAAAAGAATACTGTATTCCAGCACATTTTATTCCCCTCACATTCAGATAAACATGCTGAGCTGTGTTCATCATACTGCCCTGTGTCAGCTGCTTGGCTGTTTCTTCTTTTTATGTTTGTATCACTTGCTGATTTTATATCATATGCTAAACATCAAAACTGTTTCGATTTCGATTTTTTTTTTGCTTCTCCAGCAAGCAAAAAGGACTACAAAGTTCAAGGAAAAATGTATAGTTGGATTATATACTGCTTTTCCTTTACTTACTCCATGATTCCATGCAATGGAGCTTAAAATCAATGCGGGTGTATTACTATCTAATTGTGTATCTTTTATGGTATTACAGAAAATAGGGAATACTAATTGTTGCTTCAATTGTGGAAAAGGAAGCATGAGGTAGAGCTGAGAATTACAACCTCTGAACAGTGTTTCTAGAAAGTGCATTCTTAAAATCTGAAAAATTTGTGTCAGTAGTGTCTCTAAACATACATTGTTCAAATGCATATGTTAGAGGGGATTTTACTGTGAGCTGAACTTGGAAAAATGCTGATTTTTTACTTTTCTAAATGAAACAGCCGTAAAAGGCAAGTCTCAATTATTGGGTCTGCAGTGTGAAGATTTTGTTTGAATAAATTTTGGTGTAGAAATACTCCTTAACTGCCATTATACGGTTTGCTTTGTAATTAAAAACAAAGTAGGTGAGTGTAGAAATAGAAATGTGCTGAAATACACCTTGGAGCTTGTCTTTGCCATTTGTCTTTCATAGTCTAGATAAATGCTGATTAATAGTCTTCTGAACTTTTCTCTGTCCCTTTTTTTTTCTTTCTGCTATGTTTTCACTACTTTTAGCGCTTCAGCATGGAAGGGATCTCAAATGTCATACAGAATGGCTTCCGCCACACGTTTGGAAACTCCAGTGGAGAGAAACAGGTGCTGGGCTATCTTCTCCCTTTTTTCTCATTCTTTGTCTGCACTTTTGGTAGGAGCTGAGATCTTGAAAATTGACAGTAGCTGAAGATAAATGCTGAGACAGGAAAAACCACGATAAAGTGCTGGAATCTGTGCTCCTTCCCTACCTCACGTTTCTGAGCACCTGCAGTCTCTTTCTCTCCTCAGCAGCTCAAGAAATTCAAGACTTGATACACTGACACACTGAGCTAATAACCTGTATTTCTTACCCCAGAATACAAGTCTATTTTACCATAATGCATGCTTTAGATACATTGCATGTTTGCAAAAATCTAATAACTAGTCGAAGAATGTGTGTATCAGGTTAGATGTAGTGTTTTGGCCTTCAGCATTAGCAACTTGTATAATGAAAAAAGGCTTTGTTTTCTTTTCTCTTCAAATGTTCAGAGCTGATACATTTAAAAAACAGAGTAGCCTGGAAAATGTAAAGACTGTATTGTCTTTTGACTTTGAAAACTGCGTGATCTTAAAAGCAGCCAAGTATGTGCAATGCAGATTACCAATACAAAATACACGATCTATAGGCAAGTTTGTGTCTTTTTGTTGCTTGTTTAAATATTGAAATATTTACAGTTTCACTGGGTATCATATAGACATTGTGTGTGCCCTAGAGGCAAGATTCTTATGTTTTATTTTGAAGTAATAACTCGCTTGCTGTTTCAGATTGTAGTATGTATTTTATTAACTGCAATCTGACTTTTAATGAAGTGCTAATGCTTATGCTGTTGTTTAGTCTTTTGGCACACTACAAAATACTGGTATTTCACAGTATTCAGTGTACACCTGGTATTTCAGTTTATGCAGTTTTGTCAGAGGAAACCATTAAGAGTTATTTTTTCCCTGATGAGAAGTCCATTGAGGCAAGTCAAGGCTGATTAGGCTTTTGTATGGAAGATGAGTGTTCTATCCTACAGAGGAGTTTGGGATGTAAAACAGCTCCTCTCAAGTCATTCTGCAATCAAGAGGTTAGAAATCAGTTTACTTGTAACTCAGGCAAGGCATATGTATGAGATTTTATGAATACATTGGTCCAGTTATTTGTCCTCAGCTTTGGGGATCTTGGACACATGCACGGATCTTATCTAATAAGAGTTTTTATCACTCTGCATTATCACAGTACTAGTAAAGCCGTACCTGTGTGCTGTTTTGTTTTTTGGGTTTTTTTCTTGGCTATCATTACCATAAATTGCTGCTGTTTATGCCTGTATCTTTAGGTATTTTAAATATCTATATTTTCATGAAATTATCTTATTTAGACATGCCACCCCATCATACTTTTAGTTAAAAGACTTTCGCTGCCTCCTATGTAGACATAAGTAGCATAATCATATGTTAAAAGTAACAGTGATTGAATAACTCAGTCGTTTTTTGAGGTAATTTACTAATGTTATTCTTCATGTTGATCATACTTTTGTCCTGATTTATCTTTTTCTATATCCTTATGGTTATGGGGCTTTTTATTCCCCTTCCTGTATCTTAAAGCAAATCATCGAAGTAAAATGAACTTAAAGTGAAATATAGGATAGAAGGGTAGAAAAGACACCAGCTCTGTTATGATTTATGCCTGGAAATCCATTTTCTGTGGCATTTGTTTTCTGATTGGGAGGGTTTTGTTTGATTAGGATTTTTTGTCTCATTACCAAACCCTGGCCCTGCTTTTGAGCTACTGATGTGATGAGCATTTTAAAACAAGTTGCAAAATTGAACAATTATCAAATCCTCAGTTTCTTAATGTGGCTCTCACAATATAAATTTGAGAGTTTTTCTGGGGTGTCATCGTAACCTCATGTGCAGGTGTTTGCTGCTAGTAGGGAAGAGTTTACTTAGAAATACGGAATCGTGATTAAAAAAATGCAAGGACGACAATTTTTTGTGTACCTTGGAGGCCAGAAGTTCCTACTTACAAGCTTACAATGTGAAAAAGTTTGACAAGTTATTTCAGAACCCATTTCCACTACTTAATTTTAATGGTATTTACCATCTTCTACTACCATCTCATAGTGGGTACTTCCTTTTTTAAAGTCTCAGTCCCATTTTCTGTGTTTGTGTTTGAGACAGAAGTAAAAATTATTTAAGAGATTTTCACCATGTAAAGAGAAACTTCCAGTGGGAACTCCTGTTCCTATCTGATAATGTAGTAAAAAATTATATTGAAATATGGGTAGTTCTTTCTAAATGTGGGTAGTTCTTTCTGTGATCATATTTCCAGAAGAAAATTCAACACAGTCATCTTCATTTTGATTTTCGGGCTTATCAAACATTTTTCATAGGTGATGAAAAATTGCAGTGGGTATTGCTGCTTTATCATGTCATCAAATCTGTTTCAAAAATTTGAGGTCACAGCAGATTTAACACTTGTCAGTAAGCTACACTTCAGTCACTCCTTCATTCTTTTCTTAATATGTTATCCTTCATGCAGCAATTCAGGAAATGTTTTTATGGTGGTATTACAGAGACTGATTGTTACGGCTGCAGAGTTGATGAGTAGAGGGAAAGTATTTCTGGAAACTAAGAAATTCCCTTTTTTATTTTTAATTGCTACTGTTAGAGAAGAAAAATGGAAGGTGAAGTTTACAGGAGAAGGGAAGCAGGGATAGTTGATATTTAGTACAGTGAAATATCCTAGTATTTTATTGTCTAGGTGAAGGGCAGAATGCCACTTAGTTCTGAAGGCTGGGAAAGACAGCCAGAAATCAGATTCCTATGTTAGTGGATCCACTTTCATCTCTGCCATTGGCAGATTCAGCAACCTCATATCTAGCTGTCGATTCTGGTAATGTTATTAAGAGCACAGTTCTCGTGGCAATACTTGTTGGTTACATCTCCTGGAAAAGAAATTGAAAATTGATTGTTTCCTGAGAAGCAATGCATACTTTTCTCTGCTGTGCAGAGTGGACATGAGAAAATGCCACAAGAAAAGGGAGTGAGAAAAGCACGCTGTGTTTGCAGGTCTTGGGGAGGTGTCAGTACCACCTGGACAATTGGTGCAATTGGTTAAGAGCTGCTGAACTGAGTCTGTTTGGCTTTTAGGCAGATGATGTGGCTGGGCGTGAGGTGCACGATCCTACTGCAAATGTGGCAGTGGTTGTAGCTGCCCTCAGCCTCCTCCTGCAAAGTGCAGCTCTTCACCATAGGCTGAGTTAGACTTGACTTTCACTGAAGGGCTGTTACCAAGCAGAGGGTGGTGCCTTGTATCTTGTTTGTAATGTGTTTCCTGCATGTTGCCTGGAGAACTCTGTAGATATGAAGCTGAATGAGACATTGAGGGTTACTTCACCTACTGCCTTGCAGCTGTAAAACCAGAATAAAGTTCCTGTTTAATTCTTAAAAATTGACTCGAGGGAAATTTTAGGAAGCTTTTCCATTGGGGAAAATTCCAGCTATTTTTTTGCGTTTGAAATTCTGACCTCTAAGGAGAATAAGCATTCATATAGGTTGCAGAGTAAGATGTCACCTAAAATTCATGTAATAAAAGACCAACAGTTAATTACATGACTTCTAGTGGCCACATAATTTAGAAAAAAACACAAACCACTTGGTTTCTGTTAAAAAAGCTCAGAGAGAGAAAGGTAGAATTATAATCTATTCTGGAATATGATTATTTGTGGCTAGCAATTTCAATTGCTACAATTTTTACAAAATAAAATGCAAATGACAAAGTTGCGTGAAAGGACTCTCAAGTAACTCTGTTTTTCATTTGACAGTACTTAACAACCGTCATCCCTTATGAGAAGAAAAACGGACCCCCATCTGTTGAAGATCTTCAAACATTAACCAAAAGTGAGCATATGAAATAGCACTCATCCTTTCCAGTTGTGGCTGCTCAAAGCCAAAGAATCCATCCATTTCTCTCCTCCCCCTTACCCTAGGGCATGTATGTAAAGATGCATGATTTTAACCATAGATTTTGGCCAGCTTGTTTTTTGAGCCTTCATGTTCGGTTTGTTTCCTAGCTGCTGTCTGAAACCCTAAAGGCCAGAAACCTGCATGTATCAGGAAGTAAATATTTCCTTGGTTTGATGTTGGCTGCATGTCATGCAATTTAGTCTTACAGTTCCTAATACATCCCTGTTTGTTTACATTTGCTGTGCTTTATTGACGTTATTGTGATGACTGACAAAATGGAGTGGATGTCAAGATACTTACAAGATACTTGATTGCCTTTAAAATAGCCTGCTTCTCTCCATGGTTTTGGTGGGAAGGGGTTGTTGTTAATAAATTTTGATAGCTAGGAATTCCAAACCAGAGATTTGACAATGCTTTGAATTCCCTGTTCTTCACACCTTCTTTAGGCCAAATCCTCAAAAATATTTTAAGTTCTAAGTCCTCTAGTTGTTGGATTTTATTGGGCTTTTTTTTTTAATTCTAATTTGCAAGAAGTCAAGATTGTATTTTTTAACAATTACTTATTAAGGTGGTTTAATGCAACAGAGCATCTCTAGGAGTCAATAGCATCTCCTTCATTGGATGTTTATAGGAACAGTTTAAAATAGATGGTAGAGTGCATCAATTTATTTGATCAGATCTCAGTGAAGAATCTCAGTATGTCTTTAAGGTGATTTTCAGCAGAAGTTGTGTTATTCTACAGGTGGCTGAGAGGTGGTAAAAGGCTCATTGGTTGTTTGCTTGAAAGAGAAAATAAATATTATATAAATTCTAGAGTATATGAAATTAAAGTTCCCTTTATTTTTCTACAGTAGGCAGCCTTAGGTGTGAACTATCCTTACTTTGTGACAAAGGATTTCTCATTTAATGTTTATTCTTGCATTGAAATTTTATCCTCTTGCCATATTTAAATTTCACTTGACATTATTAAGCATGTGTTAAAAGCCTCTTGAAAACATTTTGTGTTGTTCGGTGATTTATTAAAAAAGTCTTTCACAAATGCCTTGAAAAGAGTATTAACAGTATTGATTTCTGTGGGCTGGTTGGAGCTTGATCCTGTGAGTCATTTGCAGATTTGTGACTCACTTGTCTCTGCTGTTAAGGCAGGCAGTAAAGCAGGTGTTTAGGGTTGTTCAGTTGGTTTTTCTTTCAAAGCTCTCTATTACTCCATGGTTACGAACACTAATGTCTTATTTCAGCATAAAAATTGAAATAGAACACTTGTTATAATTCAAGCGTAGAGTCTCATATGAGGAATTTGGAGTTTATTAAATCTTGCTTTTTGGGAGAATTTTGTATTTTTGCTTCTTACAGTCATGTTCTGAGCACTTTATAGTCATTGCTTTTCTTTATATAGTGATGGACGGGCTTATATGTGTCAAGTCAAGCTTGTCCGTGTGTTTTCCTTCTTTAGAAACAGGCAAGATGGACAAGATGTACTCATGTATGTCACAAAATGGCATTTTTGCATTATTGTAAGTTAATGCTGAATTCAGTCATGTAGTTAAGATTTTTTTTAACCTAGAGCAGATAACATTCACCATATCAGGGAGCAGAAAAAAGCACCACAATATTTCCATAGAATCATTCACAGCATTTTTCCATTATTTGAGGTAATGCTCAAAGATATTAAGTAATGGAGCATACTTTAGGCTTTGAATGACTTTCTTGTCGTGAGAATTTTTTATAGGAAGGGATGCTTCTTGTTATTGTTATGACCAATGGCGTTTTACTGTAATATTAACCACATGAATTGGGACTCTTGCATCCATGAACTGTGGGGCTCAGTGAGAATTACACAAGTGAAAAGTGGAGAGGATGTGATGTCTCATTGTATCTTCTCATCTTTCAGTTATGAGATTTCTTACATCACATTGTAGTATTTCTATGAGTAGTTGGAGCTGCACCAAGGTATTTAAGGATTGTGTTTAATTTATGACTAAAAATCTGATTTTTTTTCATACTTCAGTTCTGCATGCCATGAAAGAGGATAGTGAGAAAGTGCCAAGCTTGTTAACTGACTACATTTTAAAGGGTGAGTATGCTTCTCAGCAGGCATTTTATTTGATTCTAAATGAACTTAATTTACAGATAACATGTACAATAATTTCACGCTTATAAGCCACACCATTTTGACTGAAGTTTCGAGCCGATCCCAGAAGTGCAGCTTTTCATCTGGTGCGGCTTATATGTGGACAAATTCCAGCGAAATGCCAGCCTGGAAGTGCGAGCCACGGGGGAAGCAGGCATTCCCCATCCCTCAGCAGCCACACGGGGGAGCGGGAATGCGCAGCCGAGGCTGGCCCCGGGTGGCAGGAGCCGAGCAGGGGAGCAAGCAGGCAGAACAGGGAGTGCCCCTCTGTTGCACGGGGAAAAAAAAAGAGTGTAGTTTATCACCTGGTGCGGCTTATTTATGTACAAATTCCATGGACTTTCCAACAACCCGGAAGTGCGGCTTATAACCATGTGCGGCTTATAAGTGTGAAATTACTGTATTTGAAAATAGTGACCCTAGAGCATTCATGAATTATGTTGCCTTTCAGTCAGACACAGCTTTCATTCATGTTCTGTTTTGTCCAAGCATTCTGAGCATACGGTTAATAAATAAAACATATTTATTTTGTTGTTGTTAGTAAAATACGGCAAACTGCTGAATGACAGCAGCAGGAACAAAGGAGTCTAGCTTATAAAGTGAAGTGGGTATAGTTTAAATCTTCCATTGGACAGTTTATTCAGTATTTGCAACTCAAACTGACCATGGTAATAATGCATTTGCTATGCAAAGTGCTTGCAGCTTCATTTCAAGTATTACATTCTGATCACTTTGAAGAAGGTACATAATTTCACAAATATAAGCTGCACCTTTTTCATTGAAGAATCCAGCCTTCCCCACTAGTGTGGCTAATCATCAGGTGCGGCTTATTTATGGACAAATCCCAGCGAAATGCTAACCAGGAAGTGTGAGCCGGCAGGGCGGAGAGCTGCTGCGGAGCCGCTGCTGGGCAAGTGGGGAGCAGGCTTTGTCGAGCGGGGAGGGCGTGCCGGCAGCAGGGCTGCCAAGGAGCCAGGCGGGCTGGCGGCGGGG
>VRYO01002297.1:23118865-23252817 GCA_009812075.1 Sialia sialis
TATTGCAGGTAACAGACAACTCCTTTCCTTCTGTGGCATTTAAGAATAATACTGTTTATTTCTTTTAAAACGACACCCTGAAAGGACCGTTTTCTCTGAGGCAAGAGTCAACCTGAAATGCATGTGCCTGCCACAGGATGGCAGCAATCCGTCACCACTGAAGCATCCCTCAAGTTCCAGTGTTGCATCTCAAGATGAAGCCCAAAGATTAGCTAATCACACTCGATCACCTTTGTGAAGGTAGTGTGAAGGAAAGCCTTTGTCTACACTTACTCATTATTAATTTAAGCCATGCTTTACAACGTGATAATTTGCTTAGCTACAAAAGCTGGCCCTAGGGATGAGCTCTGAATACTTTTTCATATAGCAGTTGGTGTGGGAGTTCATTCTGTGGAGGGTTAAATACTGAGGGTAAGGTAAGTAATTTCTTTTTAATGCTCCCCCGTGAGTACATATTTCCTACCAATATCTGAGCAGTTTTCATCTTTAGGCATGTGTTTCCTTTTCCTAAGGCCATCTGAACTATACATCACTACAGTGTGAAGCCCATCTGCAATATACTTTCTGTTTCCCTGGAATTCAGGGTCTGTTTGAAGACATTCTGTGTCTGGAGCCAGTAATTACTATTTTCACGTGTGTGTACAACTGCTTACAGTGAGTTTGAAAACAACAAAAAAAGCTTTAATTTTTCTTCTGAAAAAAAGAAATTAGTTTCTATATCCATGCATCTCTAGGTCACTTGTTGCAGTCTCTGGTTGGTTCTGTGGTGAGTGACTTGTCCCAGCACTGAGTGGTAAAAGAAAGACTCTTTGAAAGCTGAGAGGTCTTTATAGCCATTACCGTGTAAAGGATCTTGTGAAATTATTCTTTGAAGCCCTTACTTCATGAAAGCTGAGAATAGTACTGAGAGAAGAAAGACTTGTGTTCCTCTTTACTGCAGAACCCCTTTTCCAATGGTGTTGGAGGCATACTCCTTTCAGTGTTGGCTACATGTAATGGGGGTAGATTGGGGCACATCCAAATCTAAATGACAGAAATCATACTCTTTGATGATGGCTGTAAAGATGTTTAGAGTCAGAAAACCAAATGTGGAAAGCCCTGAGGGAGGTAGGAAAGGCACAGCTGAGATTGAAGCTATCAGGCCAGAGGTGGAATCAAGGATCTATTTAACAAAGCATGCCTCCTGATCCCTGAGATTCTAGCAGGTATATGTAAGGGCAGGAAACAAATGAGCTATTGGCAAGATCTGTGTGATCTCACATGGCACAGAGATCTAGGTTATAGATTTCAAGATTTAGGAGAATAATTGTGAGTTACGTGTGTTCTGTCAGAGCTCTCCACTTGCTGCCGCTGCAGTGGTAATGCAAGTTCCTGAGCTGTGTATCTCATAACAAGGGTGGCATCAGGAAGCATCTGAAAGGGCATTTCCTTCTGCTCTTCACACAAGTCAGAAGGTTTTGTCCTTGACTAACAGCTGATTGAAATATGGGTATTCCATTCTTAGTCTCCTGTTGCCATCAGTTTTCATTCCCAGAAATCCCAAACAGAGTAGAAAATCTAGCATTTCTGCAGAGAACCATCTGGGCTGCCATGTTGAGAATTACTTCCCTGGGTGTTTTGCTGTGGGGAAAGAAAGAACCTCACAGAAAATGGAGACACAACCTTCTGTCTATGACCAGTTGCTATTGTTCTTTGGGTTTACCTCTGTTACTTGAAATTACACAGATGTCTTTCAGTCTGAGTTTTTCTTGCTCCAAGTGGAAGTGAACATTCAGTTGTAGTGGTGCCACAATATGGATAGCTCTACCAACTCTTTCCAGTCAGGATATTGGAGAATCAGTTCTTGTAGCCTTTTAAAGGAAACTTTCAGTAGCCTTGAGCTTTAAAATGCTCCTTCTCAAGAGATACCATGTAATTGAAAGCATTATGAGAAAACAAATATCTCTGACCTAGTATCAGAAAAGAACCTTAAAACTCCCCTCAGGTACAAGAAATTCTCAGATCACTTGCCTGAATTGTGGCCAAGACCAGAGACTGACAGGAATTTTTGGGTTTGCCTGGGAAAATAAAATGTCCTTTGTGAAAAACCTTGGCACCCTAATGGTTCAAAATGCTGTTCAAATTCTATCCTTTATTTTTCCAGTTTGCATTGGTAAAGTGATCTGAGAACTGAGAGTCTTTTGAAAGCTCACTGCTTGTGTGTCTGTGAACAGTGATGGCCTCTGTTTTCCCTCATCAGATACAGCCTTGACTGACCTGCTCAAAGGATTATGAGCAAAAGTGGGCAATGTGATGAACTGCCCAACTCCTTGGTCTTGTCAAGCTGCAGTTTTGATGTAACTCCTCATGTCTTCTGACCTTGCTTGGTAGCATGTGCTCTTGCCCAAGTAAGCATCCCATTTATTTTCACAGGCAAAGAGCTTGATACTGCCTCTTTATAAGTGCTGAAGAACTTTTCCATTCATTTACAAGATCAAAGAGACTGTAATTTTCAGCAAGCCACTCTGAAATCCATGCTGGAGTTGTCTGTTGCTTCTGTAAGAAGTCACCTGCTTTCTTCGTTGCCCTAAGTTCATCTCAGAGCTGAGTTCCTGCAAAGAGCACTGATGTTTTAAAACTTCCCAGGGAAAGAAGAGACAGTGTTTTCTCTTCTGTTGGTCTTATGTTGTCCTGAATCTATTCCTCTTGTAGAAATGACGCATTCATTCACATGGAAAAGCTCTTTATAGCTTCTTGTGGTTTTTCAGTGGAAGTTACTGGTTTACCTTTTTTTTCAACCTTTTAATTTGAAGTTGCAGTGTCAAAACCATTTTGTTCTAGAGATCAACTTAAAAATATGAAATGCTTGGAAGTTTAACAAAAAAAAGAAAATTGTCTTTTCATATGTCTTTCATCAGTTTTTCCCCACAAGGAAGGCTGACATCTATAGCCTGTCTGTGTACCACCATGGTGTCTTGAAGACTGCTGAGGTGATGGTATTTCTGTCTAAGGCTGTTGATCCCAACTTTGTGGTGAAGACATTGACAAATAACAACTATTGCCCTTTTTTAATGTCCTTTTAAGAGAAGAGGCTAGGAAAGTTTATTAGTAATTCTCACTTGGCATTATTATAGGCTGAGAAACCTCACCTGAAACTTCTTATAATCCTTACATCTGAAATTACTTTTCTGTTGCAGGTTTTGGGACTGGCACATTGCTTCAAATTTGCAGGGAGGAGATGGCTGATAAGGCACACCTGCTTTTTTTTTCTTTAAAAAGCAGTCAGCTTCAAATAAACCCAGTGAATTGAAAGAATACGTTCTGATTTTGTACAGGTCCTGGGTTTTGGATGGGAAAGAAAATAAATGAGTACTTCAGCTCCAGAGACTGTTAAGTGAATCAGCCTTTCTCCACACAAAAGCCCAGGAAGAGAGAGTGGGGTGAGCAGTGGTGGAGAGGGGAGAAATGGCTGAAGTGCTGTGACAGACACAGGCATCTGCCTGTGCTCTTGTCATCCCATCAGCCCCCTTCTTTGGCAAACGTGTGTGACTGCATGCAGGCTTTATCCACCTTCAAGGTGAAACCTGGAGCTTTTGCACTGGGAGTTCAAGAGACATGAGCTGTTCCTCACAGATGCTGGGGCTGAGGCACAGCTGGTGTGGGGCTCAGGTGTTACAAAGTCAGTGGGGCAGCAGTGCTGCCTCTCCTGCTCTGTCTCTGAGGTGCACCTCTGAAGTGTTTTGGAATCACCAACTGATTGTATATTGTCTAAAGGGTAAGCCAAAGCCCTGTAATTTGACAGAGCTTTCTGGCATTATGAAATACCCTGAATTTGTGACGTTTTTCACTTTCTTTTACTGGTGGTGTTGCTAATGAGAGTGAGTCTTGTCCTTAGTAAATAAAAGCTTAATGGAATCAAAGTTACTTCTGTAAAATCCATATTGTTTGTATGGATATGCAGCTCCTTCCTCTCTAACAGAGTATTTATGATTTGGTTATAAAATATTGCCTATACACAGTTTATTGGCAGAAATCTGCCTGCTATAAAATGCCAAATTAAATTCTGAGACAGAATGGAGTCGCTTCACACAACACTTGCATCCTGTGGCATAGTGGTGCTTCTGTTGAAACTGTGTGAGGAAGTAATGTTTTTGATAAAACTTGTGGATTTTACCTTATGCCCCAGATACCTAGGATTTATGCAGAATTCCTTTGGCAGTCACACAAATGAACCAGTAGGTTCATAGTAGCAATCCAAATCTCAGTGTGCTTTTCTAGAAACTGCACTCCTGACTTCTTCCCCAACTTTAGCAGAAAAACTGAAGTGATTTGTTCAAGAATAATGGTCCCACTAACTTTCCAGAGTGTAGATGTTAGAGTCATATATTCTGGTCAACAAGGAAACAAGGGATCTTTACCATTGTGTTAGTATAAATGTAATGTTTGGGTCTTTTTCATATATTTTTGATGTAAGGAAAAGTACTAGCCTGAAGTAAACTAAATCATATAAAGGGAAAGAAATTTCTGTTTTCCTCTTTCTTGGGAGCTCAGATGTAAAGACTTGGGAGTACCAATATTTTAAAGTATAGATCAAAACCCAGTATAAGAGAAGAAGTATAAGGGTAATATTTGATGTTAAGCAACAAAGTAGGAAGTAAGGAAAAGTGTATTCTTGTCCATAAAACTTTATAGTCTTGAACTGACTGTATATTGTTATACAGCTTGCAAATGATTCTCTAAATAGGATTCTCTAAATACTTATACAGTTTTCAAAGCACCTAATAGGTTAGGTGCTTTCCAAGCTCTAATCTTGTTTGTGTGAATGACATTCTCAGTATTCTGGAACTGTCCATTATCTCTGTAAGTACATAAGGTGTGCGGGAGCATGAGCTATCAGGTATCAGAAGAGAAACATTTCTCCTTTTCAGGATTCTGGGAGGATGCATTCTTTCTGATTTTCAACAGAAACAGGAAGTCCCTAAAGGGTAAGAGTCCATAAAGAGAAGAAACCGGTATGTCTAGGACTCCTCTGATGCAGCAGTTTCCTAGACTGGTCATTGTTAGGAGCCAGTCCTATTACCTGCTCCCATACCTGCTGGAATGCTAATATTAAACATTTCATGGGAGTCTACAGGATGTAGTTTGTAATGGCAACTGCCACCTGGAAACACTGAAGTAGGTTCAGCTGACAGAAGCATAACACCAGGTTAAGATTATTTATATTTTCAGTGATTTCCTCCTCCTGTTGTGTATTCTCTTAATCCAGGATTAAATTCTAATTGTGGCTAAGTCCTTGAAAAGCTCATCACTTTGAATGGAAGTTCTTTGAAAGGAAGACAACATACCTGAGGTCTGAATGGAAAGTTTTAGGATGTAACTCTTACTACGCTGTAAATTCTGGATGTTTTGTGGACGGCAAACACAAATAATGGTAATGAAGACAGAACCCTCACAGGCTCCATTCTCAAACAAGGCAATGCAATGAAAGCACAGTGCCCTAGGTTTTGCTCTATTTGATGCTGCCTGCACACAATCTCAAATGAACACGTTAAGATAAAAGTCTCTGTTGTTTCACTAGTTTGAATGTTGAAGCTGAGCATTCTCAATGTCATCAAAAACAATCAAAAAGCATCATCCAAAAGGAAACCCATGCTTTTTCAAAGTGGCCAGAATCAACCTGTGCATAATTTGACACAGCACAAGAACAGATGGAGTTCAGCTGGAGGTTTGCTTTTTTCTGTAATTTTATGTCATGAACAAAACTTCAGTGAAGCCAATACAGTTCTGTCCAGGGTCCGCCTGATCTGTGTAATCAGTAGGCTCGCAAATACAGTTATTGCTGCTGCTAGTGATACATCACAGGTTGTGTACTGCAGTGTTAAGGAATGTCAGGCTTGCTTTGCCTCAAATTGCCTTAGAGTGACTGGAACTTCATTTTAGCTGGCTTAGCTGTGACAGCAGTTTATTGTAACTACCAGGTTACTATTTCCTGATTTGATAATGGGATATAACCACAATTTTTGCACAGAGTAATTAATAGTGAGTAATTATTTTGTGTAAAGAGAAATATTTATTCCATCATCTTAATATTGGAATGTAAAAGAAAAAAGGCCTGGCCTGGCAATTGAGGACTGCCTGTGGCAATCCAAGATGCAGGGGAGAGGAGTGCAGGCGTGAAGAGAATAAGAGAAGAGGGCATGGGAATGTAAGTTATGAGCTATGGGCATCTCAGCTGCAAACAATTAAATGTAAACCTTGGACACAGGCAAAACTGATTTACAGATAGCAGAGGAAACAGAAAAGAGATATACAACATATGTAAGAGGTTTTTTATACGGGTCATTCAGACATAATGTGGAATTGCAGTCCAAATAAAAAGAACAAGCTCTAAAGTAAGAAAGAAAATGTACCAAAAGAAGCTCCAAGAAGACTTTAGAAAAGAGAAGGAAGAAATCAGCAATTTCAACATCATGCTGCTTGGGCATCACCACCGTGTTCCTTCCAGAAAAAAAGAAAAATGGAAAAATTATGCTCCCTGTAACCATTTCCTCCCCTGACTGAAGCCAACTGCTTGAAGACTCAAGAGAAAGAGTGGAAAGGTAAGTGTAACACCAGAGAGATTGGTAGATGCTAGGAAGCATGCGTTATATTGAATGGTTATTGAGACTTTTTCCCATGTTAGTGTTCTTTATTTATTTTCTTTTGTCATAAAATATGAAATATTTCATATAAAATGAAATACATTTGAAAGGCTTTATGCTTCCTTTTTCTTCCCCTCTTATTCCCTAATTTGCTGAATTTGGAATAGCTTGCTCAATTCCTAGAATGCAACTGTAAGTTTCTCCTGACATTAAAGTCCTGCTCATACATGAAATGCTGGAGGTTTTGTTCTGCCTTTTCTGCAGAGAGTGATTTCTTCACAGGAGTCAGATCATTCAGTGCACCTGCCCCTATTAGTGTACTTGGTAAGCAGAAAAACTCCAATACATTCTGTCTTTTTGAACCAACACCTAAGAAATTAAGGATCAGTTTTCGTGTTTCAAAACATGTACCATTTTAAAATTGCAGGCAAATGGTGCAAGCCCATATTTGGGGAAAATTGATGCTCTTGCTGGGCTCCCCTTCGAACTGGAACAGTGAAGCACTGCTGCAACACAGAGAGTAAAAGCACCCCAGTGACAGAAGACCACCCAGCCACTCTTTTGACGTGGGCTTTTTTAAACCTGCTACTGTAAGGATGACTGGAAGGCTTTTCAAGCCAAAAAGCCCGCAGGAGCTACAGTAACATTCTTTCAATTTAAAAAAAACCCCAAATTTAGAAAACAGTACAACTCATGAAGACATGTTAGAAATAAAAGAGCTCAAATCTTGTATTCTTTGTGCCACAGAGAGTCTCCTGCCTTTTAGCTACCCTATCAGTGGTTGCCAAGAGTGGCCCTCCCTCTTTTAGGAAACTCTGTCACCTCAAGCATGAATTCCCACACTTCACTTGAGATCTCTCACAAACTGATTCACCTGTCCAAAAGGTTTTAATTTCCTTTACCATCACCTAACCTACTCAGTGTAAGTTCAGCTCAGAGCAGGGAGCTTAAATAACACAAAGCTTCATCCACCTAATCTGCACAAAGTATTTTCCATTCTCTTACCTTCTTTCAACACAAAAGTAGCATGTATCTGAAGCAGCAAGGTAGCCTGGCTCCATATTAGTTAGCATCAATCTGAACAGCATTCCTTGAGAAATAGTTTCAAACTGTATATTGCAGTAATAAGCACTGACTAAGCATTTTGTTTCTGTCAGATCATTTTCTTGGTCTCACACAAGTTACAGAACACAACCCCTCAGAGAAACATTAGCATTCAGGATTAATGAGAACAAGAATAATGTATGAAAGTGAATAGGCTAAAGTCCATAGAAATCATAGCAGAAGTATGGATTTTGGAATGTATTCATTATATTATGTAACCATTTTCTTAACTGAGTTTGGCAAATAACCCAACACGGGTGAAGAAATGTGGTTTAGACATTTAACTAGAGAATTAATAGGGTGCAGTTGTTTTCATGCTATAATGTCACAGCAGGGGTTAATGTCCAGGGTTAAACAGGCATGTTTTGAAATCTAAGTGGTCAAGCATGTTTCATGTTATGATCACTCTTCAGTTTAAATATTTCAGATGTGGTTTTGTTGTACAAAATTGAGCATCAGCAACAGAAGAGCAGATTTAGATCTGGTCCTTATAGGTAAACAATTCCAAATGGCTTGCAGCAGGCACAGGCATTCCCATTTGCCCATCAACAAGTTTTAACTTACCTGATATGAGGATTTTTTTCCTTTTCATTCAGTGTGCATTAGAGAAGAATCTGTGCAAATACTTCCAACAAATGTATTTTATTTAAACCAGGAGAAAAAAAAACTTTAACTGAATTTGGAAAGATCTCCTGTCACTGATATTAAATGCATTTTCTGGCTACTTTGAAGAAACCGATAGGCATAACTCGTCACTGTGTGATTGTTCATTGCAAGACAAAGTGATGTCTTGTTGGATAGTGGCAGTTTTTCATTTTACAGTGAATATTCTAATTAAAAATGTAAAACAAAAATGAAAATAATCTATCAAAAATAATCTATGTAGACATGTTCCAACTAATATACCATTGGGTTTGCCTTGAAATCCCTCAATTATATTTCTGTAAAATCTCAGAAAATGTTATGCCTTTCAGAGACAAAAGTGTATTTTCATTCCACACAACCAATTTTCTATCTGCATATGGTTTATTTTAACCCATCCCTTCTAAATAGTTTTCCTTTTGCCTCCTCATCCTATGGTCCTTTCCTTTAACCCATCTAGAACAGGTATTGAGAAAAAATAGTGCGAAAAACATAGTGTGAACTCACACCAACTTTCTGACATAATCATTCCTTTAGCAACTGCCCAAATCTCTGCTCCTCAGGGAAAACAGGTGCTTGTTAGGAACATTCATCGTGTGTTTTCTGTCACACACAAATTTTAATTTTTAGGATTTTTCTGTATTGGAAACAGTACACTGGATTCTAATGTAATCAGACTATCTCGGGCAGTCTGTGCTGCTGTGGTACTTGACTTGTTGTGCTGGTATATATGTCACTTTGAAAGCACTTCGAGAGGCAAATAGAGTGCTTTACCACCTCCTTTCATCTCAAAGTCCATTTTTCACATGCCTTCCCACAGTCACAGCTGTGTCAAACACAGTAATTTCTCCATACCACCACAGCATTTTATAGAACTGCCCATAGCATCTGATGCTCTAATCCTTTCAAAGCACTTGGTGAAGATAGTGAAGGCACTCAGGGATAATCTCTGTGAAGCCATTAAACTGGTCACCACCAGAGCACTGAGAGATATGAAATACGCTTCTGTAATCTGCAGAGGGAGCCTTTCTCTCCTTTGGAAGCACAGTGACCTGCAGATCCACCGAACAAAACACTGCAGTTTGCAAAGCCTCTGTTCTTCACTGGAGGATGCCACCAGAGGGAGGAAACTGCAAGCTGGTCAAGGGTATTAATCACTCATAATGTGTGAAGACCAGGGTGGGGGGGAAACAACCATCAAAAAGAATGCTTAACCATAGAGAGCAGTTTACTCCAATTTTTTTTCCTTAAATACCAAAAAAGTCTTTTTTTCTCTCTTTCTTCCTTTTCACTATTATTACAAGGGATAAGGCTTGGCAGAAGATTTTCTCACTGAAATGTAAAATTGAAGTATCCATAGAGCTGTGGTATTTCTGTGAAGCCAGAAAAAACTCACAGCTGGGAAAAAACAAAATTCAAGTTCAGGGTAGCAGGGTAAATAATATAACTTGCCTTTTATTTTGGCAAAAAGGAATAATTATCATTGTTCTTTATTACCATTTAAAGTGCTTATGCCTAAAGAGGTCACATTTATGTAAATAATACAGTTTCCTTGCAAGAAAAACACTCTGGTTGTCTCTTCCCCTATGTAATCAAAGTAGGGAGAACTAGCACTAGTGTGACAACAGATGCCAGCTCAGACTTGGAAGCCCAGGCCTGTGTCAGATGCCATGGAAAACTGCTTGTGCACAAAGGGAAGCATGCTCTGCCACTTCAGCATTGCCTGTAGCAGATCAATGCACCCTCTAAGTGTGAATTCCTGCAAGGTGGGAAACAACACCCTGTTCCAGGATACCAGGTCCTGGCTGCACAGCAGGAGAGACCTGCACAGTGTGAGGTGTGCCTCGTTGCAGGAGGAGCTTTCCTCTTTCCTCTCACTAAGCTGCGGAATCTTGCCCAGAGGCTTTGGACTTGTCGCACAGATGGGCTGTTGGGTGGCTGTTTAGTTTGCAATGAGAGAGCAGAGGAAGCATGGACCAGGTTTCTGCCCAATGCAAAGTGTTATGCTTTTGTGTATCTTTCTCTTGGTAGCTGATAAAATACACTCCAATGAAGACATAAGCATTCATGGACAGAGATTTAGTGATGGATTCTATGCTGAGGACCTCTTCTCCAATCCAAGTTCCTTGTCCTGAAAGTAAGTGATATTGCTGCGCTTTGTTGTGGGCCTTCTTGAGCATTTGTGAATTTCCTTGGGCACTACCTTCAGCAAGAGGTGTATCCCTGCCCTTCATCTGAACAGCGATCCAGTCCACTCCCAGATGGATAACTAGCTAGAAATGGCTGCTGCAGCTCATTGCTAAAAATGTGTGATTGTGCACATGTTCCCTGGGAAAGCTGACATGTCCAGGGCTTTGCTGGGGGCCCAGCTGAGGTACCTTAATGGCAACCTCAGAGAGCAGCACCACAGCAGAGAAAAGGCCGCGTGTGCCAGACAGGCACCCTTGTGAGGGATGTGTGCATGAACAAAAGATGCTTGAAGTAGGTGGGATATTGGGGAATATTGGAGCCAACCTGGAACTGTTGCAGAAGCACAGCAGTGAAGGCCTTTGGCCTAAAGAGCACTGCTAGGGCCATTTTTTATCACTGAGCGGGTAGGTCCTGGTCACCCCACCACAGCCTGCCAAGCAGTGAGCTTTAGGAGGCCTGTCAGATCTCAACTCCAGCTGCCTATTGATAGGTCTCATAAGGAGTCAGGAGGTGAGCTGTGGCAAATGCCTGGAAAATTCAGGCCACTCAGCTGCAGAAGAGTAATTTGTAGGAGCTGCCAGACCCATCCTGCAGACTTTAGGCCAGAAAAAGAAAGAGCAGCTGTCCAGTGCCTGGTACAAGAGCAAGAGGTTGGGGACAAGTCAAGCCTGCGACCCTTGGAAGGCATTTTGCTAAAGTGAGTATGTCACTGTCCTCACCTCTAGAAGGAATGTGAGAGGCTTCTCTCTTTGATGACAACATGGCTGTGTCTCCCCCCTCGCTGTAAAGGACTGCTTTCCCATTTAATTCTTGTCACATAACCATTACTCCCCTCCAGTGTGGTGATGCTTCCACAACAAACACAGGGAAAGCTTGACAGGAGCAGTCAATGTGCTCTAGGAAGGACAAATTCAGCCTGTGGACAGACAGGGGACATTTACAGTGGGGTGCTTTGCTTCCTTCAGCTGAGTCCCACCACTGGGCCCAGTTTGCTGCCCAGAGTGAGAGGGACAAGCCAGGGCAAGACAGGCAGTGCAGTGAGAATGTGTTGCTCACCAGGAAACTTTGCTGATCCAGATTAATTAATTTAGACTCAAATTTTTTAGTTATGACTACAACCTGATTGGTAAGAGACAGCATTCCTAAACTACAATCATTGATACCTTGGGAAAGACTTAAAGTATTCCTGGCTGACTCAAATTCCATGCACTTCAACCAAATGACCTTTTTCAACATTACAGGAAAAATCCCACACCATACTTGGAGCTTGCTTCAAGATTGGAGGGTGCTTAGCAATCTAAAAATATGATCCAAACTACTTACATTTTTTTTCAGACTACACTGGAAATTACCTTTCTTTCTTTTTAAATTAGCAACAATCCTGATTGTAATGTAAGTTAATAGATTACTTTTTCTGCTATATTAAAGTCACATTCTCAGGTGGTGACACCTCCCTGGGATTTTTTTTTTTCACTGTGCCATTTTTTAAATTTGTTTGAGATTTTTTCTGAATTTCATTTGAACTAAAATTCCACCCATCTTCAGTGAAGGAAAAAGAGGAAAGTACAGCCATGTGAGCAACGTATCAGTATAGTGCGGGTGTGCCTACGAGCCTGTAGGTTATGTGGTGTCACCTTTTTTTAAAGGAAGTTGTCTCTTTTGTCAGATACACACTCTTCATTAGAGATTTTTGCACATAGCAGTAATGAGGATACAAGGAAATCTGCCGTCTTTTGCTGGCCACAGGTTCACAGGCTGTATTAATAGATAGGATTAGTGAAGAAGAATCAGTCAGAAGGCTGCAAAGCTCCTGTCCCTCGAGATTTCCTTCTTTAGATCATTAGTCTTATTGAGAGCTCCCTTGAGTACAGCAAGCAGAAACTGAGGAAAAGGCTGGAACCATTTTTTTTTACCAGGACATTCTGGGAAAGGGTGATTTCTGGGTCAGAAGCTCCACTGAAAATGTCTGTCCAGTTTTCTTCACAAGCACCCTGGAGGAACAACAACATCAGTTTTCTGACCAGAGAGGCGGCTGTAACAGAGCAAGGAGAGACTATCATAGGTTTCTACCTGTTGGCCTTAGGTAGGTATTTGGCTTGGGTGTGAAAGGAAATTCTTAAATAGATGTTGTTATCAAATTCAAAGTGATTCATTTGGGTTTTAACCCTAATGGAACAGGATGGTAGAAAATGTAACTTTTGTTTTAAAGGAATTGCAAGATCAGAGATACAGCTTGATTTTTTTACATAGAGATTTATAATCAATTCAGAAATCTTGAGGAAAAATAAATAGTCAAGCCTGTAAACTTTCAAGTAATTTTCATTAAGCTTAATATGTGGGAAGATAAAAGGAGTATCTTATCAGAAGTACATGATAATTTGGTGTCTTCTTGTGTTTTAGTAGCACGGAATAAATATTCCCTGACTTTCAAAGTTGTGACTGTTGGCAGTCAGTTGGCATCCTACACTTATCTCCTGGAGAGACACAAAACATGTTTTGTGGTTCTTAAGTTCAATTGTTTGTATTGTTCTTGCTTTAAATGTTGGATGCATATAGAAACTGACTTCTTCAAATTTGATGTAAGAAAGATCTAGGAACCTTATCTTGTGTTAGCAGTCACAATACCAAGTGTTTCTTGTAATTCTGCAGGAAGACAGCTATGTAAGTGTATAACAGAGATTTGAAAATGGCACTCAGTATAAATGCACTCTGATACCACTGTGATTTTATTTTGTTTGTTGAAGTTTATTTTGGGCAGACTTATTGCCTAACACAAGGAAATCTAATGAAATCTCAAAGAATCAAAAGCATGGTAATAAAAAATTTCTACCATAGAACCTCACAGAAAAATAGAAGAAAATTTAACTTTTATTAAATCTGTTCTAAACAGCACATACAAAAATGTTTCTGTTTTTAAATTATTGGCCTTACAGACTTTTTTTATTCTAAACTTATTACATATTTCAATTAACCCTCTGCTTACATTTGACAAAGGCCTGTGGAAGTTAAATGTTAAATGCTAAGTATTTTAATATGTTTACATGAGACTTTCCTATTTGTATCCATAGGGTGAGTACAACTAGGGAAGTTTTGCTTAGAACAAAAACAGAGATTCTAGTGGAAATATGTATGGCTTCTATCTTAGGACAGTTGATTAGGAGAGTGGTTTTAAGGTAAATCAGATATGTTCCAATTTATCCCCACTCTGTTCACATCTGTGTATCCCCTCATGAATGGCTGGGAAATGTCTGCACCATCAGTTAAAGAGTTAAGCAGTTGCACTTAAGACTAGAAAGAACATCTTGGATCAGCAAGTCCAGTCCCCTACTGAGACAATGTGTAATCTCATTTACACAACCATTATGCTCCCTCATATAATTGGCTAGGGGTTTTTTGGTGTTATCACTCTTCCAATTGCAAACATGTTCCTGATTTTGTTTCTCTGTTGAATAGGAGCCTTCACCTAAATTCTTAGCTAAAGTGACCACAACAACTTCATACAATTTTTGGTCACTCCTTTTAATAGAAATAATTTTTTTGCCTGCAAATGACATCCTGCGTCCAATCTATGTTCCCGAAGGAACAATCATGCCTTGAGGTCAACCCTTGTATTCCTATATCAAGCAACTGAGGGAATTTTAATTTGTTGGTTGGTTGATTGCAGGGGAGTGGGAAATTATATTTATTTATGTCCTCTCATAATATCTTTTCCCCTGTCATCCCAGCAGGCTTATAGCCAGGACTGAATAAAGCATTCAAGCAAGGTTTTGCCATCACTATTCACATTCATATTTGCACTCTATCAACTCTATTGATCCCTCCCAGTATTGCCTCTGCATCCCACTGGTAGTTCAAACTTCTTCCATCAATCAACCAGCAGAGATGTTCTCCTCTGCTGCTTCCTAGTAGTGATCTCACATCTTCTAGCAAATATCTAGGTGCCTGAGCCTTCAGGCTATTGGAGTTTGATCTCTTTGGAATCTTCAGCGAAGCTTACAAGTGCTTTGCATGTCATAGCTGCTGTTCTTGCAACTTACCTCAAGAGTCGAAACTCAAGTTCCTTTTCTTGCAGAGTATACAACCAGCAGTAGCACTACTCCAAGTTAAGTGTAGTGTAGATTTGATTAAAATTGATGGATGTAGGTGTACCTTTTGGAAATGATATCTTATGAAAAAATCTGTTAGTCATACATAAATCAAGAAAGTCCTAATTTCTTTTCTCCTCAAAGGTCTATTGTCACACTTCTGCAAGCATCAGCCACAGCAATTTATAGTTACTAGTTTTGTGTACACCAATAACTCATTCTATCCAGGGAGCTGTGATGTGCCAGAGCAAGTTCTCTGTCATACAGACACCCTCTTGCCCTTCTGGCAGCAGAGAAAAAAGGACAGTGGATGTGCTACCTCCCTGTACCTCTGGCACTTTAGGGGTCTGGCAAGACAACCTACATTGGCAGGAGTCTATGGATACTTCCTTACACAAAGCCCCAAAATGTTCCTATTTCATACTCTTGGAAAATGGCTTCAGTGATTACAGTTCTGTAGTTACTACATGTTTTGTTATCTTTTGGATCTAAGTATGGCAGTGCATCTTCTTGCAGATTCTGATGTACTTTTCCAAAACCAAAGAGATTTATGTGATTTGTATGGGCATTAATCCAGAAGATGGGGTTCCTCAGAACCTCCTCACCTTCACAGGATAAAGTCCTGAAAACCTAACAATACTTGGTTAAATCTTCCCAGAGTGATACATCTTGAGAGAGGACATGAATATCCAAGAACCATGAACACCTTTTGCTGAGATAAGGCCTCTGTGTGTCCCCTTCTGGAAACTCTCACAGGTAGCCCAGCTGTCACTTGTGCCAGACAGGGCACTGGTGCATGTGTTGTACATGGTATAGCAGCCAGGCAGTTTTGGATCCAGATGAGGGGTCCTCAGCCCCCCTGCATGGAAGCCTGGGCGCAGTGGTGTCACACGCTGCAGTCCAGCAGGAAGTGCGCAGTGCATTTTGCAAGTGCTGATGGACATTGAAACCACTGCACTGCTTCTTGACACCCAAGCCACTGTTCCATCATTCTCCTTGCTGGCACTTCAGCCATGGGACCAGCAGAGTGGGGGAGAGGTGCAATCCCATCCAGCAGTGATCCATTCTTAGAGGGACAATTTGCAAGTGATAGCAATGCTCTGTTACCCTGCGTAAGGTCACCTGCGTCAGCATCCTCTTTCTGCAGGCAGCTCTCTTCTCCTATCCTTCCTCTCAATGAGCTCAGAACTGACTCTAACAGACAGGTGAAAGCTTGTCCTGCTGCTGGGATTACATGTGACACCTTTTTGCCTATGCCATAAGTGGTGCAGTACTGTGGAAAATCCTTGTACAGTTTGAATCATGAGCTGTAATTTAAAAGCACTCCCTACTGCTGCCAGTTGCTAGGCATTGGGGGAAAATATAAAGTGTTTTTCACTTCATAATTATTAAATGGAATTCTTAAGTTGGGTTTTTTCTGCATTTAAACATAATTTGTTCTGCGTTTGTTTCCCCTAGTTTCACATTTAACTGGGCCTGTTAGAGTAAATATGAGGCATAAAAGAAAATTTTAAGTCAATACGAGAGAGCATTTATTAGAGAACAAATTCTGACTTTCTATGAGTTTTTCCATCAGAAAGGCATGCTGAGTGCAATACCAACCCCATCAGAACAGACCACAAGATCCAAAAATGCCTTTAAAAGGCACACACTTCTGAATGGTAATAATAAACTGTTACATGACAAGTGACAGAATGAGTGTTACTTGGGGATTTTGTTTGACAGATAAATCTGAGAAGGTGGGAAAGGAAACAAGCTATTCACAGAACATTCATCCTCAAAATGATTGCATTTATTTAACAAATAATCTGTCCATGCTTTGTCAAGTCTAAAACAAGATGACTCTTCTCCTTCCTGCCAGAATTGGCAATACGCCCTGGACAGGATATTGTGTGCATATAATTGGCAGCTAAGACTGAAAACAGAGTAGGGTCACTTCACAGTTGCAATAGTTAATGACAGCTTTGCCAATTCTCTGGATTTTATCGCTGTTTAATTAAAGTTTTCTGGGTGGAAAATCTTTTGCAGCAAGTCCCTTCTGATAGGCATTTAGGCTTGTGTATATGTAGTGGCATAAATGACTGATTTCATTCATGCCTGCTCTGCATTAAGATGCTCAATCCAATTTCTGTCCTAGAAGAAGGTTATTTGCTGAGGAAAGAGCCTAGTTTGTCTTGTGATGCTGAGCCTCACCTTTTGCTCTCATTTCTTGAATTTTTCCACTTAAGGTTTCATATATATTTTAAACTATGTTATGGCTGAGTTGTAACACCATTTTTCTATTTCAGTCTTGCCAGACTTTACAAGTAAAGGCTGTGCAACAATTTCTAATAAGAGCAAGTCTAAGTAGAAAGCATAATAGCCTATTTTGGCTAGGCACAGGTGAACTCATCTATTGGAAATGTGGGTGACCAGCTCAATTCACTTGTGCCATATTTAGTTCTTTAGAAACAATATTAAAAATGAAACTGCATGCAGCCACGGGTGCTTATTGCTTGTTCAAAGACCATCTCGGGTACATGAGAGAAAAATCAGGTATGTCTGAATGCAGAGGCTTGAGTGATTTGACAGAAATATTTGTAAGATTATAATGTACTGTTCTAATATTCTTAAACAATCTCAGTAGAGTTAAAAAATTTCAGCAGAAAGATTTTCAGCCTCCTTAGTGACTCTTTCTGGCTGCTTTTCTGGTGCTTTCTTTGCATGGGCTGTTGGGCATCACACTGACACAGGAGTTTGTGAAGTGCTGAAGGGCTGCCAAGCAAGCTGACTTTCACCAACTTGCTTGGCAGCTCTTCTGTACCTCCCGAAGAAATCATGGATAACAGCACCAGACTCCCTTGTGAAGTGCTTTTGACATCTGCAGATTAAAATGCCCTCTTAAGGAGTGTTATTCCAGGAGATGTATTGCTACTGAATTATATAGGGACAATACAACATTGTTAATACTGCTGTCCATCCTATTCCTCCTACCTCACAATGTTAGCAAAACTACTCCAGTATTTGCTTATTATCTGTGTATTTTGCCATATCAGAAGATCCAGCATCTCTCTGATGAACAACTTATGTCAGACTATGCTTATGGGAAAGATGTGATGATCCCTCTCTGAACCTTATGCTGGATGACAGTGCTCAGTTTCTACCTAGCTGCCATTTTTTTTCTCTCTTGCCACATTTTGACTTCAGTTGAAATCTGTATTTTTTCACCACGATTTCTTTAGTATGCTGGTTTGGATTTTGGGGGCTGCCTTGGGTTTTTTTCTGTATACTCTAATGAGTGAATATTAGTGATAGCTTGCAAAAGATGGAACAAGTTCCCTCAGTTGTTTCTTTTCTATATTCTGTTTTACTGAGATAATACCTGATAACATGGAGGCTCTTCAAAATTCAGAGGTTTCTTTCTGGACTCTTGATGTACCTCTGATATCCCCTGAGGCACACACCACCTGCAATGCAGTTGAGGAGATCTCTGCCTTCACTGAGAGTGTCAGAGCTATTGCTGTGCTTGTCTTGCATTTTCAACCTTCTTCCCTGTTATGCTGTCAGGGCTTGGGGGAGAAGGGTTGTTTAGTTTGAGGCATTCTTTCAGTTGGGGAGATTTTCTGTTTTGAGGTGGTCTGTTTGGTGTTTTTAGAGTCAGTCAGTCAACACAGGCTGCAACCCAGGCTGGCACATGTGTCTGATGGCAAAGAGATCCAGTGTCCCACAGTTACTACTCTAGCTGACAGCACTTTTATGTGACCACTGATTTTTTTTACTGCGTGGTTTACTAAGAACTGATTTTCTTCCATTTGTTTTTAATCTGAATTAATATGGTCTACTATTCAGACAGACCATTTTAGAGACTGGATATGCCAGTGCAAGTTCTCCACTGCTTTGCCTAAAAGGACTGTGCCTACCTACAGAAATCATATTCTCTCCATAACCTTATCTCCCTCAATGCTTCCCTCATCTCCAACCTCAGTTTGTGAATGTAGTTCCCAAAAATTATCACAAGAATGGTGTTTCTCTCACCTCTCATTGCTCAAAAATGTGCAATGTTGTTTGATGTGGTGTTTTGCTCAAGTTCTTTCTTAAGACACTGTAACTCTAAACTCCATTACCCTCCAGGCTAGGGGGAATTTGCTCTGTATATTTCCAGGAAGGGCAGATGTCTGACACTGTCAGGGTAGCCCTCCTATCCATTACACTGCACTGGCAGAATTTTGCTAATTACAAAGGAGGTGCAATTTTTATTTTTTCTGCCCTTTTAGCATTATGTCTTCATATGGACAGGGAAAACTATTTCATAGTTTCGAATTATTTCATATTTCATATTATTGCCTTGATAACTATCTTACCTTGCAGCAGGTGGAACCAACATACACAAACAACACAACTCCCATATTTGCATTGCAGACTTTCCTCATGCATTCCCTAAGCCTTCCTCCACCAGTGCCCTGCCTGTTTATAATACCTAGACTCAAACAAAAGCCAGAAAATCCCTAAATTAAAGTGCATGCAGTTGTTCAAACCAAGGCTTGATTAACAAACATTGTCACCTAGTGGCCAGAACGAGATCTATTTGTTATTGCTGTTATTGTAACAAGGTATATGTATCATGTATGTGTGTATCTCAGTGTATCATTGTACCAGCGACTATTTCTATTCGAGACATTGCAGCTCTTCCCAGTTCAAATTCTCTTCAGTAAACCATGGTGCATTTACTGAACAAGGCAGAGCAGCAGCAACTTGGCAATGCTGCAAAGAGAAACTATTAAAAGTAAATTGCACCACAGAAGAAGCAGTTAATACAGCCATACAGAGACTGTCCCATCAACCACCTCCCTCCCACTCCAAAGCACCCAGAGCACCCCACTTGGAGGTATCTGCCCAATCTCTTTCTTTACAGAACAAGTGCCTTGCCCACTGGCATTTCACCTCCTGAGACTCCCACATGGAGCTTGAGAGGCAATTTCCCCTCTTCCCTCCCTAGCCCCAGCAGCCTGGCAGTGCTGGATTCTTGACACTAAAGTGGTGCTTCCCGAAGGAAGGCAGCTGCCCTCTTGCTACAACTTGAAACCTATCAGCCATCTCTCATTGCACAGACTGCTTTGAATATCCAGAGGAGCTGTGCAGTACCATCGTGTCACATCCCTCTGTATTGCCTTTGTTCATCTCTTGCTGGGTCAATATACAGCAGCCATACTTTGGGGTATCTGCTGCTTGTGCCCAGGCAGAGGGCTCTGGCTCTTTTCTCCCTCACCTGGTAATGTTGTAACGTAGCATAAGCCACCAGGTGTTGCATTCCTTATCCTGTTGTAGGCAGCAGACACTCAAAAGAGGTCATGTCTTGGTCTATCTTGCCTGGGTGAAGTGAGGCCACCAATGTCACAAGTGGCAGAGCTGGTTTGTGTAATAGAAGCAGGGGCCAGTGGGGAGCCAGGTGCTGCCTGACATGCTGCTCAACCCTCCACCCTTTTTCAACACTGAACCTGAGACTTAGCAATATACTTTCTGTTAAAAGTCATTCGCCTCTACACATTTATGTAATTTCAAAAAGTGGGATGCAAGCCACCAGGGTCTTGCACTGATGGGCAGAGCAATAGCTGTGGACATTTGGAAACTCTAGGTCTCTCCAGCAGAGTGAGTGTCTGACTTTCACCAGCTTCGCAGTTACCTCCCTTTTGTTTTGCTCACATACACGTACAAGTCAGGCATCTCTGTTCCTGGAGAGTAAGAGAGAATGCAACTTTCTGTAAAGTTAAATAAAAGGGACTTTGAAGTTCTATTCCAAACTATTCTCTTCATATAGATTATCATGTGCATTACTGAAAAATATTCCCATCTGGGACAGACTTTGCTGCAAGGAGATCCTAGATTGTTCTAAGATAATAAACCTAGTTATATTAGCTGCACTTTACTAAGGAGAATTGATAAAGCAGCCCTCTGGCTATGTGCAGGAACTTTCTGTATCCATTACTTATATGAGGAACTTAAACTGCTGCAGATTTTGGCATATTGTTTGCAGTCTCTGCTCTACTCTACCACTCTTACTTCCTTCCTATTTTTCCCAGGTGTAATGCCTATGAGTTTCATCTATCCACTTAAGGAAAAAAAAATTAGGGAAAAAAAGTCCACTTTAGGCCCTTAAATGGTGCATATTCAGTAGGTGTAGCTGCAGCTCCTTTTATTTGTTCTGTTTTATTGCTGCACTCAATTATTCACTTGTTCCTACTTCTGAAATGTGCCCAGCTGCTCAGAAAGGTTTCTAGTGGATAATCTGGTTTAATATGCTTCTAATGGAACAAAAGGGAATTTTAGAAGATATGTCACACATTTACACACTCAACAGCTTCTTTCTTTATTTGCTTTTTGATGTAATAGAATCATAGGATAGACTAAGTTGCAAGGGACCTTAAAGATCATCAAGTTCCATGGATTTATTTTTTTTCCAGGTTGGTTGTCTTGGTTTGGAAACAGCATTGTGATTTTTGTCCTGTATAAACAAAGACATCTTCTGCAGCCTACAGACTACCTCACATTTAACTTGGCAGTGTCAGATGCCAGTATCTCTGTGTTTGGTTATTCACGGGGCATCATTGAAATCTTCAATGTCTTCAGAGATGATGGTTTCATTATCACATCAATCTGGACTTGCCAGGTAAGACTGGATTATGTTTAATTAGACAAAAAGGGTGTAGCTATTTCTGTGGGTGTGCTGTATATAAATAACCAGACAGGAACTGAAAAATGAATGGAGCTAGTCACTAACCTTTCAAAAGGACAGTGGTTTGGTTACACCTATAATTCTATGTATTTGATCAGTGCCTTATCAATTTTGAGTGGGTTTTTTTCCTGTGTATTCACAACAGTTCTTGCTAGTTTGGGATTTTTTTACTTCAAGTCAGAGCTCACACTCATGTTGGAAAATCAAGACATAGTCTGTGCTTGTCTTCAGCTCACTTGAAGCTGACCTGGTTGTTGCTTTAAGCCAAATGTTAAAGTGCCAATGTCAACTCCTGCTTCACAAGGCATGTAAAGCAAAGCCTCCACACAGCATTTGGACATAACCATACATTTCAGCATGCAACTTTTTGCACTCAGTTATAACTCTTCAATCAGATTTCTGAATTCTTGGTTGATTCATTGCCTGTGGTCGAATGAGTGATTTAGCTTTAAGGCACAGTCATCCCTGATCTTGGAGGCAGCTTTTTGTTGGAGTACTCAGAAAAAGTTATTATTGTTAATTCTGAAACATACCTGTGTGGGCAGAATATAAATGCACCCTATGGACAGATAGACCCAAAGCTGGCTCCCTGGTGCTTTCAGCAACCTCTGTGAGAAAGATTATACTCTGTTTCATCAGGGAATCAAAAATCTGAAAATGACAGGATAGCCTACGGCAAGGTGTAAGAAGATCATGATGAAGGAAAAGGGAGAGAGAAATAATACTCTTCTCTTGGATGTTTGGTATTTTGGGGTTTTTTAAGGAGGAAGTTGAGCTATTGTGCAACATAGATGAAAGAACATTTACAGGTCATGTCCCCTCCATTTCTATAAAAATGTTCAGTTTGTGCTGAAAGGAAGGCTTCCTGTAGGAGACTGATTAACCTAGGAGCTAAAAAAATGTTATTTCAAGGTTTAAAATATGAATCTATAGTCATTTGGCAGAAAAGGATTTATCAAAATGAGGCTAATTATTTCCTCAGAAAAATCACACTCTTTCTCTAATGAGATCATCTAAGGCCTGTTGTGCAGAAACTCTGAATTTTTTCATTAATGGAAAACTTTGATGTCTCAGATAAATAAACATATGCCTGAAATGGTAAAATTCATACCCATACTCAGAATTAAACAGATGGATATTTTCCCCCTCTTTCAAGGAAGGTTGGAGCTATGACTGAGAAAGGAAAGGTAAAATCTGAATCTCCAGCTTCGGTGCTAGCTTTGCTGCAGATTTCCTGTGTAAGACAGGGTAAGCCTTCAGTGTGAAATCCTGACCCAAGGTCAGTGGCGTAACTTAATGCTTACAACACACAAGGCTGAAAGAGGTAGCATTAAGTGACTTTTCTGCATCCCTCCTCCAAGCTCTTTCAGAGCTCTGTCTGTACTTTGGCTCCTTTTTTTGGGACTGTATAAAACAGCACACAGAAGAATTGGCAAGGAATGGCACACAATGTCTATGCACCTTGGTTTGAACACGAGCTTCTGTCTGCCTTACAGATTTCTTTCATGATGCTTCTGCCTGGGAATCCCTCTGTGGCTGACTTGGAGCTACTAAGTCTTGCTATGATGAACTGACTTATTTTTTTAAAGATTTAAAAATACTGGGATGGAGGGGTGCTTGAACTTTGTAAGATGGATATGTGCTTAATCTTGTTGTACTTGAACTGCCTTTTCAAAGGGAGAAGTGGTCCATAACATTTTTAGGGTGTGCAGATAGTTAGTTGGTCAGGGTGTGTTAAGTTATTGGGTTTGGCTCTTTTTGTTTTAAAGATCATTCCTTTGTAAAATTTGGATATCAAGCAAAGTTTTAAGGTATTGGGAACCAAAGATTTTGTGTGTGACCCTAATCATGTATTGGCTTTTCTTAACTCTGATTTGCAAAACATTAAAGCTTCTGCTTTGGCAGTCCTCCGTAGGCTAACATTAGAGGGTAACATTAACCTTCGAAATATGAATTTGTCCTGTTACTAATTCTAACTTAAAAGTAATGGTAACCTGGAAAATTCAATTTGTACTTTGAATTAAGTTTGGATTTTTTGTGGTTTGCTGAGTGGTCAAGCTGGTTGCGGCTTGTTGAGAGAACATTGAGTAGGATTCCTGTTTCCATCAAGATTTTGTTCTATCTTGGGGAACCTCAAAAACATGTGTCAACACTGACATCCATCTTCTTAATTAATAAACTTGATAAAACAGAAGCCAGAGATTAAAAAATAGGCTATGGAAATAGAGTGTCTGGATTCTAGCAAGAATATTGTGCAGAAATAGCAGGAAGCTTCTGTACATGAAAAAAAAAAGAAGTAAAAATTTCCACATATGTGTGGGCAGCCAGTACCAAGGTAATTCTGCAAATGTTTAATGTTGAACAGCAATAGTGTTTTGATTGCTGCAGTCTGAACTTCTAGTGTTGCTAGAAAGGATCTCACAGGTATAACATGAGGAATGAGGACCATTGTGCCATGAAGGTAAAGCCCATGTTTCTGTTGGGACCCACTGAAGTTGATGTCTCTTGCTCCCCTCGTGCACTCAGGTTTGTCTGCAAATATCTGGGGTGGCCTTTTGCATCCATGAGCATGGCTCTTTCCGTAGCAAGGCCTGTGTGTTTTCCCTTTCTTGGTTAATTTTCCCAGTCCAGTGAATGGCCTCATTTGGTTTTCTGACGTCTGGTTCACTACACATTTGCTCCCATTGATCAGTCAGCTTCTGCTGTCAGGTATGCTTAGGGAAATTTTATTTTCCCAAGCTAGCCTGTCATTTCTGTTTATGAAGAATCTTCATGAGCTCACCTCACTTAATCCACCTAACTATTTTGTTTTCCTCTGACTTGGGTCTCTTTCTGTGCCCTCAGGTAACATTTTTCAACATTAACATTCACCATCCTTGGCTGCCTGGGTTGAAGGGAGTGGGGGAAAGACAGACAAGGAGTACTTCTCTTAAAACAATCTAGTCTTTGAAAACTCTCTGTAACAAAAGATACATCTCCAGCTACAAGGACCATCTCACTGCATGTTGCTGAAAGGGACAGAGAGGAGTTCTCCTATTCTCCTCCTCTGCGTGGAAGAATCAACACTTTTCGTTCCCATGCCAAACATCATTTTTTGAGTCTGACAGGGCTCTTCTCTCAGGAATGAGGTTACATGACACATCTATATCCAAATCCTACCTCTGCTGAATGCTCTGTACGAATACAGTTTTCCAACGGTGGCTTTTGGAATCTGCTTTCACTTTTATACTTCTGCTCTACTACTGTGTCATTTTTGAATTGGACAGAGGAAAGACATTCAATTTCTGGCATGCCCATTTTTTTTAGCATCTCTCAATATGATCATTAAGTAAACTAGTTCATATGGTAAGTTTCAGGTGAGGGAATGTAACCCAGTAACGAAGAACCATCTGTTCTCCCATTGACCATATTCCTAGTGAAAAACTATCTCAGAATATATTTTTTTTCATTCACATAGTTTTTGTATTTGTATGCTGTGCTGAACCAGAAGTTGCACCGAAACCTGTAAGTAACATTGTGTGTAAATGTTCCTACATGTAGAAAGTAGATAAATATTCATTCTGAACAGGCAAATATGGCTTCTTCTGAACTTTATTTATCAAATGTCAGAAAGTTTTTCTTGTGTTTTTTAAACACATGGCAAATACAGCAAAAGATGCAGATTTCAGGAGGCCTCTAAATATAGGGAAAGGATTATAACCTATTTGAACTCCACAGGTACATTGCAGTCAAGTCTGAAAACAAGAATGGACTATGGAGTGCCTTTGAATTTTACATCCTTCATAATGCTGGTACTTCCATTTAAATTTGTTTCCAGAAATTATCATGCAGTTTGGTTATTTAAATATTAATTTTTCAAACACTCAATAGTTTTACTATGAGGATCAAGAGAACTGGCTGCTCTTACCATACGCTCACTCTGTTGGCATAGGCTTCTTTTAAAAAAAGCATTTCTCATTTCTGGCTCTTTCTCATGTGAGATGTGTCTGGGATGTGCACTCCAGAGCACAGGGTGGTTATCTCCAGGCCACAGTGCTGTCACAGACATATCCCCGTCCCTGACGTGCAGGCTGACGCTGCTACCACAGATGCACTCACCTCACTCTCAGCCTAGGTATTCCCAGTCCATCTGGCCAGCCAGATGGTGCCAGAGCATCCCCAGCAGATCTGTCTCTGCACAGAAACAGCCTCTGGAGCAGCCATTTTAAAAAAAGTCCTGTTTTGAGGTATTAGTGAGCACCAGAGTAGCTTGTGTGATAGGATCCAGCCTCCGCTGACTGTGTCCCTGCAGCCCGCCCTCACCATCACTCGGGCCAGCCTTCAAGGACCTGCCTTCAGCCTCACAAAGCTGAATAATAAATACACTGAGGGGAGCAGAAAAGGGAGAAATGACTGTCTCATCCTGTGGCTGGGTTTACTACAAAGCTGGGAGGAAATACGGTTTTGAATGCTGCAGTGCTTCCATGCTGCACACAGCGATTCTTTATTCCTGTCTGGCTTTCCCTGGACAGAAGCCCATGGCAGTGTTGTGGTCAGCAGTAATGCACACAGATATTGCTCTACTCTGTTAGCCTGAATATCCTCATGCACAATTTGCCTGATAGCACCAGGTCTGTGGAGCATGTACATCCCAAAAGGGCATGGTGTGGCCAGAAAGTAAAAAATTATCTGGAAGTACCAGACGTGTGTATGCATTGAGGAGTAAGTGGCCACAGATATCTGGGATTTCTTGCACTTTAGAAGATTTTTCAGATTTTGGTGGTGTAGCTGATCAAGTTGCCATCTCAGATGAATAGGGATGTCTAAGAAAGGCCAAATTAGACATGTGAAATCTCTGTTTTAATAATGCTGCTGTTGGACAAGGAGGGTTCCCTTCCCTCCAATGGATGTCTGACACTGATGTTGGGAGCCTCTCTTAGTCTCTAGCCCCAATATTTGTTTGCTGTAGGAGTAGTTGGGCACCCCCTTATGAAGAATAGTATTGGGTCTGAGCACCTTTAAATGGAGAAAAGTGAATCTAGCTCTCCCCCACAGTTCATGGGGATAAAGGGAGAATGATTCAGCAATCCCTCTGCTTTTTGCAGTGACACTGCTTAATTTTGGAGGGTCTCGTACAGTTAACGGAAGGAAATGGCTGTGAATACCAAAGAATGCCAAATAGAGAAAATCAAACAGAGGGTGAGATGTGTCCATCACCTTGCTCTCTTGGCTTCCTGAGGAGCCTCATTTGCTCACCAGATTTGCCACCTCCAATCTGGGAGCCGAGCTCAGAGACACAGCCCTCCTCTCACTAGGCAAGTGACCAAAGCATGCAAAGCTGAGGACATTGGCCCTTGTTCCTTTTTGGAGATTCAACTTCCAGCCACTGCCTCTTGCCAGCACCTAAAAACCTTCAGTATTTTGGGCTTTATTAAATATCTAGGGCTCTATCATGACATTTCTGAGGAGAAATAATGTCCACCTTTTGTAAAAATTAGAACTAGATAGCTGAAACTCCAAAAAGAAAATTGCAACCATAGGAAGTGCGTGTAGAACTGAGAAAAGTATGAAAACACATGGGATCCCTTCTGAAGTTTTGAGGGCAAGGCTTTTAATATTGAATAAATTATTTGTATTTTATTAATAGCCTTTGCTTTCTCAGAACATGCATTTATCTCTTTTCCTATACACAGATTGTAAAATATTGCTAAATCTTGTCTGAGGAGGAAACAGAGGATTAATACTTTCCTCTTTTAACAAAATCTTCTGTAAATTGTCTGATAAATCAAAATCCCTAAAGGCATTTATGCTCTTATAAACAGAGCAAATTTGGAGCACATTGATTTCTGTCCATTTAATATAATTCATCAAACCAACCAACTGTTTATTTAGCTAGACTATTGACTCTTTGACTTGGTTAGGGATTTTATGTGTTTTATAAATACCATTTACACATTACTTTATGTGGAGTGGTACTCTCTCACATTCTGGGGAGATAAGAGACCAGTGATATCTCCACAGTCCATGTGAAGACCAATAATAAAAGCAATGTCAGATGGGAAGGGCCAAAACTGAACCTCACACGTTTTCTTTTACTGCCTTCCCAGTATTGCTGCTGGGAGATTACTAAGGAAAATGACAGACAATTCTGCTGAATGTCTGTACCCACTGTTTTTCAGACTTGTTCATGCTTAACTACCCATTCACATTGCTCATCCATTAATATTTTCCTTCACTTTTTCTGAAACAAATTTATATCTCAACAGGAATATATCCCCATTCTTGTTTCCTTGCCTACCTGAGATTTGGATATTGATATATTACTAGTGTTCCTTATTTCTTTATTTCTGGTCTGCCTTCATATAATCTAAAGAGTGTACACATTGCAGTCAAAGAGGTAAAGGCAACTCATGTAGACATCTGTGAGCTGAATTTTAATGAGAAAAATACTTCATCTGCAGGGAAGGGAGAAAAGACTGCTTTTGCACAAACAGAATCATTAGCAACATAAGATCATTTCAGTGTAACTAATGTGACTTCAGGGAAGTTCCGCCAGTTTTCATTAGTCATGAATTCTCCTTCGTTTTCCTCTAAATTATTATTTCTGCAGTCAATTGCAACTAATTAGGTAAGTTAAATATTTGGTAGGGAAAAATTATAAATGCCCAAACTATCTGTTTCCTTGTTTAACAAGTCTGCTATAGCCCCTGCTGTGACAGGGTCAAACCACACACTGCTGCCTGGACTGGACATTTGTTGCCTGAGAGTGGTTCTACAGAACCAGGAATTTACAAAGCCTAAGCCTTAATTTCTGTACTCACTTTTCCTCCCACAGGGCTTTGAAATACCCTTTTCTTATTTCTCTATGTGGAAATTAGTAGCCTTCCATATCTTTCTGTGCTGATATCTAAGATATTAAATGTTTTCTTTAAAAAAATGCTGTCCATCATTATCCAAGATCTTCTCACCATAGGGCTCAACAAATCACATTCTTCTGACTCGTCTCTGTGTGCCGCATCCTCTCACGGGCTTTTAAGCAAAATTTCATGTGAAATTAAAATATCACTCTCATAAAATTTGTAAATATAGTTCTATCTGACATTTACTACTTACATATATAGTTCTATCTGATGTCTTCTTTATCACAAAAATATATTCCATTAAGTGAGCACACTGATAGTGCTTGGCAAGTAAATTGGGCCCTGACCTAGATCTTCTGCTGAGTGAATCAATGACAAGATGACTGCTGCTTGCAATGGGCTGTATATGACATGGCATCCAGAACTTCCACACCACTGTTCCCTGCAGAAAGAGATGACACTGCATCTGGTGGGTTTCCAAATTGCGTTCAAGGCCAAGATTAAACTGTATCTTTTACACTTCCTTCGATGCTCTACCTGCTCTATTGGGACTCCTTGAAAATGCTTGTGACTCTCCTTTTCTTTTGGTACAGGTTCCACAGAGGATAAGAGTATTATCCTAAGAGGAGATCTGCTAGCAGCCATGCAGCTTTTTCAGGTTTTCAGGAAAATAACCTGTTCCTGTCTTGGCCACTTAAGGCTGAGCTGGTACCATCACTAACCTGCCTTGTCTTTTGCCTAAGACCTTCATGAGCAGAACAGTTTCAAATACAGGCATTCAGCCAGCAGTCAGTGATGTCCTTATATAAACCTGAGAGTGGCTACATAAGCAGATTCCTTCTTGCTGGGAAGCTGCACAGATGATCGTACTTTGGAGAGTGTGAAAGGTCACTTGTAGTATCTGGGCTGTCCTGGCAAAGTCAATGAGCAGTGGGACCTCTGATTCCCTGGAGGTGTGTAAACCTCGAGAAACAACATGATATTCTGAAATAGAAAAGAGAATACTTTGAAAACCAAAGTGTGACTTTAATGTTCATGGATCTCAGTTATCTACAGGCGCCAGAGCTAAGCCTTGCCTTCTATGGTAATGTAAAGATGAGACTGGTGACTCTTCTTTTATCTAAGTATTTGTTTGTTTGTATTAATTGTAGTGCTAACAGTAAACACGCAGACTCTGAACATCACTGAAGTGGGGAGTAGTTTTGGCTCAGGCCTACTTAAAAGAATTTTACAGTGTAGCACAGATGTTTCCAAAGGGCAATGCTAGATTTTCCTATCTAGTGCTTCTTAACTTCCCTCTACCCTAATTCACAGAAAGACAATGGCAATTCATCATTTAACCTGAAGATGGGAATCTTTCCATTGTGTCTGGTTCATCTGGTGGTATGAACTACATGCTCTCCATGTATTCTTCATGGGGGACACGAGAGGCACAAAACCTGCCATGAGTCCATGGCATCTACCCAGAGCTAGAAAGCAGGTGTTCCCAAGCTCTTGGAGATGGAGTATTTGAGGATTATAATCTGATGAGGCTGTGTAAGGAAATTCTGCAAGCAATTTCTATCTGTTCATTAAATGCTGTGCCCTCAAGGGCATCCTGGCCAGTGGTGGGGTTGTTGAATTCTAGATGTGCTCCTTGGATAGGGGCAGGTGCAACTAGGAGTAGAAATTGTGGTCTGAGAGGCTGCAACTAGTATACCTTGAACCTCAGTTGATTAACCTGGTAGATGAAACTGGGTTCACACGGTTTTACTAAAGCCAAAATTTGATCTGTATATATTAATAGTGGCACTGAACATACATTAACTATATAGTGTAATATAATTAGTATAATTCCACATCTGGACACATAATAATACAGTCTAAATACTGCATTCATATTTTTCTATCTTTAGAATATGTGCCATCCACAGAAAGATTTAATCACTTTGTGAGTGCAAAATACTGAATGTCTGATGCTGTTGCTTAATTGTTTAAACTCTCTAATCCTGTAGCATATCAATTCTCATTGTTTGCCTATACATGGAGTGGCATTTGTGTCAGAGGCCTCTAATGACTTGGGTTAAAGCTATCACCTCTAAGCATAGCTACCCTTGAATGCTGCTGAGACATTTTAAAAGGCAGAATGCAAACATACCAGGACAATGTCTCATGAGCAAAAGATGTTGTGGGAACTGTAGTAAATAGGTCTCTTTCACCTCTTGTATTGTAGAAAATCTCAAAGAAACTGAGTGCTTTAGGAACACTGTGCATTCTGAGTTTTAAGTAGTCTTCTGTGAAAACTAATTTTGAGTATTGAACTCAGTAGTTCTTTTAGAACTTCTGTGACTAAAGAGTTACTGTAGCCCAATTGACACATCATAGTATATTTGAGAGATGGGAAGATTGTTGTCATCAGACTCAAGTGGAATATTTTTGCATTTACTTCAAACTTTACAAAATTATTAAATTTAAAATTAAGGTTTTTTATTTTAAAAATATCTATTCAAAGGTATCTACAATTGCTTTTACAAATGTGTTTCTTGAAGATTGATTTAAGTGCTTTTTCATTTCTTGATGTCGAATGAGGATTAGTGGCATTATCTATTTACATTATGATCTCAGAATAATCTGACCTGTATTTAAAAATAGTAATTCTGAGGGAGCTTATTGTGGCAACTTTAGGTACATGCTGTGGGCAAACAACCCCTGCTTGAAGTTTATGCTTTTATTTTCATATTTATTATCTCGTTTTTAATAGAAGAAAAATACAGGTCACTGTGGTTCTGAAGGGAAACAAAAAGACTTTGGGAAATTGCAACAGATTTAGCAGTTGGCCAGAGGAGGGAGTGAGGCAGCCTTTGTGGCTGGCGAGATCAATGTTTTTCCCCCAAAGTGAAATGTAATAGCTATTTTTGCAATCTGCTTCTGTGCAATTAAACCTTGATTAATCCAATAATAAGAACAATAGGTTATATTTTACTCTGCTTTAAATGAAGACAACCCTTATGAATCTGTAGGGATTCATAAGCATTAAAGGTTGTAAAAGTGAGGCACACCCAAGCTCACAGCTAAATTTTCATAGTGCACTGGGGATTCCTAACTCTCCCTGTGTTGAAGTAAATGAATTTGCATGCAGTAGGGGCTCTATGTATTGTGGGTTGTAAATGGTGCTCCAAGAGCATTAATGAGATTTAAAGTCAGGCAAAAGCACAAAGCAGAAAAAACCCACAATTTCTTCTTCAGTTGTGTCTTAGCTTCCAGGCAGCATAAAGATAATGAGCACCTTCCAGGCGTATCTATATAGCCAAGGGAGTAATGCTGGTACAGCACTGAGAGAAAGGCTTTTAAAATTGCTCATCTACTCCTGCTACTTACTGGGTAAAAAGGAAAGCTGGTGTATTAAAATTACCATGCAATCAACTTTGTGTTTATGTCAGAATTCGTTATTGCTTGTTAACACTCCTGTTATTTATCATAATTAATAATAGGAAGGGCAAAATTGCATTACACAAAAATGGAGGAAATATTATGATTATGGAAGGAAAGAACTGGCTGGGAGGGGTAGAATAAAATGAGAAACATAACTGTGTAAGGGGAAGAGCATCAATCTTCCAAAGTAATTAAATGTTATTTAATATTCTAGTATTTCCTTGCTTGTCATTCCGTATGTCTTTAAAGATGCAGAGAAACTGAAATTATCACATATTTTTGTAATCTGCAGATACTAATCTGTGTCTGTAGAAACTGGGACTATGTTTAAGCAGTTTTTCTGATGTTACTTACTTGGGTGCCTAGCAGTTGCCTTGCTGCCTACAGTCAGTGCTGTCTGTTCAAGAGCAGTAAAAGTTCCAGAGATCTTTCTTCCTCATCCAGTATATCTAAGCTTGAAGCAAGCTGGCTATATCTACAGGATGATCCTTTGTTTTCTTTTGAAGATATGTGTCTAAGTGACAATGATATAGAAGTGTTGCAGCATTGACAAACTTGCTTAGAAATGGTTTATAGATAGCAGGGCTCTAAAGCCACTTATGCCAATAAAACTTTGGGACAAGAGTGGTCTGAGCATCATGCTCCCAAAGCAGCCAGTTGGATGGACTCTCATGGTTAAATGTTCTAGATGCTGTGGCTCCTGTGTGGGCTGTTCTGCAGCTTGAGAGCCACCATTCACCTCCTTTATTCATTTCATCTGAGCTCTGTCATCCCCAGAGCTCCCTCTGCTTCATGATGTTTCCTGCTGTCACCTGTTTCCAAGCCACCGAGCCTGTGGCCAGCATGGGAGCAGTGACAGCTGCCCTGGGAGACTGCTGCCACTCAGCCACTTACAAACCATTTGGCCCTGGTAATGTCCCTGGTGGTAGCCCCCACACCTGCAGAAGATCTGATGAAATGCTGCTATGAAATAGTATGAAAACAAGATATGGTGCTGACAGTGGCTCAATCCTATGACTGTGTTGTTTTAGATAAAACTGAATTTTATTTAAGCAAGGCACCACTCCAAAGAAAACATTTGGGCTTTTCTTTCTTATGGTGACAGCTTCATCTTAAAGGCCAAGAGTGTATTTTTAGATCCACCTTCCTCCCTTGTGCTCAAAGGCTGTTTGAATCGATCACTTGATATAATTGTCTCTCTTTGGTCTGACATCAGGGAGGGAGGGTAAGAGAAAAATGCTCACATCTGCCAGCAATAAAACAAACAGATATATTTCAGAAAAACTTCCTGGCTTTTAACATAGGCCTGTGATACACAGTGAGAAGCCTATTCTGTTCTTTTAGTATTCAACCTCATAGCTCTTTAGACATAATTTCAAAGTGTTTATTTGCATCCTTGTTGAAATTGTGCTTCTTTTCTAATCTAATAACTCATGAGATGGTGGCTGTTATGTTTTCTGCATCTATGAAGCATTGTTAGAGCAAATGGAGACGTGGCAGCTGTTTGCACCAGTAAGGCTAATGAAACACAGAACACATTTACATATCCTGGTATTTCACCAGCATCCACAGCAGGCCAAATTCAGCCAAGTGCAGCTTCTAACAGGTAGCTGAGACATCCAAGAAAATCTGTTTTAAACATGGCTACATTAATACACTGAGCATGGGCTGACTGTGATCAGAGCACAGGTGAGTGTAGATTGTTGTAGTAGCAAGCCTTGCATACATTTAAAATGTGGTGGGTCTGTAAAAGTTGTCAATAAGCACTATCTAGAGTCAATATGAGGGCAATTGTAAGAAAAATGCACCAGTGAAAGATGTGATGAAGCAGTCCTTTTTCTAACCCTTCACCCAATTTAATTTATACAATCTGCCAGGGTCTTAGCTTTAAGCCTGGATCAAAGCTCCAGATTCAGAGCTGGGATGTACTGAATTCCACAGGAGTTGTGCCCATTCAGATAGAGTTTGTTCCTGTAGAGTAATGATGTGCCTTTCCATCGACAATTTCAGTGTTTTAATGCCAAGTTAGAGTCCAGAGACACTTCCTTAACATTCTTGCTTCACTAGGTATAAAACTGGCACCTCCAAGAGCTCCTCTGCTCTGGACAGTTTAATATATCATTGCAAGATTTCAAAAAGATAAGGGACTGGCTGTCAGCATTTTGCCTGCATCATTACCCAGCACACAGTGCTCCCTAGCAGATGGCTGCATCCATGTCTGCTACAGCTGACAGAAATTCCTGGTTATACCTGGACATGAAGCTCAGAGCTGTGGCCACCCTGGGATGTGGCTCAGGCACTGATGTCAGTGGGAGCCACAGCTCTGCCTGCATCACACAGAGGGGATGAGGATCAAGGCTTCAGAAATAGCAGATAACCAGCAACACCAGCTATTGAGACTCAATCTACTGGAGCTATTTAGGTTTTGGGTCTTTAAAAAAAACCCAAAAAAGATTAAATCTTTTCTCACTCAGCCCAGCTCTTAACCTCCTGCATTCTTCCCTCTTTGGCCTAAATTTCTTAGGATCAGTATGCATTTTTGTTCTGTATAAGCAGGGCAGCTGCATCCAGGGCATTTTTGCCTGTTCAGGGTTTTTCTTCTTTCCAGTTCAAAGTTTTTCTCCTTCATTTAACAAGTCATTTAAGGGAAGCATAGATGTAAGGGTGTGCTTGCTTGCTTATTGTATGTACATGACAGAGCACTTATATAATTTTTGAACATTTACTTGCTCATTGATCCTATAGAAGATAACTGCACCTGACATTTCATATTTCCCTGCTAATTGGGTTTCTGGAAGAACTTTTGAGTTCATTAACATGAAAATGACAGGAGAAATTCCTGCTGTTCTTTTCCCCCTCAACTCTCTGCAGTAACAGAACATCCTGTACTGCTTTGTTTTTTAGGTTGATGGTTTCCTGACACTTCTCTTTGGCCTGGCTAGCATTAATACCCTTACAGTGATCAGTGTGACACGCTATATCAAGGGCTGCCATCCTGAGAGAGGTAAGAAATAAAGGCAAGTCCTGTTCTGCCTTCACTGAACCTGGTGCAAATCCGTATTTCTCTCAGTCACTGTTATCAGGCAGGCAGGCTATATTAAATATAAATTAAATGCATTGAAAACCAGGACATAATACAGTCATTTACATTACAAACATGTTTTCATAGAATCCTTCAGGGTTAACTGCAGTAAGAGCCAAATTATTACAAGCATGCTTGGGTCACCATGGGTAAATTCATCCTTGTGCCAAAGATACAGGTACTGCTGACCCTCTGTATTCCTCAAAACGTGACTCAAATTGCTCCTAAGTTATACATCGTTGTCTGGATCTCACTGAAAAAGAATCAATCTTCTATGGGATGATGTTTGAGAAGTTTCTGGTCAGGGATCAGATCATCTTCATGCCTTTGTTGCAAGTGGATTGCACTATCTTTCAGGGAGGAACATACCAATGTCTGCAGGGAAAGCATGTGTAAGTGCATGGCATGCATCAGGTGAGTTTTTCTCTTACTAGCATGAGAAGTATTTGCTGTGAAAAGAACAGGGAGGTAATTTTTTCCCCAGAAAGTTCTTCTGAAGTTTGATGAAATTATAGAAGTTCACTTTCAGCACAAACTGCTGCTGGAGCTGGTAGAGTTTGGCTGTGATGTAATCCTACATCTTCTATTCATTGCCCATCAAAAAGTCATATTTAAAACCCACATTTCTCTTTTGTGAAGCTCTACCACATATCCCTCTGATGGTGTGCATAATTTATATTCGAATCTCAAGTAAATCTGAGCAAGTACTCACTAAAATGTTACAGAAGTGTTGAGGAACAGAAATTGGTGGATGCATAAATATTTCCCACATAAATGAAGAAATAAGCACTGTTATGAAAATAGCAGGACAGATTGAATCTTTTGTACTGAATGGCTATTACAGGCTGGTCTATTCCCTTTTTAACACGGAAAAACCTTGATGAGAGTAAGAAAAGTCTCTTAATTTAGATTTATCTTGTTAATTTCTACATAAAATACAACTGTTTCCTTCATTTTAGAAAATTACTAAGCATAATTCTAACAGAATTCATTAATTCCACAGTGCTCTACAAACTCATTGTCTCCAGCTTAAAAAACATTCATTTCTGAGTGGAAACACGAGCCTGACAGATGCTTTCAAAATCAAACTTTTCTTATGAATATGTATTTCTTTATCTTTATCTTTTTAATAGCTGTTTTACTTATTAGCTGGTGGCATAGGATCGCCTTTGGATGTCAGAGATGTGTTTGCCTTTCCCAGCACTATTTTCTTACCCAAGCATGCCGTTGCAGGTCACTGCATAAGCAACAGCAGCATGTCGGTGGCGCTAGTCCTCATTTGGGTGGCAGCTTTCTTCTGGTCTGCAGCTCCCCTGCTTGGCTGGGGCAGTTACACAGGTAAGAGCTGTCCTTCATTTGTACCTCCTTGGCACCTCTCCACTTAACAAAGATCCTCACCTTTCTGTCTTGCTGTTTGTGATAAACCAGACTGGTTATCAGTGGGACTGAGGAAATCTTTCATCATGCGTGACGTGGGCGCAAAGTGTTGCCTGCTTTGGTTTCAGCTATAAAGAGATCTTTTTGAAGATATCACAGGAAAGACTTGGACCAAGTGCATATTGCCTGTGGAAAAAGAGAGGCCAGAAGTACTTGGCATGGTTAAGCAGTGAGATAAAGAAAGCTATCAAAAGACATCCTCCAAAAATTGTCAAGTTTAGGAAACTAGCAAAGAACCCAAGTTCCAGCAAGTTAAATTTAAAACTATAATGAGACAAGCCAGAAAGATCTGGCAAAACAATTTGTTGGAAATATGAAAACTTACACAGCAAAGGAACTCAAAGGTGTTGGAAAGTTTGACAGTCCAAGAAAGAATTAGGGTGCAAGATAAGGCCATATGAAAAAAGAAGGGTGAGGAAAAAAAGCAAAAAGTTTGTGCAGTGAACACTGCAGAAATTCAGCAGCTATGGCATGTGACAGACCAGAAAATTTCTTCATAGGGGAAAGATGGAGAAATTGCCTTCATTTAAGCCTGTAAGAAGTAAACAAAACAAATATCTAGGTACAAATGGTAGTGATACAGAAGTCCCAACATGTGACTCACATTGTCCAGCAGTTGCCTGTCTGCATCCTGTAGGCTTCTGCATTCTTTGAGAAGTCATGAAATCTATGGAGACTTACTGAAGCAGCTCTGTGCATATATTCTCTTACTTCCTAAGTACATAAGCTTTGAGGTCCCTCTGGACCCTTGAAGGGTCCAGAGAAAGGCAGCCATTCCTATGGCTGGTTAAATGTTCTATCCTTCACAAACCAAAATATTTTCAAGATAGGCTCAATGGACCTTTGGTTTGAGACAATTCAAACTGAACTGTTTATTAGACTGTCTGAATTTTATGTCATATTTTTGCACTCTGGACATGTCATAAACTTGGTTGTTTTGGACTGGTAATTTTCTGTGTATCTTCTGGTGATCTTTGCTTTTTTTTTACATTAATCTACCGCCTCTTCATTTGTAGGGGGACTTCTGATGTCTAGTTTTGGCCTTAAACTGGAGCCAGGAACTTTTTGGGTGACACTACCTTGTTAGGACATACAAGTACCTCCATTGACCCTGTCTGAATTAAATTCCTTGACAGAGGTTTTCAAGACTGCTTCTAGAAGTGCTTTCCCTTGCTGAGCCTCCCAGCAATTTTGGGTTCCTGGGCTATCTGTTTTTAAGCACACCTGCAGTGAGGGCACCCACAGAGATGTGGGAGCCCAGCAGTGGCAAGTCCAGCAGCAGGCACCAGCAGACCACACACATTACAGCTGGCTGCCTTGGGCCTTTCATTACTACACAATATCTTCAGGGGCCCCCAGGACCCCGCTGGTTTTTGGGAAAGCCACTTGTTTGGGTCCCTGCAGAGGGGGAAAGCATAGCTCTGAATTCTGACTTGCGGAAAATCTGTTGGATTTTCTTTTTCTGTCATCTGGAGACTGGTTTCATTTTTCAGGCAAAGGTTTTCAAAAGCAGAAACCCAGAATTAAGCCAGATTTTATGGTTATATTTTTGAATCTTGAGATCTACTGACAAAAAAGGCAAAGGAGAGAAAAATCTATTACTATTCACCTTCAGACAGCAACATCTAGAGCTTTTGGTGATAAAAATACCAAGTTCTTTTTGATGAGAATCACAAAAGAGATTTAAATTTTGCTCATTTAATTCATCCTGTTTAAATCTCCTATCACCTGTGAGGAATTAAGCGATTTTTTTTTTCTTCAAAATTACCACTGGATATTAAGGAGGGATCTACTGCTAAATCATGTAGTCTTCACCTGTATTGTATCTCTGGGACCTGTTAATACTTGGCTTACCTAATTTTGATTCATGCTTCATTTATTTGTAATTCAATTTGTTGTCATAGCAATTTAAAATCTATAGAAAGACCTCTAAAGTTATAGAACTCATGTTTTCTATCAAGGCATCTTTGCAAACACACAAAAAAAAACTTCAACTCTTATTCATAACAGTGTTAGAGCCAGAGACTACAAGTTATTCCCACTGCCTTTTCTTTAAACTCCTGATCAGATAGTGTCTCACTAGTGGTAGACCCTGCAATCCGCCTGACTTCATTTTCAAAAGTCTGCATCTCTGTGTTGCAGGACTATGTGTTTCCCATTTATCAAAAGGTCTCATATCTTTCTAAGTATTTATATGTTTTATCGTCTCATAAACTTTTTGATTAGCTGTATCAATTTAGCTTCATGGCTCTCTCTGCAGTAGAAGTTCCATTACTTCAGGGAGCCTCAGTGTTTTTATTTCCTGCTTAGTTATGTAAGTGGTGACTTTTTGCATTTGGCATATTGTCTGTGGAATTCCTTGTTATGCTGTTGCAGTGCTCATCTTAGGAAATTACTATGTAGAGTATTATGACAAATAAGAGTATGTATCACTCAAGGATATAAAACTTTTTTTTTTTCATTTTTAAATAAATATCCACCGTTTCCTATTCTGAAACAACAGTTTGTGCATTATGGATTTACACTGGCAGTACAAACTCAACAGAATGATAATACACATTAAATTTTTTACAGTCTAAATGGTCTTGAAAAATTGTTTATGTAGGAAGTAATGTCATGTCTCATTAAATCAGAAAGATCCATCCATTCTATAGTGCTTAACAGAAGAAAAATACAGCATTTTAACTAATAAATTAATTGTTCTAAAGCAGATAAATATTCTAAAAATGCTAACCAACATATTCTTGCTTTCCAGATCGCATGTATGGCACGTGTGAGATAGACTGGGCAAAAGCCAACTTCTCTACTATCTACAAGTCCTACATTATCTCCATTTTTATCTGCTGTTTTTTCCTACCTGTTACAGTCATGGTCTTCTCATATGTGTCAATCATCAACACTGTCAAACTAAGCCATGTATTGACAGGACTGGGTGATCCCACAGACAGACAGAGGAGAATAGAGCGGGATGTCACCAGGGTGAGTTTGGGCTTTGTATCAGGTGGGATTCATCTCAATGAATTCTGTCTTTCCAAAAATTGATCTCAACTAGAACAGAAGGGAAAAAAATTTACATTTCCTTTCTTTATAACTCTAGTGACTATATAGTTCTAGAGTCTGAAGTCAGTAAAGAATAGGAGGTTTGTTTAAAATTTCTACTGCATCAATTGGTTAATATTGGTGCTACATCACATTTGAAAAATAATCTAAATATAATTGGAGTGGGTTATACAGCACAAACCCCAAAAATTTGGTTTGGCATGTGCTCTTTTCTGTCAGGAGTTACACTACTTCTGAGCATACTCAGAATTTAGAGTGGAGATTTCAGTTTACTCGCTGTTTAGTTGAGGCTACCTGAAATCCTTTGTATTCATACAAACATATGGGAATGTAGCTATTTTCATTCCATTAGATGAGGCATTTCTCAACCACACCACGATGCCAAAATTCGATATGTAGCTCCTAGGCCTGCCTGGCTGCATGAAAGCAAACGATTTGCTTGCCCATATTCTCCTATAAGCCATACCCTCAGGGCAATTCAGGCCTCTCCATTCTCCTATAAGCCATACCCTCAGGGCAATTCAGGCCTCTCCCTTCCAGCCAAGTGTTCAAGTTACTATTCTCAGTGTTTTGCTCCCCTGATGTAGTCTTCCAAAACAGATTTATGATTATTCTTCTTCTGTCTTTTAGGTTTCTATTGTCATTTGCACAGCCTTCATTATTGCATGGTCACCATACGCTGTCATCTCTATATGGTCTGCCTATGGTCACTCTGTGCCCAACCTTACCAGCATCCTTGCCAGTTTGTTTGCTAAGTCTGCTAGCTTTTACAATCCCATTATCTACTTTGGAATGAGCTCCAAATTTCGAAAGGACATTTTCATCTTGTTCCATTGTGCCAAGGAAGTCAAGGACCCTGTGAAGCTCAAACGTTTCAAAAACCTCAAACCAAAGCAGCCCCAGCCTTCTCAGAAAGAAGAGAAGTATGCACCAGAAATGCACCCAGCACCAAGCCCTGATTCCGGGGTGGGAAGCCCAACCAACACCCCCCCTCCAGCAAACAGGGAAGTGTATTTTGGTATTCTTGATACACCATCCAACAACCCCAATATTGAATGTGATAGGTTGTAAGTTTTGTGGCTGCTTAATACACACACTTTGTGTTCAGGAAGACCCTCTATAGAACAGTGCTTGAGTAATATACTAATTCCCATTCCATCTGTTTCTTGCTATAGCACTGATGACTATACAACTCAAGGAAATCAGATGGTAAAGGGATATTTTCCTTCTGTGTAGGTACAAAATGCTCCAAAGAACATTAAAATGTGGACAGTACACCCAGTGCCAGAAACACTTGATTTCCCATGCATGCCGGAAAAGAAAGACTGACTTCAGGAGATCAGGCATTAGGTAGCAAAATTAACTAATATGTTCCTATCAAAATTTTATCAGTTCTGGACTGCATTTCCAAATATGTATTTTGCTCTTTAACAGTCACAGCCATAGATGACTGTTGTTCTTCACAGCCATGGCTTAGGAGAGGACTGGCACTGTTAAGATTGCTGTGGAGCTTCTACAGCTCCAAAGGCTGCAAGGTGGCAGAAAAAGCCATGTTCCCCCAGCAGGACACCCAGGTGTGCCACCATAGGGGTCCCAGGCCACACAGGCACCTCATGGGAGCATGTCTCATTATAGGATCAGAGAATAATTTGTGTTGGAAGGAGCATTATAGATCATCTTGTTTCAACACTCCTGCCATGGACAGGGACACCTTCCACTGGATCAGGTCGCTCAGAGCCCCATCCAGCCTGGCCTTGAATGCTTCCATGGATGGTGCACCCACAGCTTCCCTAGGCAACCTGTTGCAGTGTCTCACCACCCTCACAGTAAAGAATTTTTACCTAATATCTAATCTAAACCTACTGTCTTTCAGTTTAAAGTCTTTCCCCCTTGTTCTATCACTTGTAAAAAGTCCCTCTCCATTTTGTAGGCTCTGCTTTTGTACTGGAAGGCTCCAGTGAGGTTTCCCCAAAGCCTCCTCCAGACTAAGCAGCCCCAGCTCTCAGCCTGTCTTCATAGATCGCCTTCATAGGGCATCTTCTGATGGCCTGTGCCTGACTCTGTGTGTGTCTATGCAAGGACTAGGAGTTGGAATATATTGAAAATACTAGCCTGGTATTTTCTAGTCACTAGAAAATGTAGTCTGAGCAGTGGCTTCATATTTTCCTTACTGGTCTGCAGAATTATTTCCACCCCTGCCAACCTTCCTGGTGAGCAGGGCCTGGCTGTGGCATTCTGATTCAGGAAAGCTGGCCTTTGATTTTACTGATGTGTCTCCAAACTGATTGTTTTTCTACCCTACTCTGAAGGTGGAGCAAGAGATGTACAGGTAATGAAACCAAAACTTAGGTTCTAAGAGTACTAATGAGGATTATCATTAGTACGTCAGAGGTATTTACAAAATACAATCCAGCGCTTCACTTTTGCTTCTAAAGAAAGCGTTTTTGCCTGCTTATGGGTAAAAAGTGACTTCTTTGTAAACTCAACTAAATAGCAACTAAGGATATTGATTTAAATAGCTATACTATAGGCCTGAATCAGTTGCCAGATTACCAGATGTTGCAATATCCAATTATATCACCAAGTTTATTTTATAGAATCAAAATGAGGAGGTATGTTTTCATAATTCCCCATCCTGTAAATTAACTACAGACTCAAAGACTTCTTTTAAAATATCTCTGTCTTAGCCATGGAAATTGTGGGTTCACTTAGTGCCATTTGCAACTTTAACAGGGGAAAAAGAAGGGAAAAAAAATTAAAAGAAACCAAAGCAGCAACACTCTTTGCTAACCTCTGCTAGTTATGAACCTTTGAAATCTTGCTGTCCGGATGTGCTAAAGTGTAGTTGTTTTGCAAAAATATGCTCTTCCAGATGTGTTTCTTGGGAAAGTTATTAAGAGACTCCACCTCCATTTCCTCCATTACTCTATTTGTTTTGAGAATATCATCTGTGTTTTGAACTTAAAAACAAATAAATATTATAAGCAACACTGGGGAACTGTGCTTTCTTTCATGGCCATAGATTTGAACTACAAGAGTATTCATTTTGTGGAAAATTTTGATATATGGATGCCATTTCATTACCATAAATAACGAAAAGCAAATAAGTAAATAGTTTGCTTCCAAATAAAGTGCATGCTGTAGCTCCAGAAGTAGATGAAATTGTTTAGTGCAAAATCCTGTAGCAGCTGGATAAAGCCAGGCTGAGCTAACCAAAGTTAGCACACTGTTTAGAAGGCTCCTAAGTGTAGTACAAGGTCCAGCTTAGTAACCATGATGGACTGAGACTTCTCACTGCTGAAAGTGCTTGGCTTTTGTTCCAAGGAGAGGCAGCAGGGCTGTGCAGCCCCATTGCATTCCCAGAAAGGGCCACAGCTGTGCCAGACACCTGCCCAGAGGCACTCTGTGGCCATAGGTGCCAGCCTGGCTTCTAATCTATATTTCTGCTAATTTACAGATACCTAGAGAAAATTGCAAAAATGCTGCTGATCTGCAGGATTCAGACTCGGACCTAGAAAGATGTGGAACAGGCAAGGAGGAAGGCAGAGCACAAGAGCATTTCCATGACTGTCCCCAAAGTCCAGCTGAAATCTCTAATAGCTCATACACCATTGAGCACATATGATGAAGACAGACTCGGGGAAGAGGAGGAAGAACAAAAAAAGGCCAGAATAGGAGAAGAGTGGAGGAAAAATATAAAAGGGAGAAACCAGATTAAAAGGGGCAAGAGGCCAGGAGTCAAGAGATGCATACCTGCTGAAAGACAACTTGAAAAAAACAACACAGAAAAAGCCTTTCCTGGACCGCCCAGGAGCTCTCTCCTGCAAGGCCAACAGCTCCAATCCTTTGTGGACTCATGGTGATACCACAGGATTGCACAGCTGTAGAGCAGCTGGTCTCACAGGTTTTCACAAGGTGAAACCTTTGCACACACCAGCTTCTGCTTCAGGTACTCAACAGCAGAAGCACATTTGTCACTAAAGTTACTCGGGTAAAAAATCTTCCAGCCCTAAAGCATCAGTGCCCTGTAGCTACACCTACAACACCAGCAAGTGGCCAAAGGCAGAAGAGAAGGTCCAAAATCCATGACTGGAGTGCATGTAAGGGAATGCTCATCAGCATTTTAGTTGTGGGAATCAGCACAAATCCATTTACAAAACAATTTTCCTGTGTCCTGGATTTCCTCCCCTTGTCTCTGGTCCCTCATGTGCCCAAATAAGGCTGGCCCCTGCTGCTGCATCCTTAGCCTGCTGAGCCAATGCTGCCGCTCAGAAAGGAGCAAAGAGCTTGGTGACTTGAGACAGACAGTGAGGAATAAGTATGCTGGAGAGGGGTTTGGGGTTTCATGATTTTTACTTAGCAAGAATGACGTACAAACAATATAGAGAGTCCCAGAGTCAAATCACTTCTCCCTATAACCTTGCTGCTCCTCGCAGCCTTGGATTTTCTTTAACTGCTGGTGATTTTTAGCAGCACAAGTGTGAGAAGGCTGTTGTCCTGACTGATATTCTGGTGGCAAGGAGGCTTCTCTGGAAAATTGCAGATTTGAATGCTCTCCGTCTGAGATGGTCTTACAAGGGAGGTAAGACTGCTTACCTTAATGAAGCAAAGAACTACCTTCTCCCAATACTTTCTCTTTAGCAACATTATGTTTTTACATTTTTATTATACCAAAGGCTGATAGGTGTACCAAAAGTGGGGCTATATGTCATATCTCCATGACATAGGACATCCATCCTAGTGCTGCCACTTCCCATTTTGTGAAGGCACGGAGTGGGCAGTCTGCATGGGGCTGCATAACAGGACCTATTCCTCCCACTGCTCCTCCCTGGGCCCCTTTCAGTGTGGTTTGCATTGAATGGCTTAGTGCCAGCCTGCACAAATGGGATCTCATGTCTATTGCTAGCATCCAAATAGCCTCCTGTCACGGGGCAGGAGAACAATATTTAGATCTCCCTCCCTTTGGCACAGAAATTCTGGCCTGTAGGCTCCTTCTGTCTCTCTTGATCAGCCCTGGATTCTACTGTGAGATTTTGTAATTGTGGGGTTTTTTTTCATGTATGGCACACTAAATCAATAGCACCCTCTGGCAGAACGTAGTAGGCCAACCAATTCTACCTTTTTTGAAGGATGCTGTCAGCATTTTCTATCTTGTTCCAGCAGGATCTGAGACAGAGATCTTATCCTAGATGCAAAGAGCCCACCCTAAATCTCCTTGCTAGCTGGCTGTTCATTATCCATTTCTGTAATCACAGCCTTTTTGACATTGCTAAAACACCCTGGCAAAAATTATGTGCCTAATGAAGTCACCTTGAAAAATGTCTGAAGCCCTTAGGCCACCCTTTGAATTATGCCTTTATCTATTATACATATTATTTTCCAACCATTTCCCAGCTGTTTTGATTAGCTATTGATTAGTACACTCAGCAGGTGAGTTCTTAATGGCCACATTATTAATGTGTATTAAAATCTTATCAGATTTCACTTGATTACTTCTTGTTATTGATATTATTCATAATTATCAACATATCAATATTATACCAAATCACTCCAGTTATTAATCATGAAGTGCAGTTATTAATACTCACATGTACAACCCGGCCTTGTAAGTGGATTACCAACATCTCTGTCACTGACACAATCCTTTTACTGGGGCTGCAAAGTTCAAACAATTAAGTTAATTCAGAATTACTTCTATTCAATTTCCACATTTAAAAATAGTCTCTTCTGGACTGAGGAGACAAAAAAAAAAATTATGATAATCCTTTGTTTATTTATGCCAACTCTTGGGCCCACATTTCCCCTGCTAGCATTTTTGCCAAGCTGAAAACTCTTCAGGATGTTGGCACATTGAAATACATAAGAGCATTTCTTAATAGCTTTGACATTTCTAATGCAAACATGAATAGCTTGAGTGTGTAGTTGGAGAGAGTGGGATAGCCTACTCCAGTCCAGTCCCTGTTCTCAGTGCTGTTATGCATTTTTATCTAATGACTCATGTAAAAGTATTTCTTGTAGCAGAGACCAGAAAACAAGAAACCCTTCATCCCCCCTTAAGACATTGATTTTATTACACTCAGGCTTGCACCCCCTTGCAGGCTCTCTTTACACCCTACAAGTTCTTCATTCTTGGCTGCACAGATTGACACAGTAAGAAAGATCTAGAATGCGCCCATTTAAGCATGGCCTATGGCTTAGCACTTTCCTCAGGAGAGACAGATGGAGACAAAACCCCTTCCTGAGGAGAAGGTTCAATGAGAACATTGTTTTACTGCTGGTGAGTGCTTTCACCTCAGGCAATAACAAAAAAAGGGTTGGTAACTCTACCTTGGCTCTGTTTTCAAGCCAGCCTGGCAAACCAAGTTTTCTTGCAATGCTCTATGTGTGTCCCCCTGTCTACCTCTCAAATTGCTGTACACATGGAATCCAATCTTCTCAGTAAATCAACAAATGCAAAGGGTTTTTGCAAGCACTTCAGGAACTCTGCAGACCAAAGTGAAGGTGCCTGCAGGGTAAAATGGCTCTGTGTTTTGTTTTGGTCTGAAGCGCCTAATTCCCACCTGCAGCAAATACTCCCTAATCCCTTCCTGCACTGATGATGAAAGAATATGAAAAGCTACAATCTTGTGCGGTTGGGGAAAAATACCTCTAAGATCCTCATGATCAGCAGATATTCCTGCTTCCTGGGAGATGGCAATTAGATGATACCAGAAGAAACAGGCCAAAACTGAAAACATGGTCTTCTCCAGAAGAATGGAATAAAACTACTACTGGATGCACATATCCACACATCCTGCAAGAATCTCTGTGCCTGGAAGACTCTTAAAGAGCTTCATGTACTCAGAGTAAAAGAGGTAAGTCAATTGCACTGACTGCAGGAGAAAGCAGAAGCTTGTCATCTGGACCTATGCTTTTTTCTATAGCTTTGTATACCCAAATGTATATTTAACACATGCTTCTTAAAGGACTTTCTTTTCCGGGTTGGATTATTTCTGTACTATCATAAAAGGGAAGCAAGACTGAAAATGTCTGGGTGTGCAGGAGAAGCAAAAGAATGAGTATAAGATTCAAAGCATGTCCAATAGTACTACAGTAGGAACACAGAACAATAAGAAAACTACTAAATGGAATGTAATAAGCCCATGGCTGATAGAAAAAAACAGGGCCACACTTAAAAATAAAAAAAGAACTATCAGCTGTCTGTGCCAATAATCATCTTCTTTGATGCTCAGTGAATGAGACAAAAGCCCTCTGGGTATAACAAACAAACAGCATTTAATTATGTAATAGGATGCAACCTAGTAAAAGGAGAGTGGAAGGACTTACAAAAATCACTGCAATAAATTCCCTCCCTGCCTGATATTTGACAGCCTTCTGTAGCCTTTGACACTGTACACCAGCCAGCCTGGAAAGAATCACTGCCAGAGCAAAGCTGGGATGTCCTGGAGGGTGCATGTATGGCCAGAGGTACCTCTGCTGGGTGCAGTACAAGGTCACTGCAAGCTGCCCAAGCACAAGGCACCTCTGTGTGCCGCATCTGTCACAGTATTTGCAAAACAAAGTGTGAAGTCAAGAATAATGTCTGGCAGCACAAGTGAGTATGAGCATCTCTTTGTGATGTGACCTGGCAAAGCCTTATCTTGTGCCAAAGACAAATTTCTGATGGATTCATATCACATTAATGGTCATGCAGTGAATTGGGAGAACTCAGGGCATGTTTTGCACCACTGGAAACTGCTGTGGGAAATGAACACTAACTTCTCTGAGAGCAAGATAGCCAATCATGAAATAACATGCAGCCTATACAAGCTTTTAAAGGGAACAGAAAATGGGCTTTAGCTCATGCTTAACTGATCCCATGTTACCTGGCAATCCAACCTTCAGCTTCCTTTGGTGAAAGTCAGTCAAGTACATCAGCATTATTGTGTATCCTATCAGAAAAGAACCATCCCAGGCAAATGACCTGTTCAAGAATTTGAAGGTTTAAGTTCTTAGCTTCAGAGATGAGACCCATGTCTGCTCACAATTTGGAAGAGCTATTGCCAGACCATTCCACATCACTGGAGTCATCCACTTTGGGAAGCAGATACACCTCATTCTTTGAAAGATGCTGCACATTCTTCACAAGGAAGTCTTCAGTATTTTGACTTCTGAAGGAAATAAGAGCTTTTATAAGAGGTGAAACGTGGACTCAGGATGTCTGGGAAAATGTGACTCCTAGTGGGCTGTGAGAAAAGACCTGGCTAGCACTGGGATAGCTAGACTGGTATTTATGCTGATAAAGGAGTGAAAAAGCTTGACATCAGAAATTAGAACAGGTAGGGCTGCAGCACACTTAAGTTCTTCTCAGGTTAGTTTAGACATCCTGTTTGCTTATGCCCCACTCACTGTCTCTCTGTCATGGTTGGTGGTGTCCACTCACTTCTCCATTAATTCACCATGAATCAGTTCCCCATTTGCAGTCAAACAGAAATCCCATGTTTCAAGCTTCACATTTTCAGCTTCTTTTATTGGCACATTCCATAACAACCCAACATGCATTACTGGGAGGGGCTTTGACAACAGATGGGGAAGAGCACAGCCAACAACCAGAAAGTTAGCAGGGGTGAATACACCACTAAAACACTTCCTAATAAAGGCAATTTTGGCAAATATTTTTTCTCACTCAACCTACTATTAAAATGGAGTTTCATCATGGAATAGCAAAACATGGAGAGTTTCCACAAGGTTAACTCTTATGTGTTCTTGTACAAAGAACCCTTTAAACATTTACCATGCTAGGAGAAAGAATAGGTCTAGTATATACATCCAAAAACCACTACTGAGAGTAATCTCCGTGAACTTTTGCAAAGACAACATGAATTTTGGGGTCTTCTTCCCTTTACAAGTGTATGCAATAGAAATGAAGCTAACAACATTAGTTATATTGCCACAATCTATTCCTGGAATTGTATTTCTGGTTTTATAAAATTATAGTCTCCAAATAAGACCCACTCAGCAAATCTGCTCAATAACCTAAAGACTTTTCCCTAATGCTTCCATCTGCAAAATCTGGTATAGAATTCACCCGGCAAGTTCAGTTGTAGTTCAGTGGGCACAGTCAGGTCTAAGGATGCTAAACATATGGTCTCTCAGCTGTAGATCCCAAAGGTTTTGAAGAAGATGACGTGCCTCATCTGCCTCTAATCCTGAAGAATTTGATTGCTTTTTGAGTAGCAGAATGTACCCAAAGAACTTCTGCCATTAAAAAAAACTTCACCTTAACTCTTTAATATAGGAAGCAAAGTGAAAACTAGCTATTGTATGGACAGTTGCAGTCATTAAAGGTGTTTAAATTATTTTCTCTGCTTAATCACAGCAGCAGTTTTACCTCACCTTTTTGTCTCTCAGACTTATGGCTTCTCACTGACCTACCTAACTTTCAAAGGGCAGAAGTGTTCTGCCACCCTTATTTACAGATAACAATAGGAAGTCTTTGTTTTGAACTGAGCATTTTCATTTATTAAGATCAAAACAGCAAAGACAGCTTTTCCAGACACCCCACAGGAAAACCAGCTCATTCCTATTGTTCTGTAAATCCCTGTGTTAGCACAGGTTACAAACAGGATGAACAATCAGACCAGGTAGCAAGTGGACATGTTTTCCATCTCTGGCTGCCATCCAGGCACCCTTCCATAACACCTGGATAAACCCAGCAAGGACTAAGCACTCTCAGCAGGGCCAGGAACCTGCTTAGTTTCTGTAGCTGGCCTCCCCCTTCAGCACTGCTCTTTGACTTACAATTATTTCAGGCTTTGTTAACGAGGCGTGGTCAATCTGACTTCCTCAGCAACAAGCTTAAAAAAAATAATCCAATTAATGGAAGAAGCAGAGTGTAAAAGTGTCTCAAAAGGGTCGGGAAAGCCAAGAAGAGCAGCTGGCACATCCCTGGTGGGACGTCTCCCTCCAAACAAGGGCACACAGAAACCCCTTGTTAGCACAGCAAGGACAGCAGCGTGGCTTGCTCTTTGAACCCCACAGTCCTCAGTTCTGTGACACATCACTGGGGCTCCAAGCCAATACAACAAAGCCCTGTATGCCATGCAGACGTGCAGACACACAGACCTGCAGTTAATTTAACTCCAGAGGCAAATGCTAACAATTGTCAGTGCTGCCCACTTCCAATCCCACAATGACATCTCAGCAAGGGCTTATATAAAACTTCTCTCTAGCTCATCAACCCAGCCTTCATTAGATGCAACAAAGAAATGTCATAAGTTATTTAAGAGTATATCTTTAGCCTCAAAATGAGTGTTTGTGCTTTAGTTGAGGTGGGAGAGGGGAGTGGGAAGAGGAAGATTGAGAAGTGTTCGTAGTTATTCATATGGCAACCATGGCAAATATGTGTAGGGCTATTCATTTGAAATGTTGTCTTTGATAATGGCATTCAGCTGCAGAAATCCCTAAATATCCTTCAGAGAGAGAGAAAGAATTCCTCTGCCTGCCTGGAAGAATGAAAATTCAGGGCTTTGGTTCAAATTCCTTGTACCACTTCTCCAACCCTCAGCCTCACTGTACAAAATCTAGTGATAAAGACGCTAGCTGTGTGACTACAACAAATCCCACCATGGACACCTTTTTTCAGGAAGAGTCACCACAAATATTAACCCTTGCAAATCCAGGATGAAATTACTTCCAGCCCAAAGTAACAGCTCAATATTGATGTTTATGGCCACAGCAGTAACAGGACATGACCAGGTCTGTAAGATTTGTTGTTGCTTGACTGAAGAAAAAGCTATTGGTCTTCCCCATTTGCTCCTGACCCAAGCAGCCAGGATCATGCCTGCAGCCTCCCTACAGCTTCTCCCTACAGTACTGAGGGAAGGAGCAATAGAAGGCATCAGAGAGGAAACATCTCCCTTCTCCATCATGCCCTTGCTTACATGCTAGTCTGTCCCTTGGAGCAGGGACAGAAAAAGTCATCCCTTTATGATAGAGATATGAGACAGAAATCTTATTCCCTTTGCAACAGCAAAATTATTAATTGCAGCTTGCAAAGATTTCATCCACATGCTCTTAGGATTAGCCAAGTAATAGAACATGTGAAATGTTGAGAAAGGAGAACACCAAGGCCAAGTGCTTGGGTGCTGCAGGATAAGGCTAGTCTCTCTTATTGAAATTCTTGTGCTTAAAACTGTTCCCAAACTTTTTGAAGTTTTGTAGATTAGAAGCAATAACCACATTGACAGCAGTAAATTAGAAGCAATAACCACATTGACAGCAGTAAATTAGACACTCTCCATCAACTGTTCATGGCATAGAACATGCACATATCACTTCCAGTCTCCCACTGGTGGGGTGCCTGAGACAGTTCATAGTCCAACCAGCTGATTTCCACTCTATAAACAGTTGATGGGAGAAGTGAGGATAGTGCAAATATCTGAAATACCAGCCCAAGCACAAACATCTAGTTCCTAACTTCCATCTTCTTCATACCAATTGACTCTGTGGAGGTTCACTTGCACTGTCAAAATTTCCTATGCAGAAACCTCTTAAAATAGGAAAATAACGAGAGAGGGAAATAAATAAAATCTAGCATTTGTACCAGTTTCCTGCATGTGCTTCTAAGTTCTTGATCACTCACTTTCTGAGCACTTCTTGTTTGTATGTCTTAATTTGCATGAACTACTGTTGTAGAAGAGCAGACATGATGATGGAAAAAACCACAGAGCAGATGTCTTTTGATTTCAGTTTATCTCTTGTCTTTCATTTCTTGAATCCTTAGCAGATATCATCCTGATTTTGTGCCCCAACTGTGTGGCCTTCAGAAAGTTTAGCCTTGGAAATGTGAAACAAACTAAACAGGGAATTTACTCAGAACTTCTCATAGCTAGGCAGAGTTGCTTAGCAAAATGCATCACTCACAGTAACACTAATTCCTTTCCCCACTCCTGCATGTGAAAAAAAAAACAAATTAAGACTTAAAAATAAAGCCAATTACTTTCCACAAATTAACCCCATTAATTTATTACACACAAATCAGGACTTGTTTCAATTTTCTTACTCATTCTTGTTAATTGCCTTTTTTCTAGATGGTAAAACGTATTCACCCATAGGAGAAAAAAAAAATTAAAAAGAAAGCTGTAAAGTGTTAATTTTCTGAAGACCAAAAACAATTCACTTTAGACCAGCAGAATCTTAAAAATGTAATTTCAAAAAACAAAATAGTGTCCACTTAGCTGGACTAGAATAGTTGGATGGAAACAATTATTGTTAGCACTTGCAGGTTCTTTACAGGCTTTCTCTTGCACTGCCACAAAGGAGACAAAAAGAGCCTCTGATGGTCTCCTGTCAGTAACTCCTGTAAGCAGTGGTTCAGAGTATCCATAGATAAACTGTCCTCACCCACAGCAGTGATGGCTGGATGGCAGAAAGACGTGAGGAGGACATGTGAAAGGGGAGCTCAGCAAGCACAGCAGGGGCTGTACACAGAACTACTGCCCCAGAGACTTCAGCAGTGCTATTTGCAGCTCACCTGGACTGGCAGCAGCAGCTTCCCTGCTCCGGCACGCTGCAGCAAACAACTAAGATGCTCAGGGAGCTGGAACAGAGGCTAGCGTGTAATATTTCATGTTGCAGTTGGCACAGCTTGGTTTCCTACCTTATTAGCCCACTCAGGACGGGAGCACAGCATTTTAGGCATCTCTGCAGGCCTGACACCTCCTTCTCTTATACAGAGGACTGTCTCCTCTGTTCCCCCTGCAAGTGCATTGCACAAACACAACTTGCCAGATGTTTCTCTCTGATCATAAATATCTTTCACTTTATGATAAGGGACTCATAGAAACCGTCACTAGCACTAAGCAGCCTAGGAAAAGCACACCATGCAGAGCTCAAAGCAGCTTTGGGCTGCTTTGCCTTGGTGAGCTGTCAGTGGAGATACAAAAGGGTTGAACAAGGAACTGGACACACCAAGGTATGAATGTGACTGTAGCTCACCAAAACTAACACAAAAGAGGCCTCCCTCAGCCTTGACCTTACTTTTCCCTGGTCTTCTGCCTGGGGCTCACAACCCCTACTCGGATGCAACAAAAAACCCAATAGATTTTGCAAACTGAAGCCCAGGCACTGATCCCAGCACACCTCAGGGTGTTGCAGGGCTGTGGATGAAGCAGCAAAGGAACTTTTCCCTTTTGCCTGCTCCTGAGCTACTTGTTCCCCAGCACATGCATTTTCACAGCATGTGTCTGCAGAGCCCTGAGTGACAAGGTGGCTTTGTCATAGCCCTTCTGTAAACTGCTTTTTGTCTCTAGTAGGTGTTTTACCAGGACATGAGAGTGCTGTATCGATCAGCTAACTCTCAGCAGTTTACATTCAGCCAGCCGAGGAAGACCGGAGGTCTTACTTGAAGCGTTCCACAAGAATCTTTATTTCATGCAAAGGGAGTCAAGCAGGGATTCTCTCCGAGACAAAGGGAAGGCACCTATATTTATAGCATGAAGGGGGATTCAAACTACAGCCAATAACAGTTTACACAAGGGACAGCATCCAATCTAAGTCAAAAGTTTTAGAGATGGACTGACCAATTATACAAACTAATTTCTGACCAATTATCTTCCAAGGTGTTAGAAAAGTGACTAAATTCTTAAGGAATTTAGCTCGGCCTTGGTATCTAGGAGACCTTATCTATTATAATAAATTCCAGGGGCCAGGGAAAGATGTCTGTGTAGGAATTGTATCATCCACACCCTTCTAGTCCAAGGTGACCTGCCTGGTGGATGAGGGGAGGGCTGTGCATGTGGTCTCTCCAGACTTCAATAAAGTGTTTGACACTGTCTCCCACAGCATCCCCCTAAAAAAACTGGCTGCTCATGTCTTGGACAGGTGGACTCTTTGATGGGTAGAATACTGGCTGACCCAGAGATTTGTGGTCAGTGGAGTCAAATCCACTTGGCAGCCAATCACTAGTGGTGCTCTCCAGCTCAGTTTTGGGGCCAGTCCCATTTAATATCTGCATTGATTATCTGGACATGGGGACTGAGTGCACCTTTAGTAGATTTCCAGATGACACTAAGTTGGCCTCTGCTTGAGGGTAAGAAGGATTTGCAGAGACCTGGACAGACTTGATAAATGGGCTGAGCACAACTGCAGGAGGTTCAATAAGGTGAATGCTAAGTCTGCACTTGGTCACAACAACCTCCTGCAGCACTACAGACTGGGGTAAGAATGGCTTGAGGACTGTCTGCAGAAAGGAGCTTGTGGGTGCTGGTTGACAGCTGGCTGAACATGAGCCAGATGTGCCCAGGTGGCCAAGGAGGCAAATGGTATCCTGGCATGTTTCAAGAATCATGAGGCCATCAGGATTAGGAAGGTGATCATCACCCTGTGCTCAGCATTGGTGAGGCCACACTGCATTTAGTTCTGGGCCGCTCACTTCACAAAGGATGTTGAGGTGCCTGGAACATGTCCAGCAAAGAGAAAGAAGGCTTGTAAAAGGACTAGAAAATATGTCTTATGAGGAACAGATGGGAGAGCTGGGTTTGTTTGGTCTTGAGAAGGCTCAGGTGGGATCTCCTGGCTCTCTACAAGCACCTGGAAGGAGATTATAATGAGCTGGGAGCCAATTTCTTCCACCATGCCTGCAGTGAGAGGACCAGAGGGAAGAGCCCTAAACTGATACAGCATTGATACAGGTTTGATATTAGAAAAAAATATTTTCATTTTTAGGGTGGTCAGGCACTAGAATAGGTTGCCCAGGAAAGAGGCGGAGTAACTATGCCTGGAGGTGTTTCAGAGTGCTGGGTGGCCCTGGGCGGTGGCTTAGTAGTTTAAGGATTGCAATGATACTTTTGGGTCCACAGCTGGACTTGATCTTGAAGGTCTCTTTCAATATTGAATCTTTTTGATTCTATGATTCTATTAATGTCTAGGGGAGGATGGGCATCCCTCATAGGGCTGGTAAACCCAGAAAGTGTCTACAAGGCACTTCCATTTTTCTTTTTCTGGATAAAAAATAGGCAACTAACATAGAATCATAGAGTAGTTGGGCTTAGAAGGGACTTTTAAGGGTCACCTACTCTAACACCTCTACAACGAGCAGGGAAATGTTCAGGTCAGTCAGGTTGCTTAGAGTCTCATCCAGCCTGACCTTGAATGTTTCCAGGGATGGGGCATCCACCACCTCTCTGGGCAACTTGTTCTGGTGTTTTACCACCCTCGTTATAAAAACTTTCTTCCTTTTATTAAATTTCAATCAACCTCTCTTCAGTTTAAAATTGCTACCCCTTGCAACAAGCCCTGCTAAAACGTCAGTCCCTGTCTTACTTGTAGTACTTTCTCAGACTTGGTTCTGTAAGCTCTGCACTTCTCAGCTTTTTTTTCTATAAAACCTGCTTGCCTTTCTTTTCTTCTGATACTTTTTAAGAACATGCATGGGATTTAAGTTTCTCTCTCCCAAAACTATTTTTAACTTTCTTTTCATTGTTTGCCCTTCTTCGAAAACCTAAGGTGGAAAATATCAATTACTGAAATATTTGGAAAGCATTTACAGTATTTTTCACAGTATAAAATACTCTGAGGAGTTAGCAAGCAGAAAATGTAGAAAATTTTCCTCTTACAGTTATTTGGGAGATTTAATGTTGGTAATTATAAGAATGCATATGGTGTTTCCAGCTAAACTGTGCTTGTGACTAAGCAATTTATTAGAAGTAATTTACATGATTTGGGGATCAAAACACAGAGCTCACCTTATGATATATGGTTGTGTTACTGGAGGTAAGGAATGGAGAATAGAGCTTATTCAGACAGATTTATTTTTCTAATAAGATTTGAAGAGTTTTCCCTTTCTTTTACATGTAACAAAAGAGTAGCATTTCTTCTCAAAGCTTGATTTCAGAGAAGGATTTAAAATTGCATTAAAAATTCGTGTGGCCCTCAAAAGCATCATAGAAGAAAGATCACTCTCTTTGCTACTCTATTTCTACATTATCAAGTTTATAGTTAATTGAATTGCTACTGTGTTGAGTGAGGTTTATGCAGACTGCCTATTTTCTGCTTTTTGAGTGGAAATTGATCATGAAGAATAGCTGCCTTATAAAAAGATATAGGCTACTGCACTGCAGAAACATGTGTCTACATCTGTCCCTTAGGGAACACCTCATCCCTCTCTGTGACTGGAAATGTACTGCTCTGTAGGGCTGGAAAATTGATGCCTGGGTAAAATGGTAGAAATGAGCGGCAAAAAGGGGCAAGCCTGCATTCCCCAACCCTGACCCCTTTGCACATAATACAGCAATAAAAGTTGGTCACAAATACCCTGAGGGGGAGGAAGGGCAGTGAGCTTCCTGCTTGCAACTCTGCCTGCTCTGCTGCCCTGGGCAAAGTCTTCCAATGTCAGGCTGGTTCACACACAGCAGGATAATTTTTTTGATTGGTTTTAGCAACTGACAGCAGCCTGCATCTTCAGTACTCTCACAGTATTGTCACAGCAATGAACATTTTGGGGTGGCCAGTTAAAGAAACAGGAGACACTCTCTCCCATCCTGCTAGAAGTGAGAGGAGCATAGGGACAGGACAGGGATGGCAAGAAGGAAAAGTGCTGGCAGTTCTGCCAGTCCCTGGGGTCTGCATGCCCAGGAGGCCCTTGCATCACTCTGTATCTTCCTTGTACCTAGATCATAGGTCCCCAGGTGCACCCCTAGCACCTTCCTCCTGCCCCATCCCCCCAATAGGACCCCAGCTTTCCCCTCCTATTTCCGCCACTCTGCCAGCTCTCAGCACAGGACCCTACGGTCTCACTCCTTTCCTTCCCAATCAGTTCAATTGTGCTGAAATATGGGACATTCTACCTCCACAATGCACACCATCTTCCAATGATGGTGTTGCTGGGACCTAGATCCACACAAAAAAAGAGATCCATATGGGTGCAACACCATCCAGGAGTTAAGGGAACCTGTGCATTCCCACTGCATACTGAGATCCCTCATTACCACACCAGCACAAGGCCAAGCAACACCATTTCGCCTTCCACCAGTTACATTTCTCATATAAATTTTTCCTCCCTAGAGGCAAAGGTCTCCACAAGAACAGTGGGCAAGGAGACCCTAGAGGGGGCCAAGCCACCACCACTCAACTGGGAGAGAACAGTGTTAAGCCTTACATGGCAAGCCTGTGCACAGGGTCACATGCAGAAGGGCTTTTCCTGAACTCTGGCAAATAACAGTAAAGAAAATACATTAATCCACCCACTAAACACACTGGCATTTCTGGCCCTGCTGCATGTTTGGACACTTCTGCTTGCCAGGGCAGCACTCTAATTTCTGCATGCTGCCTCCAGAAACAACCTGCATTTTGAACAGTTTTCAGTACTGAGAGCCAAAGCTGGAGGAGACCAGGATAAGGGCACCACAGAGGGGATGCATTCAATTGCTGGGAGGCAGCCACGAGCTCTCTACTGTGAAGTGGCTTTTACTGGCATCACCTATTTGCTCTGACACCTGATGCCCTAAAGAGCATAAACAGAAAACATTGGGAAAATAGTCAGGAAACAGACAGAAGACTGTTATTTGGTTTACATTTTCCAGGCCTGATTTGCTGTGAATAATTGACTTTTACTGCCAAAGTAAGGGGCACTGAGATCCAGAGTGAGACCTGGTATTCTTGGCAAACAGAATTAACAGTGGCAATGATAGCACGTGGCTTGCACTGGAAATGGGCGGACAGGGAAACCATGATGAAAAAGTCATTTGTATTTTCTAAGGGCTCTGGTCCTCAGCTGCAAATTTCAACACTAATCCATCACTGCTGAGACTTTTAATTAACAAAGAGCACTCTCCTGAACAGATGATTTTACTCTTCATAAAAGAAGTCTTATGGTGATGAATCAGGTTTTATATGAGGTAGTAAAGCAATGAAATATATCCCACTTAACTTGGGAAGACTCAATCCCTACCTATGCTGGATTCTAGATGACCAAAAGCCATGTGCTGCAGTTCTTGCAGTCCCAGTTCCGTTCTGTCACGATACACTTCTGTCTGCCATAACTGCAAGTTCTGCTCAAAAAAATGGTACCCAAAACTGATTTCCATTGTGGCAGCATCTTGGTTTCTCAAAGCAGACTGGAGAGATACAAGCTTCACAGTCCACCTCCATAATGTCAGTGTTTTTAAAGCTGGTTAGACCTCTTCAGATCCAAAGGTCTGTGGGCACAATCAAGATAAACTCCTCTTCAGTACCACCCTTTGTATTTCATGATCCCAAAAGTGATGGAGGCTTTTCCAGCCCCTGCATTTACTCTTCATTTTATTTATGTTTCAACATAGCAGGTAACCCCTGTTCTAATTCAGGCATTGGGAAAATGGGGTATAGGAGGGCTGAGTAAATTCAGCTGCATAGCAAAAATAATTAAGATTTCTTGATGCCCAGGGGAGCCCATGGTAGCTCTGTGTTGTACTTCAAGTGTAAGATCATCTTCCACCCATTTTCTTTTTTCCTATAGAGAAATAGCTTGAAATAATTAAAGGAAAGCAATATCTGAGTGTTGCTTCTTTCTGTTACAGTCCAAGAACTTTAAGCAAATGCACCAGGCTTGTTGGTCCTAACTGGTGTTGTCTGCATGTCCACGGTTAATGCAGTACATGTTAAAATGCTCTCGGAGTGTACAAAAACTGAACAGAGTAGTACCTTCTGAGTTTGCTCAAATGCCTTATTAGATTCTCCTTCCAAGTCCAAGTTCACTTTTCCTTATGTCTTTTGATAACTGTAGAGGCTAGCAAGGTCGCAAGTTTCCAAAAGTGACAGCCCAGAGCTTTAAAAACACCCCAACAATTAAAATCCATGACAGTTAAAATGATCACTGTTCAGCTGGAAAGACTCAAGCTCTTCATGTATCAATCACAGAAAAAGGGTCTCTTTCCCATTCCCCACTATGAGCCTTCATCCTTGGAGCCTGTGAGCTTGCCCAGTTGGGATAGGGATAGCTGGCTCCCAGGGCTCCATGCCCCTGCTATATGCTTCTGAAGACCCAGGGTAAGCGGTTTTTCAGCTCTCTTTTGAAGATTGCCCCAGCAAACCTAAAAGGGCTGATTTTTTCATCTTTTGTCACTTTTTTTTGAAAGGTGCACAAAGAAATGGGGAACTTGGGACTTGCTGACAGAACCCAACTTCTCTATAGTCTCAGGAAACATGGCCTTTGCCGTCTTCTCTGAGAAACACACAGTGGCCCACATTTACACACTAAGTAAGTTTGGTATACATCCATTTAATCAAGCATGCCAACATTATGTATTCATTTGGCCCATGAGGTCTCCTCATTCATAAAAAAAGTAAAAACAGAGCCCTGGCTACCCAATTGCTCTAATTATTTAAAGATGTTTCTGATGCTGGCAAAGGCTACCGCACACATAATTCAGCCTCCCAACCTTTCTCAAAAACTAGACAAACACATCAGTGTATTTTATATAAGCCTTACAGGACATTGGTTATTTTATTTACCTCAGGCCCATTTCAATATAAGTGCCTTAAGCAACTAAAGCCAAACAATGTTAACCCCCTAGCTTCCCTGCCATCCCAATTATACTTTTAACTTCCCACTTGGTTCTCTCTGACTTGTTTTTTTAGGTACAAATGGTTTTTAAGAAGAATTTGCCTTAAGTGTAATAATGAGTAAATTAAGATTTTATTTCACAGAGTTTGAGAAATGTGGGAAAACTGCAGAATTTGAACTCCACTGCAACTTGTTAGGACTCAACTCTAACATGTGCAACCATGCTCTCTTTGAACAGAGCCAGCACTGCCAGGCTGTGCGTGACATCTTGGGGTGTTGTAAGATTCTGCTGATTCCTGTGGTAGTATTTGGTTGAAAAGGCTCGAGGGTAATTGCTTGAGAGCAGAAAACTTTTTCCTTTCTGTTTAAGCACCTGGATGGGATTAGATGTGACATAGGTACATGTTGTCTTGCAGAAACCATTTAATTTGTCCATTTTCTGTCCTTGTATGCGGAGCCAGAACTGTCTTACCAAGCCCACAGTGGTCAGCTGAGAAGACACATTCTGCACTTCCTGTGTAATGATCACAAACCATTTAGTTCAGCCTTGGGTCTTACATATTTCCTACTCATAAATAACCTCGAGTGCAAACGATTTCATGGTTTTAGAAAAGAGGCCACAGCCTCATGCCAGATGAGCATGTGCACCTTGGGTCCCATAGGTGGGACAACGATCTGGTCTGTGAGAAACTCTACTCATCAGTGGGGGAAAAGTTTAGATTTCTCTAAAAATTGTGCAGGCATATGTTGTTTTATACCATACCTGAAGAGTATTTTATTTGCCTATGCCTGCAGCAGTGGAGCCAGAATTTCCTCCAGAGTGTTGGGGAAATGAACAGAATGGATTGGGCTGCAGCACACACCTGCTCCACAGGATCTATATGCCTATCAACCCTTTGCATAGACTTCTTGGAAGCAATTTATGGCCTTTGAAATCACTATCCTCTGCTCTCACTTAGATTTTGACCTAGTCAGTGAACACAGTAAAACCTTTCTTTCTTCCTCTTTCGACAAAAGTTTGACCTGTTCATGTGAATAAGTACAGAAAGGCCAGCTATGATCAAAAGATAATGGACCAAGTCAGTAATGAACTTGGACTGAATTTGGACATGTAAGCATAAAAAGTGCAAAACTAGAGCTTTCTCTGAGAGCTCCCTCACAGGCCTTTTCTCAGATCAGAGACCATACCAGTTGGTGAGCATCAAACCCAGAACATGTGAGTTTATTTGCATTTCAAAACAGGGGAGGTTTTCCTATGTCATTTACCTGTGAATGACTGTATGCAGAGAGAGGGAAGCATGAGGTATCCTACATTTTTGTGTTGGCTGAAATATGTAAATCTACTAGTTATGTTATCAAAAAATGTTTCATTAAAAATTGTTGCAGTCAGATTTAATGAGGATTAGATTAAGTGCAGTGAGCTGACTTCAGTGAAGTCAGATTTTCAGCTGCTACCACCCAGCTGTTACCCAAAGCAGTGTTTTCAAACAAACACTGTGTACCTTGAAAATTCCGCGTGACATATGCTCTCAAAATGCACATTCATTTAAAGGTCTGAGACTAAGGTCCGTCACCAAGTGTCTAGTCTTCCAGGTTGCTTCTACCTCTGTTCAAAAATACCAAACTTCCTTACTGAGTCTTGGCCAGATTATCTCTTCTGTCAGTGCTAACACTGCTTACATACATCATATCTCTCTTTCTGCTGTTTTATCTTCCAGAGTGAAGGTAATACCTGAGTAGGTCACTAAATTTTCTTCAAAAATGTAAGAACCTTCTCAACTCTTTTGACTCTCTGGTCTCATTCACTGGCTGCTTCAGGGGACAGATAAAAGGTTTGTATTCTTTTGCTTTGTTTCAATGGGTCGTGACAAATCCTGCTTTACCTTACATGCAAAGGAAAATACAGTACAGTAAAACTTAAAAACTACTACCACAAACACTGCTAAGAGCAGAAAACTCAGGTGGAGGCCTCAGACTGGAAGCAATGGTGGGAGACATGAACACATACAGATACAGATACAGAGCACTTGTCCATCCCCTAGACAATCGTGCTCAGTACCTTTTGTCTTCAAATTAGTGGCTTCCTGACTGCACAGCCATCTCTTCTGCAAACAAATCTTTCCATGTGGCAAATCCCAGCACCAAAGTAGAGCCATTCAATGTGGCCTACCTCTTGTTTCTGCTCTTTGTGTTGCCAGCTCTTGGGTGGCTGGAAATTGCCTCTGTCAGGAAAGAGCATAGGCAATGGCACTCAGAAATGTTGTGATAAAAAGAGACAGTCGGTGCCCCCCCAGTGTTTTGTTTTGATACTCTTCAGTTCTCCATTACAAATGATAATGAGAGCCTGAATACCCTGAATAATAACAAACCAGATAGTTTTCTTTTTCTGCCCACTCAGTGTTTCTGCTCGCGGTTCATGGGATGCTCATTTCCAGGATGCCAGGTTAGCTCGCAGGCAGCAATGCAGAAATGTGCCACCCAGCTGGCAGCATTCTTGACCCTGAGCCAGGATTGGATTCAGCAAGGCTGGGAGAGTAAGGTGGGTGCAGAATGGACAGGGCTGCACTATTGCTGTCTTTCTGGAAGCAACAAAGCTCTGTTCTCACACCACTGCATTTAAGCGCAGTCCTGCCAGACCCACGCTGGCTCTTTGCCCATGGTACAGTTTACCCACAAATAAGATAATTCATCCATGGAAAATGAAAAGTGGATCTATCAGCTGTTTCTTTTGTAGAACTGCCACCCTGCAGCAACAACAATGAAGCATGACCTTGGAGTAGGCGCTGTTGCTCCCGCTTTGACGCCTTGTCGACAACGTTCCACATGCCAACAGCTACAACCCTCAGTGAGCTGACGCAGGCACCAGAAGCTGAACTTCAGGAGGACTTTTTGCCTGTATCAGTTATCCCAGTCATCTGCTGTGTCTGGCTTTTCAGATCTATCACTCAACACCAGCCCAGCCAGATGCAGTCCTGTTGTGTGCTCTGCAGGTGCCTTTGCCACCTGACCATGGTTTGGTTTGTCAGAAGCTCAGTCTTCAGTCCTCTCACTTGCACTGGTTTGAGATCAAGATTCTCTGGTAACCCACTGACCTGAGAGTGTAAAGCAATACAGGCAAATCAACGTCTACATAGATTCTCATGGATTTCTGAAAATAAGCTGCTTGAATGGAAAGTGGCTAAAGACCAGTGAAGATCTGTGCCCAAAGATTTCTGGGTATATCTATCAGCATCTGCAGGTAAGGAGTTGTCATTAGCAGCACTGGGAAATCACACATAGCCACTTATCTACAGAACCACAGTATTTAGATATTTGTCTCCTGGTACCTCTATACTTCTAAACTTGTAGTCCTAGAGTCTTGGTCCTTTTGTCCCTCATTATCTGAATAATTAAACCTCACAAAACCTTATAAAAAGGGTGATGATATTCTGAAATTGTTAACTTGAATTAATAAGTGTTGGGGGGGGTGGGAGGTGGCATATCAGGTTTTTCAGTAGATGTTCTAGGTGGAACTGCTAACAGATTTGCTGTCTGAAGAGGCTTTCTGCCAGTCCAATGCATCCTGCCTTGCATGGACTTACCATGGCAAGCCAGAGCTCCTATGTTAAGAGAATCAAATTAATTATGGATCCTTGTATCTTAATTACACAGTTGGAACTTGTTGATAAACTTTTGATATTGTACTGTTTATTAATATGCTGAGCTGTTACAAGGTTTCTACAGGTACTGGAGCAGATATTTACAAGTAACAGGTAATCACTTCCCCTTTGAACTAAACACATTTAGGGGATTGTTAGATCAGGAATTATATGTCTTTCTAATGTGTGAAGTAAGTCTCCTGTATACCACACTTTTTTTTCCATCCATAATGATCTTAGATGAAACAGGATATATCTACCCATGAATGTTATCTAAACACTTCTGAATACCTCGATGGATTTGCAAATTATAGTTTACATTCTAGTATCCTGGAATATGATACCAGCACTTTCTGTGATAATCTTGTAAATGCTATGTTCTTGATAATCTCAATACATTTTTCTTCCTAAAATAACCCAAGAATTCTAGGAGATCTGCATACAGATACTTAAAGAAATTATCTCTTGTATGTCTCATTAGGCCAGGTCACACCTAACAAGTACCAGTTTATTAGCATTTGAGAGCATTTCATCGAATTCTCACATCCAACTTCATCAGAAAGAACCCTCATGCCACACTTCCACTTCTCTGTGCCCAGCCTTGCAGAGTTATTCTGTCACTAATCCTCTGACTTCAGGGAAACTGCTGGGGGAATACGATGCTATTCACATAAGTGAAGGCATCACAGACTGTCTCTTCAAAAGATTTTTTTCTCTTTAAACTTGATCTGCATCTAACTAATCTGGTAGCTAAAATATTTAAGGCTGTGTGGTTTACTCTCTAGTTGTAGTCATGACTAGTTCTAGTCATTTCACTACAGTGCTGAAATGCACGGGGAGACTGAAAAAAAAAATGAGCCACAACATCAGTTGAGTGAAGCTTCATTTCACAAAAGAGAAAAAACTTGACAAATCTGACAGGCTAGTGCAAAAGGAGCATAGAAATCCCTACCAAAAAATATGTGGGAGGGAACGTATATTTAAAATAGGACCGCCTAATTCGGCTGCTAAATCAGTGTAAGGAGCTCTGTACGACTGTGTGTGCGGGAGGGAAAGACAGAGAGAGAGAGGAGCAGAGGGAGGGAGAGGGGGGGAGAGAGAGCAATGTGCCTTTCACAGAGCTCAGAGCTTGATGGGAATGTTTGATTAGCTCCTCTCTGAAAGAAAAAAAGGTGTCCAGGCCTCCCTCTGCTGCCTGCCTCTCCTTCTCTAGAATAATGTTGGCTGGAGTTTGGGGTACAGAAAAGCTTGGAAAAAAAACCACTTTCATACTGTGTGGAGAAAAGGAATAAAAAGTTGCACACCTCAAGCAAGGTAATTCTGATGTTGTTTTTCTGCTATATCTATTTAGGGGGGAGAGGGGGAAGTTGTGTTTTTTGCCTGTTGATAATAGTTAAATATTTTCACTGCTGAAAAACTGCAGGACCATAATGTTTTATTTAGCATTCCAGCTGTGTGCTTAGGATCAAAGACCTAAGAAGATAAAGACATAAAGGTAGAATGAAACTGTACTTTACTCATATTTACTTCATAAAGTATTTATGAAAGCATTAAGCCCCTACTGTTTAAGTGGACACATATACTCACTGCCTGAACAGCAAGGGCTTAACTATGTGATAAAGAATGGTGTATATAAGCCACACACCAACATTTATTCAAGCCCTCTGTTCAAACAGTTTGTGATAGACAATGCAACTTGTTCCTCAGTTTAAAACTGTTTTGGTTTCAAGCCTTTTTCACAAAGTCTTTTTTATCAATAGGAAGGTGTGTGTTGTGTCATTAACAAGCACTACCTGACACTGGGGAACACTAATCTCCAAGGCATAGAAAGGAAAATGGTATTATTCCAGTGTTGTGTGTTTCTGTCGTGTGAACTTTCCTGGCAATGGATAGATACAGATGTATGAACAGTACAGTAGCCTGGACTCTATACATCCTTTTGTGCTGAGTGCTTGTTTTGGTGGTGAGGCTCCAAAAATGAATAGCATTGTCAAGCCTGCCACAGCCACTCAGCTCTCTGCAGAGAGATTAGAGTCTTGATAAGTCTTTTCAAAATGTGGTTTCTATCCAGCTAGTACAAACATGAACCAAATGCCCCAAGCTAAATATCAACTCTAGTTAATATTTTGTTCCTAGAGTTTATGGGAACTTGACCACATTCAGAGCAGAAAGTAAAATTACACATTACTGAGGCAAGTCCTCCTTAGAGCACGCTGTTTTTTCTATAACCTCTCCAAAATTTAAAAAAAACATCAAAACAAGAAAACACATATAGAGAAAAGTTTGTTTAGATGTCTTTTAAAACACATTTTATTGAAAAAAGCCATGGAGTTGTATATGTTTATAGCTTTTGTTTTCCTATATACATCCTGAAGTTAAAAACATTTTAAATTTGTCTACGCTCAAAGAAAATCTATATTTTTCTGTGTTACTATCTTCTTCAGACTTTGCTCAGTTCATCACTTCAATGACAGTCATGGCTCTAAGACTGATCTCTTTTAGAGATGCAAAGAGAACTCAAGCATAAATAACTCCATTACAAACACATTAATTTTCAAATACTAAGGCAGTATTTTATATTATACAGACTTATTTTGCTTGCACATTTTATTTAATCCTTTGAGTTGTTGGGGTTGTTCTCACTGGGGTGACAAAAAGGACTTCCTGTCTTTTAGTTATTCAGGATATAAAAAGTATATTTTTAAGAAGAAACTTTGAATGTACTACAAATACCGTGTTTCCACCTGTAGTAGTAATGTTATATTCTTAACTTGGTCTTTAATTGTTCCTACCTGTACTTAATGTAAGACACTTCTTTCCCTAGTGGTGTTATTACAGCACTTACCACTGACTGGTTGAAGCAAACAGTTTTACTAGCTACACCAGGTTTCCTCACACTTGGAATGCAAGATACTCCACGTGGATTCTTTTTTGTCTAACAAGGATGAGATTCTACAAAAGCCTTTCCTTTAGAGAGGCATTAACAAGATGTTCCCTTTTCACCCAGTTACTGATTTTCATGGAACTAGTAGGAAATTAATTACACTCCTTTTGTCAAAATTAATTGGAGTATTACTAAAAGGGGACTACCTGAGCCACAGTGTGAACACAGAAGCTGAAAAACAGGCCAAGTACTTCATGTGAAATGTCAGAATTATCTATTATTTCTGGCCATTGCTTATTAGAAAACATTGTTAAAAATAAACCTGAAGTTTATGTAACAATGGCATCAAAAACTTGACTGCATCTGATCTGCCTGGAGAATTTTGAACTTTTTCCTTTTCCCCTGTGAACCACAAATAAAGCTGTAATCATGTGACATTCACAACTTCTCTGGACAATCTGTGGCAGTGCCTCAGCACCCTCACAGTGAAGAATTTCTTCCTAATATCTAATCTAAACCTACTCTCCTTAAGTGCTGGTAGATAAGTCATTTAAGGCACCTGGAAAAAATGAGCAAAAAAAAGTTATAGCTCAGTTTACTACTTGCAACTATTGCTGCATTCTTGAAAATAAAGGTGCTGTAGCACTTGTAGACAAGAACTGCCCATGAACAGTGGGACTGGTATGGGCAGGGCCAGAGCAGCGAGATGTGTGCTGGCCCATTGCAATTGGCAGTGTCTTTTCTGGATGGGTAAGAAAAAACAAGTCTGGGATTTCCTGGCAGTCCTGGAGGGGTGTTCTGGCCCCCCTGAAGCTCTGGGTACACACCAGGACTCCCACTGAACATATAATATGTCATCATACAGATCCTATTAATCTGTGCTGGAAAACAGAAACACAGAACTGCAAAACTGATGGTTCGGGATTTTTTTTTTTTTTTTTTTTTTTTTTTTTTTTTAACAAAAGAAAAATAATAATCATAGCATGTATTGTACAAAAAGCCAGGGAGGATGCTGCTACAGTGGTCACGGGTCTGCCCTCCACATCTTTCTCTTGTGGAGTAGATATTAAGTCCAGAGTTGGAGAGAGAAATAGGTGCTTAACACCTACTTATAGCACTTCAATTCCTCTTTTGAACTTGACGGGGCACAAGGAGCCCCCTTGTCCCACCGCTGCCTGGGGAGCTTGTGCTGGAGCTCAGCTGGGACCTGGGACAATGCAGCCCCTGTTCTGGCCCGGCTGTCGCACTGAGGCTATAATTATCTCTCTTCTAATGACCAGCCAGGCAAGATAACAGTTTTCATGCTATGTTTAGAAAACAATGTCTTACTACAAATTGACGGTTCATTCGTCTGTAAAAGAGCCTCTCTAACAGTCTTAAAGCAGCTGCCACTCTTTTGCATCCCAGTTCCTTTATTTGCTGCACATTTCTCTCTTGGAAAACCTGGGTAAATGCTGCACAGGCAGCACAGCTTCCCGCTGCCACACAAGAGGCTCAGAAAGGCGTAGAAATGCCCAGAAAATCTGTAGCTATTTAGATGGTATCTCTGTTAGTAAATTAAGCTCTGTCTGTCTTGCCAGGGCCTGCATCACCCTTGTGAACTCTCTAAGCCCCCAGCCCAAGGGGGCTGCAGGCACTGCTGTGAGTGTGACACAGGGCTGGAGTAAAACCGCTTTGTGCTGGCTCGTGATAATGCCCTGTGGAAAGCAGACTGATGGAAAAAGTAAAAAAAAAAAAAGATAGAGGGATGTGAAGGGACGTGAAGGGACTTGTTCAGCTAAAACAGGAGCATGTATTGCTGATGTGCTTTTCTTCCAGCACTGTGGCCCACAGACAGGATCTACTGAAATTCTGTAGGTTCCAAAGGCATCTGTGGGGTAGCTGTACTGCCCAGCTGTGATTGCAGCTTGTGTGGGTATAGCTGCCCCCGGCAAACACCAGGAGTGCCAGATTTGGGCAGTCCTGGCAGTATGGCACTCATGGGCTAGCCATCCAAGTATTTGCTCTGGGCTCTGCAAACATTCTGCACCTAATTCTGTTCTGAGGCAGCTCTACATTTATTGGTGTCTGAGGGCTGCTACCACATCCTCTGCAGGTGCCCTGCCAGCAGAGAACAGAGCCCATTCTCTCTTTCTGCAGCCAGCTCACTCTCATCTCTCTTGCCATCCTCTCTGTTCTCCTCTGCAGCAGGACATGGCTGGGTTGCCTTGGGATGCCTTTCCTCTTTGGGCTCATTTTTCAGTGACTGAGGCCTGGAAAAAAGAAACAAAGTGTTGATCAGAAAGAAAATTTCCCAACGGCTTTGAAGCATCAACATTTCTCATGAAAATTCATTTCAATTTAAAAAAATATAACACCATCTGCAGCTTTTTCCTTCCCTTCTTAAGCAGAACACCCAAATCTATATCTCATATCCCAAACTGGAAACACATTCACATTCAGAAGAGTATTTATAACCATGTCTGTTTCATTCAAATTATCTAGGTTTAAGCAGTTCTTTGCATGAGTCTTGCTGTAGTGGCTGAACTGAGTTTCTAGGACCCATGAAGTCCATTCCATCTTTGCCGTATCTCCAGAACTCTGGAGTGCATTAAGAGGTCAGTGGCACATGAAGAACATACATAATCTGTGTCAGTTATCTTTAATGTGCCTTATTCTACAGAATATCCCTTAGATACAGATATAAAAAATACACTCAGCTTGCATTTGCAAACTGTTACTCAGCCTATCACCTTATAAAATATCTTTGTAAATGTAGCACATGTAACACAGCAGCCAACAGTCCTTCAGCTGGCAGCTTGTTTCATATGAAAAAAAGCACAAAATTGCCAAGTGACATTACGCATGCGCCAGAATTTTCGGGAAAATTCTGAATGTTCTTGTGTAGCTTCATGCAGTCCTTTAATATCCAGGATGATCTGGGGATTTCCAACACCTTCAGGCTTGTACACAAAACTGTGGAAATTTTTACCTCTCAAAAATCACTAATTTACAGGGAAGTTTGGACACGGCCATGTCTGTGCCTCTCAATCTTCCTGCCAGGTTCCTTTAGCGACTCAGAAGGCTCCATTCTTTTTTGTTTCCCCCAAATACATCATTTACCCTTCAGCCCATAGAACAGGGGTGAGACATAGAGGAAAGCTGGCAGCAGGGCTGTGTATTCTGGCTGTGGACAACTTCAGTGAGTCAGAGCTACAAAAGGGTAAGGACTCCCTGACTACAGGGGTATTTTCACAGCTGCCAGCCAGCTAAGCATGATGGAAGTCCACCCTGCTTGCCTTGGTGGCAGCCCATCCTTCTCACCTCTTTTGCAATGCATCTTCCAAACTTCAGAATTTTGTTCTTCTGGGCTTGGTTGAAGAAGTTTTAGAACACGAAGCACAGGAAGAAAGAGGTTCTTTGGAAATGAGGCTACATGGGAAGGAGAGGAGTGTTGTGGTGACGTGGGGAAAGGTTAGGGAAGTTTAGAGTAGTTCCAGTGGAACAACTTGGTACAAATGTTACAAAGGCAAATACCTGCATAAGTCAGAAAAGCCTACTCGCACTCTGTTTTGGAGAAAGCCTTTCCACCAAACTGCATCTCAAAATACGTGGTAATTTGGGACAGAAAGTCAGTCTTATGTGGTCTACATCTTCTATTCTTATTGGTGAAATCTGTATGTAGAAAGAAATATATAGGTTAGGCAATAATGAGATTTGAATAGAAGCTCTTATGGTAATCTCCTAAAGTCAAAGTTCAAAATTCCTGAGCATGGAAGTAGATTATGCAATACTGAGGACTGCAAACTTAGTTTGTTTTCAAAACAAAAGACCACAAATTACAAGTTCCCGCTTCCAGTCCATGTGGTTTCCCTCTTTCATCCTGGTTTCTCAGAAACAAAATCCTGTGATTCATCTCTATGCAAAACCAGCAGGTTCTCAAATATTCTAATATGCAAAATTCATAAAACAGTGCTACATTTCTCAACAATTTCTGGCTGCACCTACACTGTCAAGTATCCAGGACTGGTCTCTGAAGGCCTCTTTCTCTGCCACCATGTTCTTCATTTCCCCTCCAGGGCACTCAGATACTGGGGAATGCAGTTTTGGAAGCTTAGCTATCCCTCATGTCGTCCACATGACCCATATGTTAGAGAGACCTCTCCTGCCAATCGCCAAGGGCTGCCAACACACATTCCATAAGGCTGCACAGCTTGGCCCTGCTATGTCATGTCTCTCACCATCACCTCCACCACCAGCACATCTTCAGGAAACCAGCACTCCCTGTAATAGCTTCATTTATAATGCTGGCACTCATTCTAATCCATAGCTCATTTTCCTCCCAAAAGCATCTTGGAGCCCCAGGATGTCCTCTTCAGTCATTAAACAATGGAAATGCTACTCACAGGTCCATGGTTTTCAAACTGTTCCCCAAAACAGCCTTGTCAGGTGGGAGGCATCAGCCTGAGAGGCCCTGTTGGGTTGCAGGTGGGCTGCAGAGCAGCACCAGCTGGGAGGGACACAACTGGAACAGGCTGTGGCTAAGCCAAAGCAGCAGTGACCACTGGCTGGGGAGGGTGGCCATGCAGAACATCCTGGGATGTGGGGTTGGGCAAGCTGGCCCTCAGCAGCTAACCCTGCAAGGAGACAAGCAATTTGGAGGTCTCAACAAAGCAGCAGTAGGAGATGACTCAGAGGAAGAACGTGATTTGGGGTTGTTTTCTGATTTGCCTTTGGCAGCAACCTCCCTTGTAGCACAGGTCAGTCTTTTCTAAACTAACTGTATCAGAAAGATATTTCATGGAGAAGACTTGGAGAAAACATTTCCAAATAGAAGTAATGCTTACTGATTTGCTGAAGACCTTTTGTAAAAGATGCTTTCTTATCAAGGTGTAATTACTAGACATAAACAAATTTCACCACTTCTGCCTTTCTTCAAACAAGTGCCACATGCCAGGGTAGTACCAGATTAATTTTCTATTACAAATGTTTTCTGAATCCTTATCCAACCAGTCTATGGCTTTGGCATGGGACATCACTAATAATACAAACTGTAGGAGATACTGGATCAATAAAAGTTTTCTATGAGTTGCTGTATAAATTTATTAGCATGCTTAAGGATGAGTTTCGCTTTTGATCTATATAGATATCTATATATATCTATAAAGATACATATATTTATCTAGATGTATAAATATCTAGATATATATACATATATAGATATATAATTTAATTTTGCAGTAAAGGGTTATGTTTAGCTTTAAGCAGAGAGTAAAGACCCTAAAGTTTCTCTAAATTTCTGCCTCTAATTTTCTACCTAAAAAAAAATGTTGTTTTGTTTGAACATGCTACAGAAATTCCAAAACCATCCCCAGGGTTATGTGCAGTTTTTTCAGTGCCTTTAACAGAAATTCTTCGCCTTTAGATTAAATATGTACCTTCAGGGGAATTCTGACACACGACACTAATTCTTAGTTTGCAGGCAGCACAATAGCACAGTTACTCAGTGCTCTTTATTGTGCATCCAATCTGAGAAACCATGTATTGCACTTAGACTTGTTTAAGCCACTTGTTGGAAATAGGAAATGGCACATTTTGTAAAAAAATAAAAAAGGAAGAAAGAAATGTGGCCACAAATCTCATGTTATAAAGCTAGCACAGCCCTCTGGCACTGCTGAATTGCAAGTACTTTCCTCTGCCCTCTATTTCTTGGGAAAATGGGAGTGCCAGAGATTGATGGCACCTGGCTGGGGTCTTAATGATGGTAAGCAGAAGTCAAATTAGAAAAGGAGAAGAAGGGTGCCTGAGAGTGAGGGGGGCAGATACAGGAGCAGACAAAAACCATGGTGGGGAGGAAAACAGAGGAAGGAAGTTTTATGGACAAGGATTCACAGGTTTAAGCTAAGAGCAGTTTCTAATGAGGCATGAAAGCCGTGCATCAAAATGAAAAATTAATTCATAGTACATTAGCAGAAACCAGGAAAGTACAGTCTAATGGTCCCCAACAAAATCATCATCCATATAGTCTAAATTATATTTTCTGTGGGTGAGTGACATATTCTAAATGTATCTCTTCCTTTGCTGGAAGGGGCAGGTCAGACCGACATAATTGAGGTTTTCTTGCTGAGACAGATGAAAATGTATAATCATTGCAGTTTTATTTATGCTCTGAGAAAGGCCTGGCAAGTTAAATCACACTGTAGTCTTAAATAAATTACTTTCTTCTGAACAAGCTCTGTGGAAAGTAGAGAAGCCATCATCACTGTTACTCCAACCTTATGTTTTAATTTCAGGGCATTGCATGAACACAAAAAGAGTAGTACAGGGCTGCTTGCATGTTTCTATTTGTCTCTAAATTTCTGGGTATATCATCCCTTCATTATACATAACTGAATGAGAGCTATTTTGAGCTAAATTCCTCTTGCCAACCTGAATATAAACATTTGTTCAATCACCTTGGAAAAAAATTACTCCTGTTCCCAAAGTGCAACTTAGGTAGAATTCAAACCTCTGAATCCACCCATACCTCACTTCAATTATTTGAGAGTGACTTGAGAGGTACCCTGCAAGAGCCATTGGCTACCAGCAGTCCCCACAGCCCTCTTGTGAGTTAGAAACCTCACAGAGCAGAGCAGGCACTATTTAAAACTTTATGTGTCAGTCACAACAATCAAAGTATTGCAATAAGAACGAAGTGGTGAGAATCCTTAATCCTTAAACTGTCTATGACCTCATGGGCCCATGTTTACCTCATCACTGAAGAAGTCTGCCATCACCAGACTCCAGGGCACAAAAGATTGGGAGACCCCAATTTTCTGTGACAAAGAAGGATCTCTGTTCAACCACAAACGACAAACATAGAGTCAGAAAGAAAGCAAGTGAGGAGGGGACTAACTTCCACTTGCCTGGGAGCAGAGGAGAGCCAGAGGGTCCCTGCCTCCTGCCCCCCTCTGAATGTGCAAACCACAGGGCAGCAAGCAGAGGCTGCCCTGGAGGTGGGGGACTCACAGGGCCACGGAAAGCATCTGGCAAACAGGCTGTGGCTACTGTGGCTTGGAGGTAAAGCAGTATGTAGTGCAAAGACTCTTGAAGGGAAAAGCTCAAGCTGGCCCCAGGCCCCGAGACTCCTTTAATTGTGGTCCCCTTGTTCGTTTTACTGAACACACAAGTGCTGAATGTGTGACACATGATACTTCTTACAACCCCTCCACCACAAGGGAAAGACCTGCAGCCACAGAAGCCTGGGTTTCTAGTCAGCTTTCTGAGACACTGGGTAATTAAGCAGAATGTGCTCCAGTGCTCTGAAGCTCTGCTCTGCTTACAGGAAGCATTTTTGAGTTTTTTCACATGTGAAGGAAAGCAGGTGAGCATTCACTCACCGTTTTTTATAGGAGTAGGTGATGAAATCTATGATATTTTTAAGTTCCTGGATGCTTATATTCTGTTTTGGACCATACAAAGAGTAAAGTCTATCTTCCTATGCAGACAAGCTCCACAAAATAGCACCTTGGATCTTACATTTTGTGACCTGGCTGTTATTCCTACAGGTCAGCCTAAGCCTCCAAAATGAACTATAGTTATCAGTTCAACCTTTCTGTCTCAGCAAAACTCAGTACCTCCAGTTTTCCAGAAAACAGCTACTTAGATACTTTTTTTTAATGTACACGCTTTCAGAGCAATGCAGTGCACTGAGGGTATGTAACGTCATCCCTCCAACAAGAAAAAGGGTGAAACTAAATTATGTGTGGCAAGTGCTAGTCATATTACCTAGTGTGCTCCAAAATGAACAGTTCTTGCACTGCCAAGCAAGGTACAATACCATGGGTACAGAGTATGAGCATGAAACAATGAAGGGTTAAAAAATAATACAAAATAAAATAATTTTTAAAAAAAAGGAAAACAAAATAAAAAAAAAATCTAAAATGTTTTCCTGTAGAAGACAATTATCAGCTCTTGTTTATCCAAACCAGTTTACTCACACCTACACAAAGCTCACTTGATTTTCCCTTAAAGGGCACATATTTAACTCAACCCACAGTGCTTAGAGATCATGCTGCTAACTCCATGCTGCTTGCTCAAATAGCTTTCAGACAAAGTCCACTTCTGTTTTTCTTTATGGTGCCAGTGTTGCTGAGATATTAGAAGCCCTTGAAAAGGGGAACAATGACACACACTACTGTGGTACAAAGAGAGTATACAAATTAATTTTTGTGGCACCAGAGATTACAGGAGATAAACTGCTTACTCCTGCAGAGGCAAAGCACATGGCACTAGCAAAGAATTTCAGCTTGCACGTGGAATGGACAGCAGTGCCTGACACCAAAAATCAAGGACTTAAAATCTGCACTTCCTTCAGAAAATATTACAGTTTGCCATACAGCGACAGTTTATGTGCATTTAAACCATCTGTTTGTTTGTAGTACGTAGCAGCTCTCTCAGATCTTTATGAAAGTCAAGTTGCTAATAAAAGGTCAGTATAAAAACCTTACTCTCTACACAGAAGGAATAGTTTGCTAATTCTGTCTCTTCACTAACATTCAAGAGTTTTCAAGTGTTTATGGTCAGGAAAAAGTAATCAACATTCTTCAAGTAGGATTTTTTCAAAGGTAAAATATCAGCAGCACTGGGAAACATTGAAGGAGATACTTCTTACTACATTTGTACTTAGCAGGAATTGAAGCACAGGTTAATGTAATGCATATAGTTAATAGCTTTTCTAGCATGAAGGTACCTTCTGTTATGACAGTCTGAAAGATTCAGATGGGAAAATGCCCTCTCATAAACAGAGATCCAGTCCACAGTTAGGAGATTTTATAGAGAGAAGTCACTACTTCCGAGTTCTGACTGGGACTGTAAATACTGCCTTAATGGAAACCTCATTAGGAGAAATCTCAGCAAAACTCATGCTCCAGACTAATACAAAGTAGAAAATTTTCAGTTTGTTTTAATGGGATCTATTCATTTCGTAAAGGAACAAAGGAAATACAGCTTTGTATTTAATAGGAAAGTATCATTCTCGATATACAGATCAAGTATCCCCAATGATTGACCTCTCAGTAGATCTATACAGACTAAAAAGTCTGTTGTAAGCATGGATTGGAGCCCCGCTTTCCCTTCCCTTCCCAGAGAAACAAAAAAGCCCACTGCTTTTTTCCAAGCTGTTGCTCCCTTTACCAGTCTGAAGGAGCAGATGCCGTGCCAGAGCATAGGAGATCTCACACAGCTTAAATCAGGTGACAGCCTAGGCATTCAATACAATGAATGCACACAGATTTCCCACAATAGAAAGCCTGGAGCTTCTATGCCTGATACTTAATAGTGAGCAATGTAAATCCTGCTGTGCATTTCCCCATGTGACAGGCCAGGGTCTGAAGGACAGAACCACCCCTTTGAGTACTGTCACCAGAGCTGTGTCACAGGATGTCTCTCCATTTCTCCTGATATGTCAGTGCTTAACTTTGAAATTAATATAGTGGCAAAGCCAAGTTTCTTTACTATTTTAACTTATTTCCATGAGGATTCTTGAATAAATTGCACCGCCAAAGATAGAGAGTCCACAATAAGATGCTTTTCTGTCTGGCTGTGACAACAAAATAGTTAAGTAGATCTAACAGCCTTGTCTAAATGCTTCCAGTATCTTTCTTATTGATAAACATCTGTTATTGCAGGCAAAGGGGTCTGCTGAACTCTGCTGAACCCTTGACAGGCTTTAAGTCTTAAATCCTTTTAGATTTATTGGCTTCTTTCTGCACTGAATTCATAACAATTTAGAAATAAAAGCCCACTTTCTGTTTCCTTGAAGAGCAATGCCCACCAGCGAACTAGGTAGAGAATGCAAGGCAGCCAAGCCTAGGGTAGTGCCAGCCAGGAGGACTGGGATGGCTCCTGGGGTGCGCAGCCATGCCCTGGCGGCAGCAGAGCTGGGGTACAGCAGGGCCTTCAGGAAGCAATGGGAAGTCTTGTGCAGCCCTGGTGATACAGGTGGTTACACGTTTTGTGAGACAGGAAAAGTCAGGCAGTATTGGACTCTCTCCACACAACACCCAGCAGCCCACCCATGAAGCCAGATTTTACATGGATGCTTTACCATCTCAAGACCTTTTCTACTCTAATCAAACTGGTGATGAAAACATCTCAGCACTAAGCCAAACACTGTCAGGAAAAATTCACACAGATCTCTTTGACTTTAAATAAAAATGCCAATGCTGAATTCATTCACTGCAAATTTGGGGAATGCTCATATTAAGATGTCTTTTGCAAAGTCTAAGCCAGTGCCAGTACAATCTTTAATGGTGCATGGTAATTCTTTAATTTAATTCCAATTCTTATTCTGCCTCTTCTGCAATTGACCTGAAGTGAGAATTCCTTGAAGGGGAGCAATTATTTGATACCTCTGAAGTGTTAATGCGTTGAAATATAAAAGGGAGGAGAAAAAACATCTGAGCTAAGTTTCTCTGAGCACTCTTCTACAGCTTGGTGCTTTTTCTTTTAACAGCTTCACAGTGGAAATAAACTGCAGTAAATCTTAAAATGGATTTTTGTTCCAAAAGATGGGCAACTTTTTAATAGAAACTAACCATTAGAGCAGAATATCACCACTTAACTAAATTTGTTGCTATGGCTTGTACAGCCTGGGGTCACCCCCACTGCCCTGCCCATCTTCTTCCAGGAAGATATAGTGAACATGTTGAGCCACTTTCCATACCCCCTGGATTTCAGCAACTTCTGAGAAACCTCTGCTGCTTTGACCTTGAGCAGCCTAGCAGGTAAACTTCTTCAGGGAGATCACCAAGGAAAGACATTGTGCTATTAGGAAGTGACACTGTTAGAAGGTCCTGGTATTTGAAGTCCTCCAACTGTAGCACAGAAGCAAAAATCAGAGGTGGATCTGCTCTATGTAAAAACAGTTATAAATTATACAGACCCAGAACTGGCTGAACTGAGTTTAGGTTAGCACAATATTTTAGTCATCCTCACTCATAGCATGTGGCTTGCTTAAAAAAGAAGAGCAATTTAAGTAAAAATACGGAAACATTGTATATTAAGACAGAATGCAGAGGTTTTTTTTCTCTTTCTCTTCTGTTTCTGCCTTATTCTCTGAATTTCTTTCTGAGGTGACCAAAGCTCTGCTTCTGAGTATATTAATTGCTATGTGAAATCAGATGAAATCTGCCATTTTTCCAGGAGGCAGATATCTTGCTTTTCCTGATCATATGCAGATTGAACATTCTTATTTAGCATTCATATTTTCTTTCTGGATAGCTAGCTTGCTTTTTTTTTTAAATCTTTGCACTTGTAAGCATGTAATAAGTTTCTCTGAAGATCAAGTTTATTTTGAACCTCAAGATTCTTCCTGTACAACTGGCAAATATATTCTCCTTTTCAGACTTTTTACTCTATTTGTCAAACATTATGTAGTACTTTATTGACTATGATTAACGGTGAGTGCTCCACACACGATTCCCTCAACAATCAGGAAATAATAACAAAAGCAACAGGCGATGCTCAGGAGGGGCTGAGAGGGGTTATCTCTGATAAGTTTGAATACTTGTAGCCTGGCCAAGAGCTTCAGGGATGCCAGGGGTCATGAACCATGTATGCAGACCCAAAAGAAAAATGTTTTCCAGATGTTCTGACAGAATTCTCAATCTCAGGTGCTCACATACATGTACACACATATACATCCTCAGAAAAGGAAAGAAACCAGTAATTTGGCTGACAAAATATGGAAAAATTGCAAAATACTTTATGCAACATTTTTCAGGAGTAAATGGGTTTGTTTATGTTCCCCATATCTATGTGAGATTACCTGGTATGCTTTGATGTGCAGAAAATACGATTCTGTGATTATTTCTTAGAAGAGCAGTTAACAGATTTGAATAGATGTCAGAACATGTCCATGCCCATCGTGCCCTCTCCTGACACTGACTTCTGAAATCAGTATGTGAATGAAATCTTGGTTTCCTGGAGCAAAAGACAAATTTTGCAGAGAAGTAAAAAATTAGTCCATGGGAGTGTGATAGTCAAACACCATCTCCTCTGAGGATATCAGTTGCTCTAAAACGTGTAATAAGAGGACACAGCATGTGAGGACTGTGAAAGGTTAAAGAAGAATGCACAGTCCCTCTTCCCCCACCATTCCAGTGCCATCTGCAATACCTCCAAATGCAGCCTGATGTGCTCTTCTTTTCCTTTTCAGTGCTCCTTAGCAACGCATCCAGATTTTGCTTTACTCACCATGAAGACCACAGTCATTGCAACCTTCTTTGGTAAGTACAGTTGATGTGCTGCAGTTTATGGGTTTGTAATCTCCCATCTTGGATGCCCAGTGGCTACTGACTAATTCTCTTCCCTTTGGACTCCACGGCTGATGAAGCTCTCGGTGGCAGGTGTAAGCCCTGGCACAGCTTTTCAAAACTTCTTGACCTTGGCATAGAAAAAAATAATAATTACTTGCAGACATCTCCAAGAATATGACCAGTTACAAGCAGTCCATATCAAGTGGGCCTGAAAAATGCCTGTAATGTAAAGATTCCCTCTAAAGAAAAATCAGCTGTTTCAATTCTCCCTGGTTCTGTTCTTTCCATGAACAAGATGGTACCAAAAGGTTATAAATGTGTCTTACTTTCTTTCCCCTGGCAGTCAGACGGGATCACACTTTTTGGGAACATGTGGAAACTCCACAACTTGCAATTCATCTTACATTAACACTCTGGTTGTGACATTCCCAGACAGTATTCCCTCTAGCTGTTATCCTCATGTCTGTCAGGACAGTTGTTCTTAGTTCAAATTCACAGCAATCTATGTAGTTCTTCTACATAAATTATACTAGATTACTTTCCCCACATTAGATTATGCTATAACATTCCAAATAGTTGAGATATTGCACTTTATTTTCCACTCATGTGTTCCTTTTTTTAATCTAACTACAATTTTGCCATGGTTACACAATGGCACTGGTGACAAAAGGCCAAAATACAATATGCATTGTCACTTCAGACAGTGTGAGACTGCTTTAATTTTTGAGCAAGTTCTAGGTGTGATGAAATCTATAAACTCTTTGTAATCACTCTAGGGGGAGAAGAGCATAAAAGACAGAAATTACTTCCGCTGCATATTTTAGTAAGATTAGTTTAACAAATGATAAAAAGATCAGCTGACACATCATGGAGAGTTTCAATTCCCTTTGAAAGCTCAGAGAAGGGAAAGGTGAATAGGAAAGTCCAGATATTCCTAATGTAGTTATCAATTACCCGTAATACACTGCTTATAAAACAAGTACAAGAGATCTTGTCACCATTCAGCAAGTAAATACAACACAGTAAGCCAAATGCATATTAACAGCATATGTCTCTTTTACTATTTCACTTTTCAAATCATAATCCTGCTTACTGAAGAAAAAGAGTGCCCTTGCTGGGACATGCCACCCTAGAACCTCATCCAGTCTCTAATACTGCCCAGTATCCCACACCTGCTGCCACCAGTGAGTGAAATGTCACAACACAAAATTACAGAGTAACTTCTCCAAAGGGTTATTAAGAGAATCTTTGGCTCCCAAACTCCCCACTTGCTTTATGCACAGAGCACATTGTTTCATCAACATTCCTGTCACACCAATTACGAAGAGTTCCCACTGCTTGTGGAAGTATTTTTGTGGTGTTCTGGACCACATTAGTTCCATGGCATCTTTAGATAGTAAGTTCCATAGATGAATATGTGAACTGAACTGATCTTTAATCCTCTTCAAAGAACTTCCGCACAGCAGATGTCATCTGGATTGCAAAGTTAACCACCAAATAGAAACCTAGAAGTGGCTGAGAATATTCCTACTTCAGGTTTTCAACCCATTGATGCAAATTTGAGAAATCTCATGCATTCTGGCGTTTAAGAAATCTCAGTTTGTGGTGACTGATGTTGAGAGTCCACCTTTTTCCTGATATTATGTTTATTTGTTCTAGGTGTGTTTCTTACATGTACCTACACAGCCAAGGAAGCCACAAAGAAGACAAAAAAGGCTAAGCTATGTAAGTGGTCTCGGTAGAAATTTTGGTGTTTTACAGCAGACAGATCCAATGCATAAGAAAGGTGCAAAGTGAGATTATATTCTGGTAACTCTTCACAACTGTCTAGAGTCAATGGCATTATATGCTAGCTAAAAGATCCTTTTATTGAAAACAAATCACTAAGTAAAGCATGAGCCACATAACATTTATAAAGGGAAAATTTTGTAATTCACTACTAAAATGTATCTTCATAGGTCATTAGACACCACACAAGGATCAAAGCAAGTCCTAAGGTTTTCACAGAGAGACATAAGTGAAATGGAGCAGCTGTAACACAAAGCATATGTAGCTTATTAGTGTGAGACAAGTGGTGCATCTTTGTGCACAAGAATGTTTAACTTTCAGCTATCCTGCTGCAGGAACATTTCTGTCCACACATTATTTTGCTCATGTAGCTGACAAACAAGCCTGCTGCAAGCTTGTAAATGCACACTTAAATCCCTTGCTCAAAGTAAATTGCACGCAGCAAAAAGTTTTAAAAATTAAGAGCAAGATAATGGGCTGTGACTTCAGCCTTACATTACAAATGGCACAGAGCTACATGAGCACAGTGGGAGGCTTGGGAAGCATTTCCACCCCCTCCTTCCCACGTGTTAACCACAGGCTGGGTGACTACCCTTCTCTCTCTCTCCAGCTAAGTGTCATAACAGATATTTCCTTCAGAGAAGCAAACACTGAAGGTCAGAAATACCCACAGGCTTCCTTATTCCATCCTTAGTTACTGCCACATCCCTTAGTATAGGGTTTATTATGTGTTATGTTGTAGATGCAGAAGACACAGATGTCTTGTATCCCAAAACCATTGATATGAAGGCTTAGGAGGAAGGCATCCCTGTCACTCAGTTACTCACTGTCTCATGACAAGATCACTCAGCCATGAAAGCATTCAATCTGATTTACCAAGATTTTGCACTCACAGATGTACCCCAGATTGATTGTGATGTCAAGGCGGGGAAGATAATCAATCCAGAATTCATTGCAAAATGCCCTCCCGGATGTCAAGATGTAAAATACCGTGTTTATGGCACAGATATTTATGCTTCTTTTTCCAGTGTCTGCAATGCTGCAATTCACAGGTGAGTGAGCTGAAATGAGTGAGGCACTGAGACAAAACTGTCATTTCAGAGCAAGGATTTCTTTCTTTTTAATTTCTTGACAGTTCCCACTCCCTTATAGGTTTGATTGCAGGCTGCTGTAGAAAACCTGAGAGAAAGTCCATGTGTGATAGAACGGATCCATTCTTACAAAGTGCTATATTGGTATAGAAATTAGTTGTGTTCAAAGAAGTTTCTCAATCTTTGGAGAAATGTCTTCAGATTTCCAGATCTCTCATTCATGCATAACAAATTACTATTGTACTATTATCATTCAAGTGGAAGATAAAGATGGAGCTGTTACTACTAATAAATCTTCAGAAAAAACAGGCACATCACCAGTGATGAATACATATAACTCTCATGCTTCTGAGATTGGTTTGGTTCTCTGGGTTTGAATTTAACTGTCCTTGACATCAAAGACTGAGTAATGTGCTTTCCTGCCACATAAAAGGACGCTGCACAAGGAAATGAGTAACATAAATTTTGTAGCAAAAGTTTTCCAGAGTTTTATTAGCCATGTAAGAATGTGCATAAAATTCTAATGGAGAATAATTGCGTAATCAAAACACACTGCAGTTGGAGGCGGGATGCAGAGGCAGGATGTTTCCAGCTAAAAATGCAGCAAGTTAAAAAGCCTGATTGACAACTTGACTTAGTTTGGAGTTATTCGAGCTTACTCGAGCTACTGCTGTGTTGCCGGTTCTGTGGGATGCCTGGGATCTGGGGTGAAGTGGGATAGCGGAGGCTTCGGGAGCTCAGCCCGGGGCTCTGCACTGCTCATGCCTGGGCTGAGATGCCCGTGCGGGCACAGGGCTGCCACCTCCCGGCTGCAGCCCGGCTCTGGCTGGGGATGTGACTGCCAGCTAGGTGATGCTTTCCAGCGGCAAATCCCTCCCTCAGACATCAGGGCGCAATGGAAATTGTCTCGGCATGCAGAATTAGTCCCAAAGGGAAGTTAAAAAATACTAGTGACAACTGCAGTCTCCCTGCAGCCTGGCTGGCGGCATGTTACAGCGAGGGTTCCAGCTTTTCTCATTTGCCAGCTCACATTTATTTGTTAGCTTACATGTTGCAGTTCCACAGACAGTGCATTTCTTCTCCATACAATTATTTTAACAGCAGCTTCTCACAAATACCAGGGCAAAATATACCCATAACATAGCCTTCAACCCTGTTTGCTGCCCAGTACTTATTTTCCTGCCTGGTTATTACTGCCAGCCCTATAATTCCCCTACAGATGCAGTTGCTTCTCTGCTGACCTGCTATCCTAGTGATGCCAGAGCAGGCTGCATACACTCAAGGTTTTCTGTTTGTCTTGAGGTACATGTTACAGCATGTGTTAAATACTCCTGGAGTCTGCCAGGTTTCCTACAGCTTCCAGCAATATTGTGCTTACTCCAGGCTGAGGTCAGAAACATGCTTGGGTTTTTGCAGAAAATACATTCAGTCACATGGTTAGCCTGAAATCTCCTCTGAGAACCTCTGCCTGTATCTTCAGTCATTCAATCAAGCTTGCAGGAATTTTAACGAAGGCAGTAGCTTTTTCTTGTGTGCAACTAGGTCAAGCTTAAACAGAGGACCAGTAGATCAGTGGGAAGAGCAAACAGATCCTGACAGGACTTTGCAACAAACTGCTCTTCTCTATGTGGAAGGAGCACAAATATTTCTTAGCAGCAGGCTTAATAGTAACATCACAGCCCCACCACCACCCCTGCTTTAAAGGTAAAGGAATCACTTAATACCTCTTGCATTGTAGAACAGCTTTGAAGGTTGTTGTGGAATTCCTACCCTCAGACACTACGTTTCCTCCTTGCAGTGGGATAATTGACAACACAGGTGGGAAGATTCTTGTCCAGAAAGTCGCGGGGCACTCTGGTTACCGAGGGAGCTTCTCCAATGGTGTCCGGTCCCTGTCCCTGCCTCGCTGGAGGGAATCCTTCCTTGTGTCAGGTACCATTCCGGGCTGGGGCACTCCCCACCACTGACTGCTGGGCAGCAATGGGCACAGGGGGAGGCAGCCTCTCGTTTCACACACCTAGTTAATCACCATAGGCCCACCCCACCCAGATTTGGCAGGAATTTGGGCATTTTAGACACTTCCTGTTCTGGGTTTCCATGCAAAGAGACCAGTACAGGTCCGAGCCCACTGCAGGAGGTGATGGCTGCTCTGGGCTGAGCCTTGGAAAGCACCTTAACTCCAGCATTGATGCATAAAATCTACTGCTCTCCACCCTGGCCAGAAGTGCTGCTGAGAGAACTGAAAGGCCTTTTGGCCATTTGAAACATCCTCACCCTGCACCTGAATTTGTATCTCCTGGAGTGACTTCAGGCTTACGTCAAACCCCATGCAGCCCTATTATGTGTATGCACATGCTATAGTAAGTGACTTGACTGGTGCATCCCAAGTATGTCAGGAACTCTCTGCACCTCTGTTAGCCAAACAGTTTTGATACCTAATCAGTGCAGGTAAATCCATCTCAATCTAATGCTCATTCCCTTTTCCTCCCCATAGTATATATAAGAACTCACTTGCATTTACCAATTAAATTCACAGATTATTAAATTTTTTTGCAAATTAGATCCCCCTTACACCTACACCTTATCTTAAACCTACTCGCACTCACTCTACCTGTGTGAAAGAGGGTTTGCTTAACATTGCTTTACATAAAAATTCTAAATCTAACTTCTTGATACATTAGGCCAGTTCTTGCTGGTCTGCGCTTTTGGAGGTTTAAGATAGGTATGACCATTGATGTTACTTAACTAAAGCATTCCTGAAAAAAATCAACAGCTCAAGCAACTGAACAGCTACTAAAAATAATGTTATTTTCATCTTAAAATCTACAGACAGCAAAGGAAGTCTCAGAAACTGGCCAAAACAAACTATCATCCTAATTTTGCATTCATGTATTTGGATGCACTTTTTTACAGTAGTCTGCCATGAGTATACCTTATTATGTAAAGGATTTATTTTGGATGAGTAAGAATTTCCTGGAATAGCTGAATTGCTACTTGTACTTGTTGCAGTTTTTTTCTCCAACAAACAGCACATTGTAATTCTGATACATAAGTGGGAAACAGGATTTTTTTTAACCTCAGCAGATGCTCAGTTGTCATCCCATGAAACTGCTGAAATTCTTCAATGAAATTGTAGGAATTTTTTATTTATGATAATAAGTCTTTCTTCCTAATTAATGAAACACTATTAAAGAAGATACAAAAGAAAGTTACAAGAGCATATCAAAGGAGATGATGAGAAACCTGGCTAAGTGTAGGCATAATGAGATTTGTCCCTTGTGCACTTCATTTCAATGCACACTGAGTGCTCTCACTCATGATAGTAGAACTCTTCATTTATAAACTAGCTCAAATGTAAATCTAACATATCGTATAACATACATACCATATTTTGTATGTGACAAGGAAGAAAACTTTTACTATACCTACTGAAAATGGGAGAAATTTAGGATGTTAGAGAAATTTAGAATTCTAAAACCCAGGAAGGCTGTGCTACTCATCTCAGCAGACTGAGGCTAGATGCATACAGATCTCCTTCTCAGAAAGAGAGGAGCTGGGGATGTATTTTTTATGATTATGAGTCATAAAAAGCCAGAGCTGCATAAAGCATTCCCCAATAAAAATATAAATTCACCTAAGGCATTAATTTCAGCACAGCTTTAGAGCTTTAGAATTGAGTCCCCTTTTCTCCAAAAATTCCCTTTCATCAGACCAGACCTATGTGCACTACTGTACCCTGGAAATGTGCCAACAGCTTATTCCTAGTTAGGATATTGTCACTGAGTTTGTGATGTTTAAATTGTGAATGAACATCCACACAAAAGAGCACCGAAGAGGAATCCTTGGGGGACCCAGGAAATAAGGGGCAGTGGAGAAGGAGGTCTGTCCTCTGCGATTAAAGCAGCCAGCACACCAGGAGTATACAAACGCCTTGGTGTTCACTTTCAAGCACACTGAAATGCCCTGGTACCCAGTTGAATGACTCCATTCAGTTTAGTGGGAGTTTTGCAGTTAGTGGGTTAAGAAAATAGTCCTGAACTTCTGGGTTTGCTAGTCACAAATAAGTGTGAGAGGGTGAGCAGCCACTGCACTGTAGCAGCCACCATGCCACAGCTTGTATTTCAATGGCCAAAGCTGATGCCCACATGAAAACACATTTTTATGTGCAAACTCCAGCCAAGATGTAACTTTTTCCCAAGTGTGAAAAAGACATTTTACCATAGCCCCAGAGAGCAGGGCCACATTCAGATCATTCCTCAGGACTACCTCTTGGTCACATATGGGATGCAAACTGCTGTTGATCAAAAATCCCAGAATCCAGCCTCTCCACCCTAACTGGTGTATTTTCACAGCAGCAGGCTTCAGATTTACATTAGATCACAGTTTAGCACAGAAATATTCCAAATTGAGATGAGATTATCATGCTATTTCTTCATCTATGTATCAACTGCTCACACTGACAACTCATTCTCTGTTGGGGATAAAGGAAAGCATTTAGAAATCATCTGCGGACCTGTAATTTTTCTGTCTTTCTACCAAATTAGCAGATCTCCCTAGTCCTTCTTGGCTCTTGATCCCAGTTTTAGCTCAGGGGGAAATGGATGTGGAAACCTGCTGCCTTTCACTTCAACCAGCTTCCAAGAGAAAAGCCCAGAAGACGAGAAGGAAGCTCTTTCCAGTTTGCCCACGCATGCTGACTTACCAGCTCTGGTCTTTGCTGGATTGGTGTTGACTTTAGTGGAACTGCTCTCAGCTTATATCACTGTAAATGAGAAATGGAATAGCTTTTTGCATCATCACCTCATTAGTAACTCTAACTTCTTTATCTATTGTTTAGTAATGACATCTGACATTTCAGAGAGGAGCAAAAATGAAGGACATAGAGACATGAAAAGGGACAAAAGACAGGGACTTTCCAGCTCCATGGACATTAGAGTTCCTCTACCATGTACCTTTCATTGTGTGCCATTGATGCCTTAGAGTGGCCACCTAGAACAGAGGCTAGACAGAGTTAAAAGAATAAAGTAGGTATTACATAAAGGCCTTCAATTGCAAAAGCTTTGCACAGGCTACACTCAAGAGGGATGACAGTCCCCAGTTTCCCAGATAGGTGTAAGCTTGGTCTATTTGCATATCAGAGGTTCATTGTCCAGTTATAGTTTCAGGTAATGAAGTCATATTTCCCAGGTTTGCTTCCCCCGCCAATTCACTTCTGTTTATACTTTTTAGGGCCTGAGGCAGAAGATGTCCTCAGTTCTCAGGCCTGGAAGGATTGTTCTACCTGACAAAACTGTGAAGGGAGTTTACTAATACTCTATATGGAGTTCAGAGTTTTACACTAATTCAATACAGGATCTGAAAAAAATAAAAGCTAAGAACTTAAGGCATCACCATTATGGGGGAAACAGACCCTAGTTCCCAGCAGTGTCTCAGTCTGTAGGAATTAATTAATTAGCGCTGTTGGTCTCTGCATTAATCACCCAGGATGACAACTGGCATGCTTGCAGTGCCGTATGTACCTCCTTAAATAATCCCCCAAGGGAAGAGAGGGGAGATCATCATGACTCAGGTTTTGCAGGAGGGGGTCAGGTGGTCTCACCAGAGGTGGTCTAGATACATGACACAGCACAGCATCTCACAGAGACAGTCACCAGGGTCTGGAAGACCTACATCCACCCTCCTAGAGGCCAAAGCAGTCTTCCCTGCTGGGCTTCTCTGCAGCACTTTTCATTCAGTGATGTATGTGAATATAAGAACTGTCGCAAGACATGGAATTGCATGGCCACACGTATCAACAGAGATAGTGTCTGCTCTGGCACTAGAAAGATTTGTGGTTTAAAGCTTACCAGGGAAACATACTTCATTGTTTCAAGAGACAGGACTCTCATTTTAGATCTAAATATAGGTACCATATGTTCCCACACACAAGCACAGCCTTCTCTCACTGTTATTACTGCAAAAGACTGTTGCCAGAAATGGCATCTTGCTGAAGTGAGGTCAGAGAAGAATGCTGTGTGCGTGATGAAATGAATCCCACATCAAACATGCTTTCCAAGTCAACTGCATAGTCAGGCATTGGAGAGGCTGCCTAGGGAAGCTGTGGGTTTAATTAGAAGTTGTACAGATGTCCTTCAGGAATGGTTCCCTTGTGCTTAATATCAGAGCAAAAGACTGAACTAACTGACCTCTGCAAATACTCCCCAGTACTGTTTTTTCATGCTTTCTAACTCTTTTTTTATGATGCTGGATTTAGGCCCCAATATTTTTAGTGGTATGGTTTTGAGATTCTGCCGTCAGATGAAAGAAATCTTCATGAAAATTAGTTGGAAAGTAAAGAAGAGGGATCTCATTCTGAATGCCTATGTTAGATGAGAAATTTATCAAGAAAATTTGATAAATATAAACATTTTGCGATACCTTCTAATATGTATTTTTTGTAGAGGGCAAGCCAAGAAAAGGTGTGACATATCCATCAACTCTTGAATATTCTTCTTCAAAAAGTACAGCTGTTAAATCAGGCAAGTATTTGTATTGACTTTCCCTAACATCCATTCACAACTATCTGTCATAGCTTCTCAGTTGTATAATACAAAGACATAACTATTCAGAGGCAGAAGTTCATGCATTCATTAGTATGTTATCCAAATCATTCATGGTATTTTTTTATCTTAAGTATATGGAAATAATTTCAGACACTTTCTATTTTTTGTTCATACCATGTTTCACAGACTTACATTTCCAAATAACTTCTCTCTTGCTTCAGATCTGTTACAGAATATGATGTTGTACTGGTTATATGCTAGCATTTGAGGCTATACATGTAACTTTCTCCTAATGTTACTCATGTTATCTCTTGGGATAGTGCTGAGAGTATAATATTAAATAGTAATATAATACAAATGACAAAGACAGCAATGCACAGCCACTTAACTAAAAATGCTACAATAAAGAACTACTCTGTATAATCATTTTAGTCAGCATCCTACTCTGTAAGACTCAACTCAGTTTAAATAATTTAGTTGTTTGAAGAGGTCTTTGATCAAGTTTCACACTGGTGAGTAGCTGACATTCATGTGCACATGAATTACCTCTGCCACTGAAATGACACTAGGTTTTGCTCCCTCTTACAGCTGTATAAGGTTCAGACTCTTCCTTGGGGATGCAAACAAAAGGAAAGTCAATGTCCCATACTATAGGAAACGTGCAGCATCTTCTTCATGAACTCAAATGCCTGGCATTGGGTGCATTCATCCAAGACCATAGAGAGGTTACTTAGAGACTCTTCTCCTGTACATTATTGTTTTGTCCCTGGAAGAAAAGTACAGAGCTCTCTTCTCACAGAATCATAATGGTCAGAAAAGGTCACCAAGTGCAACTCAGCACTGCCAAGTCCATCACAACTATGTCCTTAAGTACCACATCTACGTGTCTTTTAAATATCTTCAGGGATGGTGACTCCATCACTTCCCTGGACAGCCTGCTCCAATGCTTGACAGCACTTTCCATGAAGAAATTATTTCTAATATCCAGTCTAAGCCTCCCTTGGAGCAACCTCAGGCCGTTTCCTCTTGATTGACTCCCACCTCCTTTCAGGTACTTATAGAGAGCCATTACAGCCCCTCTGAGCCTTGGGGGTTTTTTCCAGGCTAGAACAACTCAGTTCCCTTAACTGCTCCTCTTAAGGCTTGTGCTCCAGTCGCTTCACTGGCTTCATTGCCCTTCATCTTTTCACTTGAACAGGAGCAAACTTAAATCTCAAAGCTGTAGTTGTTCAGACCAAATATGTGTTGCTCAATTCCATGCCTTTAATTTGCAATACCTTTGCATTTACAATCAAATAGGTACAGAATTGTGTATTTCTTGACCACATATGCAGAAATTACTTGACCCAAATATTATGCACTGCTAAAGCAAGGGCAATACCTTATGAATCTTGACTCTTTCTAAGAATTGTTCATTAAATCACAGCTCATCATTCCCAAGTGGAGCCGTACTTGAAATATCAGCCAAAACATTTCACAGCAGACCAGAGACAATCACAGCCAGGATTGAGATCAGCAGGCTGTAAGCAATGGTGTCTTCCACCAGTGCCAAAACCACATAAGAATCAGTGTAGAAATGGGGAGCATTATCAGTCAGGGTTCTGTCACACAAACAAAATACCAGGAGCTTGTTCCTGCAGTGAACCAAAGACACAAGTCTTCACTTTGTTCTTGAATCAAATAGTGTGAATGAAAATGCCAGGATCCTAACAACAAAGTGCATTCATGCAGAGAAAGCCCAGGATTATCAGAGGAGCAAGCAACTATTACATCAAACCCAATGCCACTGCCTGATTTTGCCCAGCCTTGCCCCACAGGTAGCAAAGAGATCCAATGGTCACAATCTATCTTCCTCAAGCCCTACTTGGCCCTGTCAGCCCTTCTTAGATCTGCCACCTCAACTCAGCCATCTCAGCTGTTAGAAACAGCTTCTCTCTAAGATAAAAATCTCTGTAATATGCAGCCAGGGCCATCTCATGAAAGAGAATTTCCTATACTTTTTAATATTTAAAAAAACTACTTTTTTTCTTCTAATTTAATTACAGAGACCACACTGTTCACTGTGATACTTAAATCCATTATCCGCAGGAAGCAAAAGCAGACCTTTGGGTATTACACTCACTGCTGTCAGATTAACAAAAAATCCTGCTTCATACCTGATCAGCTGTCAGAGACGCAATTTTAGTCCTCCCAGACATGCCAGAGATTCATAGTGCCTGACATTTTTTTGAATGCTCCTGGTGATTAGAGTCCTTCTCAAATGCTGGGCACAGCATGAAAAGCCTTCCCAAAATCATAACTCTTCACAGCTGCTCAAAACTATTAAAAAATGTTTAGAAAAAACAGTACAAAATTTTAGGAAAACATTGACACTGCAGTAAATTCTCAAACAGTTTGATGCTGCCCAAAGACCTTAGAGAGTGAAAAAAAAAAACAAAAACGAGGGAAGAAGAAAATTCTCCAGTACTCAGTTAAAAAAGCAGAATCATTATTTTGTGAGGTAGTAAATAAACTTAATAAATATTCCAAGTATGTTGATGTCTCGGGTTTTAGAAATAAAAAAAGAACAAAAAAATACTCCTTTTCCTTCTAAGCCAGTACATGGCATTGAGGATTTGGCCCCATAATGATCTCAAAATATCAGGGAAGAAATAAATACATCTGAACATGAATTAGTGACTGAAAGATTGCACACTAACAAATATTTCCCAAACAACATACACATATCTGACCCTGGTTCTACTACTCAGAGGAAAAAAATATGATGCATTAAATCTTATGAGTATTGGCTTATTATTGGCAAACCCTCATAATTCTCACTCACTTCAGAAATTCTGTTGATACTGGCAGGAGCTCTTGGGCTGTAAAAATGCCTAAGTTGGGCATGAAGGATAGGGGGTGACTACTCCCCAGTCATTGCTTTTTCTCAGTAGGTGATAAAGCTCTGATAGGACTGCCAGACCTAACTGATGGCATGTGACAAGATGCCTTCCTTTGGGGACTGCTAATGTCTAAATGGGAGACTTGAAATTATTTTCCTACAGCACTGCCTTTTCTAATGTGCTCAATTTTGCTTCAGAGCCTAAAAAACCAGAGCAAGACCTAAAAGGCACAAAGAGTGCAGACACTGCTAAAACATCAGAAAAAGCACTGGACCAAGGTAAGGGTTGGGGATCTTGGTGCTCTTTATAGTATCCAACCCACCTAATCTGCCTTCAGGTGCTTGTAGGAAGCATTTTGACACTGGTTACACAGACAGCTTTACCTCCCCCATCCAACCTCCTCTCCACAGCCCCTTTCCCACCAAACCAAACTGCAATGGTGCTCAAAGGACTTCTGCTAATTCAGAGAAGAGGGCACCCACAGAGTTTAATTTCTGCTTGTGCTTTGTATGAGTTCAGGCTTTGTGAACTTGAAAATCTTGCATTATGGTTCTTGGTAATCTCCTATGTAGGGCACGTACCCTGCAAACCCTTTGAAGATACTGTGAAAGAGATGGGTACCCTGCCTACAGGAGCACTGGGAACAGCTACCCCCAAGAGCCCTCCTCTCGTGTCAAAGGATTCACAAGAAACTCAGCCAACATGCACCAAGGCAACAGCTTTTCTCTGCTCCTACTATGCTGCTTCCTCAGGTTTTCTGCTAATAATGTTAGCTTCCAGCTTCCTTGCTCCTCACAGACTGGGGTATAAAGCTGGCCAGTGAGCCTGTTCCCCACTCCAGCAGCACAGGATCACAGGGGAAGACTCACTGTGCCCTCTGTTTTCTTTCTTTTAGCACAGTTTCATGGAGCAGTACTGTTCAGCCCAAAAAGAGCCATTCATGCTGATTTTTTCAGCTGAGTTGTTTTGTTTTTCTTCTGAGCCCTCTTTCAGCATTATTCCATTAAAACTGTCCCAGATCTGAGTTTTTCACTGCCTAGCATTAGGTGATAATTAATCCACCAGACAGTTTCCCAACGATGCCTTCCAAAAGGAGAACATCCAGAAATAGCAATAAAATACAAGCTTGTGCTGTGCACCATTCCCTTCCAATGCAGACAGTGTGTCAGGCCATCCCCAGGGCTATCGGCAGGGAGGAAAGGAACAAGACCAAGGTTAACATGGAAAATACTTTGGGGCAGTTTTTGGAGCTAGATGGAAAAGATAACAGTGAAGAACCTTTTTTGGGAAAATTATTTGGAAGAATCTAAGCATGTTGATGATTTTTTATAAAGATATTTAGGATGTATATTTTGCAACTAGAATTGTCACTGTTCTCACAACAGATGATACATTTTAAAAGTAGTAGCAACTGTGAGATGAGTCAAACTTAGATGAGATTTGCACCTTCCAGGTGGTGCTCTCCCCCACTCTCCTCAGCCAAAGCCCTGATGCTCCCTGCCCTGGCTCCGACCCACTCCCCCAAACATCTTTATCTGAAAGTTGTTTTTCTGTCAAAAACATTTCAGTGCTGCAATTTTTTTCTGGTCTATGACTCAGATTGGCCATCTTTACTACCAGATTCCAGCTGATTTCCATTTATATAGACCTTCTAAGTGCTAAATTACACTGAGAAAAGATGATGCCAAAACAGAATCTACAACTGGCTGGTTGAACCATTCCATGGGCCTGAGACATCTGTCAGTTTGATAAATGCTCCTGGCCAAAGCAGGGAAGTGTAGGGGGAACATTAATGCTGCAACAGGCTGTAGTCAGAACTCTCTGAGAGCAGAGTGCCACACAGGCACCTGCACTACGCACCCACAATGAAGGCACTAATGGCTCCACATCTGAGGATGCTTGTGGGTATCCTGAAGAGAATGCCAGTTTTTGGGTTACCTTAAACATTGAGTGCTACTGCTGGTGCTTCCATACCTGTCACACATCCAGCCACAGTGACATGTCAATATTCCTGCAGGGGACACAGTCCACAAAGAGCATCAGACAACTCCAGTGCCAACCCCGGCCACACAAATGGCCACCACAACCCCTACACCAACCACCACAACAACAGAGCCTTCCACCACAGTGCCACAGCCAACCACAACACCTGCAGCAACCAGAACCACAGCTCCTCCTGCCAAGACTGGACCTGGACTGCACAGGATCAGAGATATGGGTCAGTAGCATGGATGTTTACATTGCTTTCCTGTGGATTGACAGCTGTCCTACAATTTAAGGAACAAGTTATACAGATGGATATACCATGATTTAGAGGATCACAAGTAATTCAGCATAGAAATACTAGGAGTGGAAAAAGATATGTAAGTCCAGCAGACCAATTAATGTGAGAGTGAGCTCTCCATCCACAAATGCTGTGATGATATGCAGGTATAGAAGTCAGTAAATAGTTCTTTGATTCTCATGCCTAGACTGAGAGTTAATCTGTTAGTCAACAGATAGGTGAACACTCATTTTAGAATTTATTTTGTGATAACTTTCAATGGATTAAAATTATAATATAATTTTTGTAACAGCTTTTGAATTTCAAAGATTAAAACACTGTGAAGGAATTCTCATACTTCTTTTTTGCACACCTGATTTTCCTTACTTTTTCCTTTTCCATTTATTATTATTCATTAGCATTGTGGAGTTTTGCTTCAATAGCTGAAAATCCAAATCTCTCATTTTTAGGTTCTAGCAGTGTCCACCCAGCATATGCATCTGTGGTAGCTGCAGCAGCAAGTAAGTATGGTGAACTAAGTGTGCCACAAGGCATGCAGCACAGTGTATTTTAGGGCAGCAATGATTCAATAACCTTTCAAGCCTCAGCAAACTCAATGGCTGAATCCAAGTTTGTATTTAAACTGAAAAACAGACGCCTGGCCTGAATGTCAAAGATGCTGATCATCACAGTTCTGAGGAAGCCTTTCTAGCGAGTATCTGCCCATTTCAGCTCTGACAAAAGCTGGGTTTTGCAGAACTTGAGACCAAGATTTTGCTGTTTGAATCATGTTTTCCCATTACTTCCTTCTGTCATACTCTTACAAAGGGAGACTTGATTTAGTTGTAAAATACACAACACAGAGGGCGGCATGGCCATCTAAGCTTAGGGCTGAAAGCTCTGAAATGCTGACATACATTAAAGTACTCTTCTCTCAAAAACCTCAGGCTGTGGTTCTGAGCCTGGCATCCATGTGATGTTATTCCTGGCTTGCCAGTTGTTATTGACAGCAGAAAAGTGGCTGCACAGAGCTCTGCATCGCGGTCCAGGAGCCAGCTCCCAATCCAGCCCACAGCCTGCAGTGCAAGTATATAGAGGTGTTTTTCCATGCACTGTGCAATTGCTCAGCTGTGCAGTCAAGAAAAGGAGAATATTTTCAAATGTTTGAAAGGTTCTGAGCATAAGGATATGATTGCTTTTGAGTGAAAAGGGAGCTGGGCTATCATTAGCTTTCATGCTCCATAGCTATTTCTGAGTGCTTTCAACTCAGCTTTCCTCTCACATACATTACTGCAGTCATCCCCACTGCCAAGTAATTCCCACAGCCAAGAACATGGCAGGGTGAATATCTTTTGGGTAATTCAGATCTTGAAGAGAAGCATAATGAAGTAAAATTCATTTGTGAGTGCAGAATAAAGGCAGCGCTGGAGGGATTAATCTTATCAATTTAAACATGCAGGTCAGTATGTGCATGGCAGGATTTACAGAAGTGACCACACAATTCAAAGGAGTTTAAGTTCTGCAGAAATCTGCTTCATTCAGTATCTAATGTGCCTGTTAACTTGGTTCTGCTTGCTGCTTTCTTTTCTATTTCCCATTCCCACAGGCTAAGCACAGAGGAGGCCTTTACTGTCTTTACTAGCAATTAGGAATCCCTGTTTGAGGTTCCCCAGACAGAAAGATGCATGTTGAGAGTAAAGTTTTGGCAACACTGAAATCAGTGGGAAGGTTGCATTTGTCTTCATTAAGACAAGTAATGTAGTCAAAAAATTGAAAGCAAACCCCAAACAAATCAAAATGAAAAAACAACTAAGGACCCAAAACAAAAACCTCTCAAATTTTCCAATGCTTTCAGTGGTCATTTAATTGTGATTTGGATACATCTTTCTTCATAATTTTCTTTACTGAAGTTAATTAATTCCCAAAATATTTAAGTGATCAGAGCTAAGAACAGGTTATTGTGAGCTGGAGTGGTAGAGACCCATTTTTGATTTCACAGACTTCATTGCTGGGATTATGTCCAGCATGTCAGTACCTGACATCTGGATTCCTGAATTCTCCTGACCCCTTCTTGATTCTGAAAGACAAAAGCTAGATAAATAAAGAAATACAGAAATTACAAATACAGTTTTGATGTTATGACCACACATAAAGCAGTTTATCAGTCTTCTCTGTCTGAGGAGCTTTTAGGACCCACTGCTATTATTCAGGCCAGAGTTTCTGGCTGTTGCTCTTAACCAGAGTTTGGCTTGACTGAACAGAATCAAATGTTCTCCTGTCCATCCTGGCTCACAGAGACTCACAAATCTACCTCTCACTGTGCATTGGTCATTTGCCTGCAAAAGACACCTCAAAAGTAAATAGCTGTGAAACAGAGCACAGTCAGAATGAACACACCATTTCCATTTCCAGACACTGGTACTGGCAATAGTTCACGGGAGCAAAAGAAAAGCAGGACTTGCAGATTAGAGCATGAGAGCAGGGGCAAAACTGATTCCCTAGTTCTTGCTGTTCTTTCCCCTTTATCTTCTGTTTGTCAAAGATAGAGTAACATAAAAAATAATGGAGACTCTGCTCCACTGCCAGACCCCTGCTCCAAAGACTTGATGTGCCAGAACTGCCAAAACTGCTAAATGAAAACACACCAATGTGACTAGTGTGCCCTATGACAGCTGGTTCCTGCCTGCCCTCCCAGGGCTTCTGCCTCTGTCCCATAGCACTTTACCCAGCATACTCCCAAGGGCTCACTTGCTCTCTCCCATCCCAGCTCTAAAAGCAATCCTTTCTTGTATGGCAACTTGGACCCTAGGTGAGGACTGGGACTAAATCCAGTGCTTCTGTGAACACTGCAATCATAAATCATGTCATGATCCTTGGTGCCACATTGAAGCACTGAGCTGGCAACCAAGCATCAGGCAATGATTGCCTGGTTACCCTCAGCTGAGGTGCTTTCCTGCCCTCTGTGCCCAGATGGGTTTGATGGTTGCATCTATTTTCAGACAGGGATTCTAAGCTGGGCACTGCTTACCATGGTGCACTACACAGATTTCATCCCCAGCTGTGACTTAATAGGGCAGTAAACAGAAAAGTGTTGAAAGGACATGAGACAGTGGTAGAGTAAGTGTTAGAGAGAGCATTGAAAGCTCTTCTCTAGCAGGAAGACCTCATGCCTTCAGGAAGCACTGGACAAACATTCAATCCTGGCACCAAGGAGAACAGGTGTTAATTTTTTTTGCTGCCTTTCTCCCCAAGTTATCCCTGATTACTCAAGCACATCGGTGTGCTGACCAAGTTGCAGATGGCCAGACATGTTTTGTGCACAGAGTAGCTGCTTTTCTTCTCAAGTCAGTTCTTGGTTTTTACAAGGTTCAATCTAAATTGCACATAAACTGCTGTTCCCATCACTTCCTGCCTCCACATTTCCCTGCTCACCACAGCACTTGCTTCCAACCAAGGTTTCTCAGCTCCACGACTTTGATGCTTGAAACAGTTCTTGGAATTTGTTCAGTGACTGTCCATCCCCAGTTTGTCACAAATTTCTGTTAGTCCTGGCTCAGCCTCCAGCTTGCACAGAGCTCTGTTTTAATGAACACATATTCCCATGTCACAGCCTCACTGGCATCTCAGGCTTGAAGGAAGGTCAAGGCTTGAAACCCAGAAGTGCAATACCAACTTCTCCTCCTCTACCACTACCGTGTTTGCCCCAGCCAACAAAAGCCTGGCAGAAAGCAACTTACTGCAGGGATGGGGGTAATGTGCCTTTGGGAGGTAGAGCAAGAGGGAGCAGCCCCACAGCCCAGCACAGTCATAAGGTGCATAGAGAGAAATACAACATTAAATTAAAATTTAAAAGTGGCATAAAATACTTAGATACTGAGGTAATCTCTCTTTTACTCTCTTGTGCTCTGTTTCTACTGACCTTGCAAAGAGTGTTAAATACACATTGGGGGCTCAGTCATGGCAAACATGAAACAAGGGCAGCTCTGAGACTCAGAGTTAATTTTCTACCACCACTTTGGCACATACTGATCTCCTGTGTGTAAAGCCTACCCTGCACAATCCCATACAACACTGACTGCTGCACACACAGATTTTTTTCCCTCCAAAATCTGAATGCTCAGCCTGGTATAGCTGTTGTCCATCTGGAGCCTTGCAAGCTTAGAGTTTAAAAACCTTGCCAGTTTTGGGAGATGAGCCCATTACTTCCATAAACAGGATCTCTTTGGCATCTGGAGTTTACAAGGTCTCTCAGGACAGCTCCTAGAAATCCCAACAAATACCTGCTAGTGGCCTGAAAGGTTCAAGTTTGGGTCAAACACAAGCTACTTACTGTCCCTAATTTTGCAGTGTCAAGTTCCCAAGGAGCAGCAATTCCTGTTTTCTGAGAAAGCCATTCAAAATGGTCTCATTGATGACATCTTATTGATAAATTAACCGCCCAGACCCCTGTCCAGTGTTCACAGAATTAACTAGAACATTCCCACTGATTTCACCAGGCTTTCAAATTAATCTTTCTGGGAAAACTAATGAATTAAGGCTTGTTAAAGGATAAGTTTGTTAACAGGCTTCTTAAGAATAACTAATGAAATGAAAGGCATGAATAAAGACACGTTTTTCATCTGCAAATGCTTTGAGCCTTTAGTATTTTTGAACAATGGGAATTTAATAACCCAACCACCTTTAAAAAAGTCTTTTGTGCAGAAGATATGTCAGACACATGAATTCTCCCACATTATTTTTTCACTGTCTCATTACTTACAGTCTGCCTGCTTGCTCATATCCACTTAATCTCTGCAGAAAGGGTAGTATCTGGTCTTGGGGATTGTTTTGGGGTTGGGGTTAAAAGCTTCCTCAAACAACCAAGATAATTGGATGGTACTGAAATAAACACAGATCACTAGTGTGAGTGAGAGAAAGGAAACTACAAAGGACACCAAACCACAGAATTAACTGCAGATCTTTTAAATGCAAACAAGAGACCTTTACAAGTAATATCTGTAACTGAAGGGAACGTTCACAAGAGTAATCTGTATGACAGACAGAGCAAGACAATCCTTTTTAAGCAGGCTCAAAAAAATCTAGTTACTATCTAAGAAAGTCTATAAATGACAACTCCATATATGACCATTAACTCTGACAGCTGTAAAGTGAGATTCAGTGAAAAAGCTTGGTAGGAGTAGTACTGAACCAAACATGGTTCAGTAAATAAATCACACTTTTCCACTTTGATGTCTACTCAGGACAGGTTCAGGCGGCACAAGGAAGAGGACAGAATACAGGTATGTTTTAATTTAACAACAACCAGTAGATTTTTACTGCTCAAATACTAGAAAATCTTTTGTTGAAGTTCCATGTGCTAACCAATATAATATTTTCAAAGCATTCAGGGGCATTTCCACCTCTGCAAGTAACAGGAGTATTTTACAACACAATATAGGTAAAGGCATTGCAGTCCTCCTCTATTTCCTCCCCACAGATATTTTTACCACTTTACCAAGTTATGCAGTAACACACTGTTTTTCCCTCCTAACCGTGTTCATAGCAGGAGGATATCACAGTGGTCATTGCAGGACAATAGTGTAACTTTAAAGGAAAAAAGTAAACAAGATTGATTAAACATGGAATTGTTCTCAAAACAGTAGTCTAAAATAATGTATAGAGCTTTTTTTATAACGTTTGCTGTTGCCAAATGAGAGGTGAACATTGTCTGTGTAAATTTGCAGGACTAGGGCCTGACCCAGCTCACAGTAACTAAGCACAGGTTCCAGCAGACCAGCTAACAGCTGCACTGTGCAGCACCTGCTAACATTTAAACTCTTTTGCCAGCCTCTTTCAGGCCTTTCTTTTCTTTTTCTTTTTTTTCCCAATTAATTAATTGCTTCCATCTTCCTTTTCTTTGTGATTTGAAAATGTGCAGAAAGACAATTTGGGGCCACTGAGTCCCTTAGGATGATGCTTCTCTCTCCCCAGCCACTGGCATCTATTTAACCTCGTGCCTCTCTGTCTGACCCCGCAGGTGCTCAGCGCCAAGAGCCTGTTGCCACCTTCCAGAGGGCTGCCAGCTCTCCAGTCCACCTGGGTGAGCAAGACTGCTGGCAGCAGATTTTCCACTCTCTTTAACAGTTTTAGCAACCACAAATAAGCCCAGTGTGTACTGCACATTGTTTTCCTGCATCCTGGAGGAGGACCAGGACAAGACTCATGCACTGAATGCCAACTAGCAGCTTCCTGAAAGGGAAAGGCAAAGGAAAGCTCTGTCTCTGGTGACTTGTTGTTTCAGGCCATGGGAATCAACATCTACAAAGTGTTTTCAAATTTTCTTATTTGTTAGTCAAAGCAGGAAACAAACAACCAGCTCTGTGCAGCCTATCAGATCTTCAATAGAGCTAGATCTTCTGTTCCTGTGATTCCCAGAGACCTCTAGGCTGACAGTGCAATTAGAGGTTCTTTTAATACTAAGGGTAGAAACACCACCTGTACTGTTTTCTCTTCCTGGCAATGCAGTTGACACTTCCCCAGCAAGCAGCCCAGCCAGCAGGCACTTTGTAAGGCTGAGAACTTCCCAGGGGCTCCAGAGCTCTCAGCACACACACCAAACACTCCCTGTCCCATGATGGACAGCAGAGTTTCTCAGAGACAGATTTTGTCTGGCAGCACCAGGGTGGGGTGCGGGGTTGCAGCCCCACAAAGCCCCAACAATGGAGCAGAGCAGGTCCCATGGTGGTTCCCAGGTGATCCAGGCTGCCAGGCAAGTCCCCAGCAATGAGGCAGGTCTAACCGGCTGGGGCAGGGTACCGGGTAAGAGAGCTCAGCTCTGGGTGTAGACAGCAAGGCACAAGCCAAGGCACAGGTACAAGGAGCAAAGGTGTTGCTGCAGGGAAGAGCCAAGAGGTTGCCCACATTGAGGTTAGAGGATGTTATTATGCAGGATGTGTTGTTATCTTTCCAGATAATTCCAGCCAAGTAATCTCACCCAGCAATCTCCTGATCAAAATGACAATTTGTAGTTGACCTAGTTGCAGCATATTTAAAATGCACTCATCCTAAGATGTAATCCATTCCCTCACTTTTCTACTCCTCCTCATTTCAATCTCCTTCTCTTCCTTCTGTTTTCCATCTGTATTTGTCTTTCTCATACCTTTTTGGCTGTACAACAGGATGTGGTGGCTAGCCAAATACAGAAAAACGAGAATGCTGCTGAGTCTTACTTAGATCAAAATCAGTGTTTGAGCTCACCTATTTGCTGAAGGCACCTTAAGGTCACCCTAAAGTCGTTACAAAGCACAAATTTCCCATCATAAATTATTCTGTTTTCTTCATCACAGAAAAAGAAGGAAAACAAATACAAACACATAGTTGCTGTATTCCCAGTAAATCCTGACCCTTTTTTCAGACCAGAATGTAGCCACTAAGATGTGTTGCTTTCAAGCAGCAAATTTTTTTAACAATCAAAGGAAATTTCCTGAATGTCTTTGCTTTCTTGGAAAGGCAACTTGTTCTTCTCGATCCCACCAAGTGTGTGCTAGCAGCAGCAGTCAGAGGGTTTGGCTGTCCTGTTGAGGAACTTCCTCTCATAAACTCAGATTACCAAAAAAGGTGTGCTGGGAAAATGCCTTCCCCAGCATACCAGTTACTTGTGCCATGCACATTAATTCTCTTGAAATCCCATACTCACTTAGTCTTGAGTTTTCAAGAATGTTTTTCAAGGCAATTATACTGCAGAGTTTTGTTGGTGGTGTCTTTCTTCTTTTTAAAGACCCCAGTCTTCTGGTATTTTAAAGATCAACCCTTTTTTAAATGGGCATCTTCAAGTGAGGGGAAAAAAAGCCCTAGTTATAAAAACTGTCATTTCATTTTCAGATTTTCAGATATGCATTTCATGGACAGCTTTCTTCATTAAGTGTCTAGGACAATATGCAAGAAATAGAGCTTTTGCCTGGATAAACAGGTCACTCAAAAAGCTGCATATTATGCATATTTGCAGCCAGCTACTCCAAATTCTAGGTACTTATCTTGTGTTCTTAGTACTTATCTTCTTCATTAGAATAGTAAACTGCCACAGAAAGTTCTACAGGGGTGAACTGAGAAGACTGGTTGAAGAAGAAATAGACAGCTCCTACCCACAGGGATTTGGACAGACTAGAGTACCTGTGGACATCTGAGCTGAAGGTGTTAATTTTTAATCTAGAAAAACCTCAGCATTGCTCCTAAAAACCAGTCTTTTTCAGCATCTGCCTTTCTGAAAAACATCTGCCTGGCTTTTGTAAACAGCCAAAGATGTTAAAGAAGCCTGGTTTCTGCGGATGCTCCCTGAAGTGGCAGCAGAAACAAACCCATGACAAGTGAGATGGGCACATTATACTGCCCTGGTCCTTCAGCTCACATCACTACATATGAAGAAAAGAGGGCAAATCTTTATACAGCTCCTCAGCTGGTTCCACATGCCATACAGTTCTTACTGCTTTTAACAGGTTTGCCACTGCAAGTCACAGAGCAGCATATTTGTACAGAACATTCAACAAGTGCGGGTCTTCTTCGTAATTTGCTCTTTGTCTGACTTTGTATGAATCCTCCTTTCTCACAGTCACTGGGTGCTCCTCCAGCCTGGGAGGAGCAAGCACACCTTTTGAGATTATCTACTCAAAAAGTGGTTTCACTGAAATTTGTTCTTTGTGGCAGCATTCAGGAGACATGTTGGCCGCTGGTAACAAATGAGCACCAGTTCTTCTCTGTGGGTAGAGTCCCCCTGCTCTGCAACCATCACTCCTAGCTCCTGTGGCTGCTGTTTGCTCATGACTCTGCTGAAGGATGTAAAAAACTGGCAAACAAAACTGACAGAATATAGGAATATTCCTCCTGGATTTCCTCTTGTTTCTTTTCCCATCACCCCAGGCCTTCCCTTCCTTCACTCTATTTTTCCTCCTAAGCAAAATCACAAAAAAACCTCTGTATGCATCATGATTAACATAGCCCTTTGCTTTCCTCAGTTTTTAGATCCTTCACAGGGTGTTTAAGTAGTGCTCAGCATAAGGAGGAAAATCACCCTAGCAATGAAACATGACAGGATTCCTCCCACCTTAAGGGAGACCACACATCCTATACAGCCATCAGCCTCATCCAACAAGTCTCCCTCCCAAAGAGAAGCTGATGGCTCCTCATTGAAAGGCAAGCTAAGGACAAGGCTCTCTCTAGGCTGGAGGACACTGGCAAGCCCATGCATAACTTTGTTGAAGCCTGCGTTGTAGTTCACCCACTGGCTCCAGTCAAGGGCACACCAGCTCTGTGCAGATTATTGGGTCTTCAATAGAGTTAAATCTTTTCTTCCTGGGACTCCCAGGAACTGTTTCTGTCCTAGTCAGATGCGAGGGCATTCATCTGGCTGCAGCCTAGGGCAAAACATTCACATTTGGGGAACATCTTTCAGCAGGTTCCAAAAACAAAGACATTTTGGGATTTATTTGTAAGGGCAGCAATTTTGATTAAGTTATCCATGCCTAATTGGGGGCAAGGAATTTGTAGACAACTTCTTTGTGTTTAGGTAGGCCGAGGGGGATAAAGAAATTTGTAGGTGAGAGGTACTAGCAGATTTTCAGTGAAAAACAACTTAAACAAAACAAAAATATACTGGGATCTGTGCTTCAGTATCAATGCAATTTAGAGGAACAAGACCAAAACAAATCTAGAGAGGTGTAGTTAAAACCTTAAAAAAGGTTAGTGCTCTAAGGGCAGTGATATAAGTCTCCTAATTATGGCTTGAGATGTGCACATAAAAGTTCCCAGGTTTACTGATTTCCTCAGCTCCTAAATTTTTAGTATATGTTATTGTCTGAACTGAGCTTTCTAAATTGAGTCAGAACTTTGTGATCTCTAGTATTTGAACTATTATCAGTAATTTTTTTTTTTCTCTTTCATGTGTGAAAGCAATGGAAATAGACTCATGGAAACCTGGACTGAGCCTTTTTGACACAGGTAAATATTTAAAGCATCTAGTAACTAGACTGGGAGTAAATGGTTTCCATCACACACGGGAAAAGCAAAATCTATTTATTCAATAGGCCCATGACACTGGTGATAAGAATTTCATTTTAAAAAGTAATTATAGCATTTAAAATTATTAATAAGGCATGCTGTTTACATCTTGGCAGATTATTCTGTGCTTTTGTCACTCAAGTGCCTGCTTAAAGCAGGAGCAGAAGAGATGAGCTCTGGAAAGAGTTGGCAGCTACACTACAGGAAAGGGGTTCTAGCTACCGAAAGCCATTTGTATATGAGAAGGTATTTTGGGAATGCAACAGCTGAGATCGCAGTGTAGAACTGTAATCAGTGAAGAACATGACAGATTATTCTGATGTCAATGTGCTTAGGGAAGACATTCAGTTAAGAAAAGGAGAGTTTATATCAAAGGTGAAGAATAATGAACATCATTGAAATTTTCTGACATTTTAGCCTTAAAAACTGACAATATGGAGATAAGAATATTTTTATGAGTACTGGTGAAGGAAAAAACCACTAAATTTGTAACAGGCTCTAGTAGCAACAAGGCCAAAACTTGTACAACCCTTAATCAGGAGCAGTTCCCAACTGCAGATTTAACAGCTCCTGTTCCTTGGGAACGTTAAAAGCAGACTACAAAAGATGCAGACCAATTCATCACGTGGTACTCTCCCTCTTACAAAGTGCCTGACCATCCAATACAGAGATCTTTCCCACCACTGCTTTTGATACTGAAGAGGGCTGTGCTGCTAGCCCTTGTAAAGGCCATTTCCTTGAACACTCTTCTTGCTTCAAAGCCCTTAGTGTGCTTATTCAGGAAAAGCTACAGCATGAGGGCCAGGGTGCAGAGGGATATTTTGAGGCAGAAAATGACAGATTGCATTAAATGCGATGAGAGGTTAGGCATGGGGGAAGGGATGTTGTATCAACAGTTTCTCAGCAACTGAAGTGCTGGTGTAGACCAGTGTGATAAAGTCTGATGAATTCAGATTGTCACTTCAAAGGAGTGGTTTCTGGCGTGGATATAATCACTGTTGTCTTACTTAAATGAATGGGAAGTCTAATCAGTATGGACAGCTGTGACAATCAGCAAAGGGAACTTTAATTAGCATGGTGTAGACTGCCCATGCAGTGAGCTGAAATTCCCATGGTAATACCAACATTAAATTGGACTGGCAGAACAGGCAGGCCCATAGAGACTGACCACCGCCCCCAATTAGCTGGGGAAGAGTATTTGGTGGGTGACCTTATTGTTCCACAAAGCACAAATCAGCCAGCTGACCCACAACCTTCAAGAACTGATATTTGCACTGGCAAATGAAAATGAAAAATGCTGCACTGCCTACACTTGAGTTTTCCATGCTGACAAAGCTAATGTCAGCTATATGCCTGGGAAAAGAACATGGATTTTACAGGATGTAGATAAAGGCATGAGGCAAATAGCTAACTATGAATTATCCTTCATATACAATTTAGTTGCTAAAATGGATGGTACATGTTAATTTCTAATTTCACTGCAGTGTTAAATCCACCTACTTTCTGTTCTGCAAATAAGACAAGGTGTGGGGTGGGGAGGAACTGCACATATGGGATACCAAGCTGGCACATGTGAGGTATACAATGTGCAGGCTGCAGGATGAAGCACGGCTTTGGTCTGTTGCTGAGGAACTATTGTGTGCCTGTGTAATTAAAGGCTGTACAGGAAGGCAGGCTGATGACTATTTCAGGTTTAAAACAAACAAACAAACAAACCCAATCATGTGGTTGACAAAGAGAGACTGCAGGGCCAAGTCACATTGCCTTTAATTACCACATCAGATAAACTAACCATAAACTTGCACAAGACTTGCCTTCCTTCAATGGCAGGTTTGGTCCTTGTGAGTAAGGCCTTCAGGCTTTAGAGAGGTCAGAAATGTTTCCTGCAGCAGATATCACCAAATGCAACTGTTCGGTGTCACCCCTGCTCCACATCACTTTTCCTCAGTCAGGAAGCCGCAGGCAGTGCTGCCCCAGCTCCACCACTCTGCCCTTTCTTGCTAGTGTTTCTCTCAACCAAATGGGCTCCCATGGGCAAATACACAGCATCAGGTGCACTCTTCCCTGTTCCTTTCCTGGGAGCTCATCCCCAGTGCACTATACAAGAGGCACAAGCCAGCAGGGCTGGACAGCAGCTCCAGCCACAAGAGATGAAGCCAGCCAGAGCCTGGCTTGCCAGCCAGCTTTTGAATGCATCCAGCCTGCTCTGGCACTAGAGGGCCAGCTCCACTAACGGTGGGAGAGAGGCATTTCTGTCACAAGAGCCAGTGCCAGCATGGCTGGAGAGATCCTATTCCTAGTCCAGAAAGCATCCTGTCCAAAGTTTGGGCAGGAGCACAGGAAGGCTGCATGTGTAGGCACTGCAGGCATCACATACACAGTGTCAAAAAGCAAACCAGCCCTGGGGCTCTCCTAACCTGGCCAGACATAGCAGGGAAATCCTCAAACAAAACACACAAAGCAATCACCAACTCTTGCTGTAAACAAAGCAGGACAACTCTGTGCCCTTTGCCTGCTTCACTCACAGGCAGCCCCGTGGGCTCCCATACAAGGCCAAGTACAGTGCTCCAGCTAGTTCCAAGTCCTGGCTTTAGCAGCAGGCAACAGTAGATGCCCGGGGACAAGCAAAGCAGAGGGAAATCACTGCCTTGGTGCTGCTGTTAGCAGCTCTATTTAATCTCTGCAGCAGAAACTTTGTGCACTGGCAGCTGAATTTCAAACTGAGAAGCCTAAGCTCCCCTGTCCAATACAGATGCTGCTGTGTGCTGAAGCAGGGATCAGGTACCAATCAGGTCAGCTTCACACCAGGTCCTGCATACTCAGACTTAATACAGAGACCCTGACCCAAAACTATGTGCAGCTTTCAACATGCAGCTAGAAGGATCAAAAATGTTGCATTTGGCAATTATGAGAGGTCAATTTTTAGACTTAATTGGAATAGAAATAGGAGTGGTTACAGAGGAGGATGGAGCTGGTACTTTCCTCCATTTTCTTCACAGTACTCTGCCTTATTATGGCTTGGTCCTAATACCTTCAGCTTAGGCTGTTACACCTCCCATCACATTCAGGTGGTGACCTTCCCTGATGTCCCTTCACATTAACTGATGCTCTCATGCTTGGCTTGATCATGGCTGGCTGCAGTGGAGAGACAAACTGTGGTACCTAGTAATTGCTCATCTTTTTCTTTATAAAGCTCACACTTTCTAAACCTTTTCACTGTGTCTCTGAAGCCAGTAATCTTTTCTCAACTTACTTGGTGATGAAGATTTAAGGAAGTCTTCCTCCTACTTTTCTAAAAAAACTTAACATGCCATTTACAAAAATAATAAGCTGTTGTGCTGTTCTTTAGACCAACAGCTTTCTTGGCAAGTGTTCCATTTGTAGCTCATCTGATCGTTGCTGTCTCTTCTGAGGATTATCCCAGCTAAATCCCCTTAATCTTGTCATGCTGTACTGAAAAGAAACAGCTCTTTGCCCTTGCTTGGAAGGGGGATGCTGGACTGTAAAGCATTCAAGTCATGAGTGAATTTCAGCATTTTTAGACCTTCTGACGCCAGCCTAATGGTGTCCTGTGAGTCGGTACCTTTCACAAGGACATCAGTTCATATTTTCAAGGCTGCTACCACCCAAACACTTCACTGGAATCCACTAGCAATGCACAAGACTTTCTTCCCAGCTCTCTGTTACCCTGTCTATTTTGTGCTTTGCAAAATAACCCAGACTTCTGGGGGCACCTGAGGAGCTGTGGCTTGCATTGCTTCCCCAGCTGTAACGAGCTGGAGTGAGCTGCTGCCTGTGCCTTCCTCTCCAGACAGAAAACAACATGATAGATCTGCTGTTTATCCACTTCAGACCTTGTACAGTTCATTGCAAGGCACAGTGAGCCAGCAGGGTGGCAGCACTGGTTCTCAGGAGAAAACTGATGGGAGCCCCCACCCCACACCGTGGCCACCAGCCTCTGCTCCTGAGGAGCCCACTACTTGTGCAAGATACTCCCAAGCCCTTGCAGTTAGGGGACTCAGTCCCCAAGGGGAGCACCTCAAAGCTGATGCTAAGAGAGATTTTGGTGGCTTTCCTAGAAATGTCTCTGGTCTTGTTTTACCCCAAGAGTGATGTGGATGAAAAAGAATGTCCTCCCCATCCTCATCTCCTTCCCACATCAATCCTCAGGCCAGGGGGTCTCTGCAGTGACCCTGTTGCCCATTTCCTTAAAGAGCAAGGGCAGCCACCAAGCACACACTGATAGATGCTTTCCTTTCTCTGCTTAGGCTACAGTACAAAGGAAGAATTGAATCCAAAGACGCTGGAATCCATCTCCCAGGGGAATCAGAGTATGTACTTCAGAATTAACTTCATAATTAAGCAACATGATTAATTACATATTGCTAGTATGCTTTCCAATTAAATAGCAGAAGGTAAGTTTTCAAGAAAGCCTAAGAAAAAACCAAGAGCATATTTTTCTCTTGTAGAAACAAAGTGAGCACTCTCTGCTGACCCCTCTTATACACAGAATTGGTTTTTGCTTCTACAGGGAAGGAAATAACATGCAAAATTTAGCTTACCTGGACAGTGAGATAGTGGCTGCTCTCTACCGCCTCTTCCCAGGCAGTGTCAGCTCCATGCTCCCCAACATGCAGAGCTTCTTCACTCAGGTACTTTGGTGGCAGAGGACAGCAATCCAGTGTGCTGCAGCCAGGGTTAGATGAGCAAGCCCTGCTGACCAGAGCAGGCTCCCATGGCTATGCTGTGTGCAGGCACCCTTCCCACAGCAGTGGGTGGGAGAGAAGGAAACTATCTGAGAAAGGGACCCAACGCCTGCCACAGCCAGGAGAGAGAGAACATAGAGGGAGCATCAAGGACCACTCAGGTTCTGAGAGGAAAATGCAGATTTCCCTACTCTGAAATCTTCTACAGCCCTTTAAAAAAGGCAGATGTACCCATTAACTCATCTTTAGTTGAGGCCTAAAGTAGCAGAAGAACGAAAAAGCAAGTTCTTAGTGGACAGATGGGGTTGCCTGCTGCCTCTTCATTAGAAGCCACCCCAAAGAGAGGGTTTACCCTTCCAACAGTGCCTGGGTCCTCACTTGCCCATTCTTGGGCCACTGGACACTGTCTGGGCTCTTTACAGTAACTACTGCACCAAATGTCTACGCAATCCCACGCATTCCTCTTAATACTTAAAGAATTCTTTTCCCTACCAAAGACGTCAAATACACTCGAAACTGATACAGAAATAAAGGAAAGAAGAAAAAGGGAAGGCTCTGCCCTACAGACCCCATTGCACTGCAGGAAAACAGAGCTTGGTGCAGAGGAGATGCCAGCAAGGACAGCTGTGTTTCCAGCAATTAAACTGAAATAAGTCACATGAGAAACAAAATTTTCATCCCACTGATAACTCTAGGACCATAAAAGCCCTAATTCAGATCTTGCCTCCCTGAAAATCAGAAAGTGCTCACCTCCCTACGAAGCACCTCTAGTCTGTACTCTTGCAGTGTCTCTCTCGTGTCCCAGCAATGAATCTGAATCCTCCCCAGAAACCAAGTCTGTCTATAAGTGTATGTAAATCTTCGCCTCCCCAGACCCTGCTGGCTAACAAACTGCCCACTTTCTGCATATAGATCTCATGAACTAGTTCCCTTTGAAGGACAAGAAATTCAGGAAAACTTGGCTGTTAATTGAGGTATTTAATTTGGGTTCCCGACCTTGCCTCACGATCTGCTGTGAGCGGACATAGTTCTCAGTCACGCTCCTGTAATTCAGCATTATTAGAATTAGAAAAAAGAGACAGCTATGGGAGAAAAAATTGAAGGTAATGAGATGGGAGGCAGTTGCATAAGCCACTAAGAACAATTGGTGCTTTGTAGCCTTTGGGCTACCTAATGATTAAAACACAGTAGCTTGAACAGTCTGATTGGTAGGAGGCATCATCAGAGGGAAATCAAGAGATGGGGATGACCCAGACGCTGGAGGGGGAAATGTTAATTAGCGCTCTAGTAAGCCAAATTTTGGTCCCGCTCCCATTGCAGACCAAAGATGAATTTTTCACCACTAACTTGCAGAAACATGAAGGCAGACTGGCAGTGATGTTGACAGCATTTGCAGCACAAAGATGGGGTTCATCAGTGTAATTAAAGGGAAGAGTTTGGGTACTGGCATACATTTTATAGGACATTGCTTTCAGTCTAGAGAGGAAACACACAACAGCACACCGCTGCTGCTGCACATATGGGTACAAGGCTACAATAACATGCAAAAGAACAGCCCCCACTCAGTCTGAACATCCCAAGCAAAATCATCATCTTTGACCTTAGCTCTAGCCCAGAAGGAAAGTGATGGACAACTCTCATTCAGAAATGCAGAGCTGCCAGGATTGCTGTCAGTAATCCTGGATTGCAATCGCCTTGAAGAGACCCAAGTGTCCTTCCCAGTGCACATCCCAGGTATCACACATTTCAGGAACTTCTCTCCTTCTGAGCACCATTAATACAGTAACTGTTCCTGTTATGTCTATTATTACATCAATTAAGTCTACAAAAGTGTCACCACAGAAATCCCCTTATTTGTGCTCTGCAGGTGGCCAGACCACAAATTCCAAGCACCATGGCTGGTTTTACAAACTCCCATCACCCCTGGGCTGCAAATAAAGCGTGCTGAGCCCGAGACATGGCCCCAAGGGCACAGGATACACAAGTCAGCTTGGTCCTGTGGGGCTCTCAAAATGCAGTGCTCCCAGACTGACCCCTGTGAAAAGATTCTTGCCCTTTCATCACACAGTCAACCTCAGATGTTGTATGGGACAAAGTCACGCCAAGAACTGTGTTAACCAACGAGTAGGACAGACTTGAGCTGCCAACTGTGACTTGTCCTTGTCAAAGGCTTTTTTGCAGAGTTTACACAGCAGGACAAGTCACTGGATGCAGAATTTTCAGGCTTTTGCTGCTTGCAAGAAGCAGAGCAATCAGAAAGAACTAAAAATATATTCTGTGTTTTCTTTATCTCTCCTCAGATTGCAAGGTTGATTTGTCCTTCTTAATGGATGGGAGCTGGAGCATTGGCAAACGCCGCTTTCAGCTCCAGAAGCGGTTCCTTGGAAACGTGGCTCAAGCTCTTGGCATCGGCAGCGCTGGTCCTCTGATGGGCATTGTTCAGTATGGGTAAGAGCTTCCCAGACATTCCCATTGCCCCAGGACATGATTGCACACTGGCAGCTGTAGCTCTAAGCTGATATGTGCTAAAGGCCTCAACAGCTTGCACTGAGGAGCCCGGTAGCACAGACAAGCTCTGTGGCTTTTGTATGTGAAGCAAAACATTGACATTTGCTCTAATTTCTCCTTTTAGTGATGACCCTTCCACAGAATTTAACTTAAAAACTTACACCAACTCCAAGGATCTAAGGAATGCCATTGAGAAAATTCAACAGAAAGGGGGACTTTCCAATGTTGGTAGGTGATGGGGCTGCTTGCACATCCTCAGCTTAGGGAGGGCTTCAGGGCCTGGGCTATAGCAAGTCCACAACTCACAGCATACAGACGCTGGGACCAAAGAGTGCTTAGTGCTAGGGCTGGGCTGGAGAGAGAGAACTGCTCCCTCCATGACCTGAATATGTTGATCCCAGGCACTGCAAATCCATGACAGGACACACCTGTCTCCTTGTGGGCAGTGGGGATCCTTGGTAACCCAGCTCATCACCCCCAGCCTCTCTGGGGCATAGGGAGAGGGTTCAGTGCAGTGGGGCTCAGGAAGCACAGGCACCAGTAGCATGGTCTCCCCAGGTGCTTACACAGCCACAGAAACTGCTTTCCCCAGCTCTCTGCAGCCTCTAACACTTGAGTCAGCTCTCTGCCTACTGTTTCATGGGATATTATCAGACAGAGTGCTTCCAGATCCATAACTCTGCCTCAACGCCTCTTCTATTGCAGGGAAGGCACTTTCATTTGTTAACAAAAACTTCTTTCTGGATGCTAATGGAAACCGAGGTGGAGCACCCAATGTGGTTGTAGTGATGGTGGATGGGTGGCCGACCGACCGAGTGGAAGAGGCCTCCAGGCTGGCCAGAGAATCAGGGATCAACATTTTCTTTGTCACTGTTGAAGCAGCTGCTCAAAGTGAAAAGCAGAATGTTATTGAACAGAACTTTGTGGACAAGGTACTTAGTGGGCTGAGTCTGACCAGGAGCTTGGCTCTGACTAAACTTTCCAACCTACTTCATTCAGGGCATTTCCCTTTCCTTCTTACCACTTATGGTTATTTATTTTCCTTCTTGTACATACTGTCTTGAGTTTCTCTGTACAAAATTCAGGCAGTAATGCTGAGGTCAGAAAGGGAATGAAGTCAGTAAAGTCCTGGTTTAAGGTACATCATCGAGCAAATGCCTTTTGATGGATTAATCCTTAGCACCTGCAGTTTTACTGAGACAAGCGGTTTTCCAAATACACAGTAGTGTGACAAAGTACAGTTGCAGCCTGAGCAATGTGAAATTGTTTGTTTTCAAGGAAACTCCTGCTGTGCATTGCCCACTAGGGAAAGGGTGAGGAGCCCTGTCAACCTGATGTCAGTGCTGCATTTACAAACAGGTCTCACACAAGCAAAGGTTGGCACAGGCACATCCTAGTTTTTCAGCTACACTGGATAACTCAAACATTCTCCTTTCACTGTTGATGAAGGATATTTTTCAGTTACCTCCTTCTGCTGCTATGGACTTCATGGTAGCTCTCAGAAAAAAGGGTAAATCCCTACCATGTGCAGAAAAAAAAGAGAATGCAAGCTTTGATTGATTTGTATTTGGCACAAGCACTGTCTGCTCAACAGTGCTTCAGGACAAGCTGGTATCCAGTTAGGGTAGGAGGTTATCTACCGAGTGGCAGACCAGGCTTGGCCTAGCAAACAGGGTTATCTGGTATTTTCAGAAAACAGATTCCCATCTGAGTTGGGTTGCTCTGCCATGAAGTAAACTCCCATAAATTTTAGAGCTGCTCCAAAGAGCTGCACTGTCTCTGCTCAGCATATAATTAGATTGTAGTCTCATTTGAATTTAATGTTTTTAATGTTTTTTAAAGAACAAAGCTACAGTGAGTGTCTGCAAACCTGCCAGGGACACATCAGAAGTGAGAGTAGAGTGGGCTCAGAACAGGAAGTAAGGAGAGAATGGTGGCTTGATACTGCTGCATCATAACACTAACACAAAAGTGAGTAAGAAGAGCAAATGCGAGCAGGACACCATGAAGAGCCCAGACTAGAGGGAACTGTAATTCCCTAGGAGCTGCTAGGCTTTATGCAAGTCCAGGCCACTGCCTTGGTCTTTTACAACAGTCAGATACACTATCACAAAGCTGACAGATAAAGCCTGGCTTAACAAAATATTCTCACCCAGAGATCTGAGAAATTTGCATTTAAAAGGCACTAAAGCCTAAGACAACTTGATGCAGCCTGTTTGTATCACTCCCCACCTCGCCCCACCCTTCCCCTCCTCCACCCTTTGGTCTCTTCCACATCCTCTTCTGTGCCAGCCCTACTTCCTACCCATGCTCACCTGACTCCCACTAACCCTACAGAAGCCTCCCGCAGACCTGGCCCTAATGAGTATTTACTTATAAAAGTCAATGGGGTTTTTGGCAGAGCCAACACAATGAGCCTGGGATTTCTCTGCTTAGAAGAGCATGAACCAAGTTATCCTCAGCTTAAGCCCCAGGTTTCACTTTAAAGCAGTAGGGTTTGTCAGTGGGCAAAACTTTCCTGCTTGTCCTGAATGATGGGAGCTGAAGTTGCCACCTGGCAAACACACAGGCTCCTGCACTGTCCATGGGAGCCACACTAAGAGAGCAGCTCTGTGATGTGGACGCTTTTCCCACGAAACTCATGAAAAATAGCCTGACAGGTGGCAAACTTGCTTATTGCAGTTCTTTCACTACTGTATCAGCTCCATCCCACCATTTTTAAAAAAAGGCAGGAAAAACTGTCACATTGCACAAGTATCTGTGATGTTACACTGACATCACTTCCTAGGGAAGCAGATGGTGATTGCAAGAGGGGCCATTTCTGACTCCAGCATCGCTCTTTCCAGGAGCTTGTATTTATAATTTACATACCGCAGCAGAAACAGGCAGTCGGAATTCCCATAGCATTTATGCACGTGTTGCCTTGCAGGCAGTGTGCAGGACAAATGGATTCTATTCCATCAATGTGCCCAGCTGGTTCAGCCTGCACAAGGTGGTGCAGCCCTTGGTGAAGCGGGTGTGTGACACCGACCGGCTGGCCTGCAGCAAGACCTGCCTCAACGCTGCTGACATTGGCTTCGTCATCGACGGCTCCAGCAGCGTCGGCACCGGCAACTTCCGCACTGTTCTGCAGTTTGTGGCCAACATCAGCAAGGAGTTCGAGATTTCGGACACCGACACGCGCATCGGAGCGGTGCAGTACACCTATGAGCAGAGGCTGGAGTTCAGCTTCGACAAGTACAGCACGAAGCAGGACGTGTTGAACGCTATCAAAAGGATCAGTTACTGGAGTGGAGGCACCAGCACAGGAGCAGCCATCAGCTATGCCTCAGAGCAGCTGTTCAGCAAGTCCAAACCCAACAAAAGGAAGATCATGATTCTCATCACAGATGGCAGGTCTTACGACGATGTCAGCTTGCCAGCCATGGCAGCTCACCAAAATGGTAAGGTCTTCCATCACTGCCTGCTCTCCCCTCTTGCCTCAGCACTTATCCAGGTCAGATAAATGCAGTTTGCTATAATTTGAAGGCACTGAGTGAAATCTTACGAAGGAAGAGTACTATTTTTCCCTGGAGTCCCACTGAGCTCCAGCAAAATCAGCATCTGTTTAAAAGCTGAATAAGGAACTTCAGGAAAAAAAACTTATAAATCATCACAAATGCACTTCTAGGAGATGTCAAGGGATTTTTGCTGCCTTAGTAACACAAGACTCCTTTGACTTTCTAGTCAAGATAGGCACATATCTTGCAACACATTTGTACTGGAGCAAGATGCTGCTGTTTGTATCTGTTGTTTTGACCCAGAACAAAAGCTTCACTATTGCTTAAACCTCTTTGCTGTTGGAAAAAGGTACTTTCAAAGCACAAACTAAAACATTCCTTCAATTTGAAAACACGTATTTTATACAGAGAGCACTGAAACTCACTGCCCATTTTTTGTGGCCTGGAAACTACATTTGCAGTATTGGTCTTAAATTAGATTTACCACAATGAAAACTTTCATGCTTTTCTAAACTTTGTGTTTCTTTCCAGGAGTCATCGCTTATTCCATTGGAGTTGCTTGGGCAGCCCCAGATGAACTGGAAGCCATTGCATCAGACCCTGCTAAGGAGCATTCCTTCTTTGTGGATGAATTTGACAACCTCTACCGCTATGTAAATCAGCTCATCCAAAACATTTGCACAGAATTTAATTCCCAGCCACGGAACTGATGGACTCAAGCAAGGCAGGACCCTTGGGTGCTGTCCTGAAGGCACACCAAGTGCCACAGAAATAATGCCAGTCCTCAGTTCAAGAAACACTGGAGGTGTTTCCCTCTGGCACTTTCCAGTCAGCAAGGTTGATTGCAGCTCTGTTCGTGTGCATGATAATGTTCTGTGAAAACGATTTGTTTGGGTTTTTTTTTCCTTGTGGGCATCAGAAATTCTGATTTAGATGGATAGTAGAAGAGGCAGTAAACATGGAGGAAACAGCTACAGCTGTTTGAAGAGCTGCTTCTAGCATAGAGCCCCAGCTTGCCCAATTCTCACCTCTGGACAGATCTAAGCTCCTTAAAATGTGCCATCTGCTCCCTGAAGTGACCAGGTCCCTTCAGGGAATGGCCAAGCTGTTGAGCTGCTGTGGTAGAAACAGCTCATGTGGCACTGCCCACCAGATGACACATGGATCAGGGCTCAAATACCAGATGCTTCGTTTGGAGGGGGAACAAAATTTGGGTACCTTCTTAAAAGCAGGTGCTCTCTCCATACTGCTGTCTGTAAGTAAAGCTTTAGCACTCAATCTCAACTCAAGGGATGTATCCAAACCCTGAGAAACTGGAAAGCAAGAGGGAGGAAAGGTTAAATCCCTGGAACTCTACAATCCTTTGCCTCCTTTACAACCCTACAACCCCAATAAAGCCCCAAATCCACAAGGCAGTCAATATGCAGGAACCGGAATCTAGTCTCCCACAACACTGCATTAGTTACTTGATCTTGAGAAGTGTCTTTCCCCCTCAGCTTCATCCTTCACTCTTGGGTGGTTCAAGTCCTGCAGGACCACAGGAGTGTTGCCAGGACACAGGAGACTCTTTGAGAAAAATAGTGGGTTTAAATAGCTCACAATCAGAAAAGCATTTAAGAACCACCACTCCATCCTTAAACTAACACTTGGAAGTGCAGTCTCTAGTGTCAGGAGAGCTATGCAAGAGCATTAACAGGATCTAAGAGGGAATTATCTGAAGTTCTATATTAACACTGGGAAAAGCAAAATTCCAAGCATTTACAGACACTCTCCCTCAAATTTAGGACTGACTTCTATGTTTTCAAAATGTACCTATTACAGCCCCAGAGCAGTCAGGACACAACACATGGTGCTTTCTTAAGTGGAGAACTACCCATGCCACTAGTCAGTGTGGGAGGGAACACCAGGAGGACCAAAATAACCGCACTTTATTTAGGAAGCAGCAGTTGCTGGTTACGTTCCATCCAGTATCATTCAAGAAAATACATTCATTAAGAGAAGTTATCAAAGGAGCCAATAAAAACATAAGTGTTCACACTCCTCACGGCAACCAAAGCCATGCTGTGCCAGGCTTATGGAACTAACAGGAAATGGAAAGAAATTAAAACTCAGATTTGCCATATTACTTGCAAATCAGGCTCTTAAAAGCATTTATAGTTTTAATAATCATGAGCCAAGATATTTATTAGCCATATAAATTCTAATTGAATTGCCATAAGGGAAACTCATTTTATCAGCAAAAGTAGCACAATTTTTAAATTGTTACGTTGGGAAATATGACTCATAGTAGCTCACAGCCTGTCAGCTAAGTATGCTGAATGCAAACTAATGAAAACAGCAGATTCTGCATGATCCCCCTGGTGGGGTAACATAAGCCAGGCTGGGGTCCTCTCAAGAGGTTATCAAAACCAATTTTGGATGACACAGTCATTTTACACAGTGAAAGTTCATCACTTCCCCTTAGAAGAAGCATTAAGTTCCAGATTTAGCTGAATATCATCAATTCAACTGCTCCATCCAGACTGAAAGCACAGGACACTGTCAGCTTCCACAAACATATTTGTATACAGAATTTCTACCACTAATCTGTGCTGCTGCACTTCACAGTAATACTTTTGGCTTGAAAAGATTATTAAGGATAGAGAATTAGGCATGATCAGAGAAACTCTGATAACTCCCATCTCCTGATCCAGTTCCTCACTACCATTCTGCTGAACACATCTTTCTCTGTCAACAAGGGACATTACATGGGACAAAACTCAAAGCCATAAACTGAATTTACTGGAGACTTCAGACACCTGCTTTATTCTCTGAAAACCTGTTTTCTTGGGGCTTCATTTGAGACTGCCTGAGAAAAAGGCCTAAATCCTAATTTAGTTATCCTTAATACTGTGGTTTAATTTTTAATGCAGCATCTCACCACCATATTGTTCTCCATATTGAATGTACCCTTGCAGCACCAAAGATTGGTGCCCTGCAGAGACCCCCCAGTGCTTTACTTGTGCTCTGCCAAAAGCACAGCAGTGGTGGCTGAGACATTAGAAACAACTGGAGCACAAATGTTCTTTAGGATGTGCATAAGGGATATATGGATATGGGATATAATTTTTTCCTAAAGCTTAAACTTCAAGCAATGACATTAAGCTTTCAAATGCTTTTTCACAAGAAAGTTGTACAGCTATCTTTTGTCAAGCATTTATAAAAGGCATTTCAGGGTTTGTTGTTCAAATGGTTTATCTTAAGTTTGGAGAACAACTATGGCAATTGTTTCTCAATGTGCCTTTTTATTTACTTCTTGGGACGATCTTGAAATTGTCAAAACTCAAACCGTGAAAGTTTAATCCAACTCTTGTCTAAACATAGATGTCCTATTCATAAACACTGCAAACTTAAACGGAAGCTTCAAAATTTTGAAGAATACACCCTTTCATGCAATCAGAACACACTCCTCCTCACCTTCACCTTTCACAGCAATCAAATCACTTGCTGCCTACTAAAGTCTCTAAAAACTGGCTTATTAAGAAAAACAAGGTAACTTACATACACAGGTAAATGTTCAAAGGGGTATATTTGTTTGAAGAGAGCAGCAGAAGTCCTTCTGTAACATATACAAGCTATTTTATCAACATAAGTTGCTATATCATTTGCAATAAATTTATCCTAAAAGCACTTGCAGTATATGTCATTTCATACAGGGTTACAAAATAAACAGCAAATACAGCTCATGAAACACTGCTGAGGTTATTACTACATTATGGAAGACTCAGCAAGGCTGGCAAACCCCCAGTGCTTCAATATTGTCTTTTACATGCTCAGATGAAAAATTCTTGGAGTAGCTACCATAAAATTACCTGTCAGAGGAATCAGTCAACTGAAGCAGAGCCTAATGACTGAAGAATGTCAAAACTGTATGTACTTTCCAAGGTCTGCAAGATCATGTCTTATTTGGAACCAGACTTCCATTGGAAGCTGAAAAAAAATACCGGCTCTACACACTTTCTAGATGTGGGACTGAATCAAAAGAGGGTCTAGATGTCCAGTCACTTGATGCTGGGCCACTTAGTTTCAGATGTGTGACCAGTGCAGTGCTGTCTGGCAGAGACATCCACAAGAGAAGAGATGGGAGCTGTCTGAACTAGTCACTGTATACACATTCCAGAGGGTGTTGTCTCATCACCCACTCCCTAAGAAACAAGCATCTTTGCACTCAGAGCTGGGCTGGTGGGTTATCAGTGCTCAGCAATGCAGAACATCCACCTGGAAATACCTACTGATGTCTGTGCTCTGGAAGCCTCTGCAGAGCTCAGTTTCAGCATTTCTTGCCGGCACCGGCATCAACCACTCACATTCCCAGTGAGCCACCAAATTTGATTAAGAGTTCAGCCATTTCTTCAGAGAGAAGTAGCTCAAAGTCTTGTTTCCCCAGAGCAGGACACTCAGCATTTCTGCTGTCACTGCCACCTTGCTCAGAAGGCACTGCCTGCAGTGTGCACCTCCTGCTCCTCAGCTGCTGCTACTTTGCTGGTTTGGCAAGAGGAGAGTTTCTCCATGGCGGCTGCTGCTGACAGGTGGGCAGACAAGCTTCCCCTTCCTTCTTTAACTCCTTCTCCCATGGCCCCCCAGCACACAGGGGGAATCACACCAGTAATCAGGAAAAGCTCTGAAGTTAAGCATCCTGCCAGGATCAACCCAATCTAACCATATTTAAGTGATTTAACATCCTACCTATAACCCCGCAGGAAATTATCCACGTTATCTACTTAGAAAGTCAAAGCAAGCAGTAGGTAGTATCTGAAATATTACCTATACATCAAATTTAAGTCACTTTTCCATGGTATACATACCTTAAATTACTTCATGGTTGAACAGAGCCACTATCATTCTACTAGCTATTTTTTTCTGTCTATGAGCAACATTATGGAAACAACTTGATCCCTTTTCTTTTCCATTCCCATCGACTTTTTCTTGTCAGTAAGTTAAATTAGACATTATCAGGCCATTTACATTCGCTAAGTCACCCACACATTAAAAACATGGCATATCTACATCTAATGCAGCTGAATGCTTCAGAGTCCTCAAAATAATAATTTTTCCTTGTTAAACTGGGGGAGGAGGGGGGGTGGGGGTTCTAGCACTGCATCAGCAACACTGCTCACCATCTGTGAGCAGTCTTACTGAATGGCAAGAAACTTTTTTCTTAACACCATGTTTAACCCCTCCTCTGATTTCTAATGAGAACTCTGATAGTGCAGTCCAAGAATTTCAGTTCAATATGTTGTAGAAATTACTTCTTTTTAAGCCTAAGAAGTTGTAGAAGTTCCACTGTATCACCAAGAATACTCACTTTTCTCACATGCAAATCATGATGGGGCCATGTCTTGCTCATAGGCAACCCATAAGCAAGTTAAGACCTCCCACATGAGAGGGTCACTCATACATTGTTCACTGTATCTTCTTTGCCCTACCTCAGGAATCTTCTAGAGGCATTCACAATGGGGTGAATGAGATTGTACTGTCAATTCATAAAGCAATTCCTCCTTTCCCATGAGGCAGGAAGACAAGTAGGACCAAATCAGGCTATTTATACCTACCAAGAAAAGATGAGGCCTTTGCTTACCCCACCTACAAGCTCAAAAAAAACCAGGATGGGCTCACTGACAACTGTTCTGCTCAGTTCTGTGTAGGTTCTCCTGCCACCCCCTCACAGTGTCATTCTGAGCACCTTCCTGTAGCAACGCAGCTGCCATCTGTGATGTGTGGTTTGCTCTCCCTCCTCCATTCCCCAGGGCAGAACCACACATTTACTTTTACGTTCAATGAACGCTGTCCTCGGGAAGAGCCACGTGTGGCTGTGAACAACGCGTGCTGACAGACCAGCTGCTGCACAACCACACCCCCTCCACGTGTCTGCTCACCCCACATTCACCCCCAGACAGGGACCACAAGCCTCAGCACATGGAAGGATGTGGGGTGTGAGCAGCCCACAGCACGAAACCAAGACATACAGAGAGCAGAAAAACCAAGGCACTCCTGTGAACAGTAATGCGCTGCACAGTTCAGTAGGAATTTCGCATGGAGTTACCTCAAGCCCTTCCTTCTACTTGTCTTACTCTTCATGCACTTCCCCCTCCTAGCACTCACTCCAAAACCACACATATCTGGTGAAAAAATGCAGAATTATTAACACAATGCAAAATGTTGAAAAATAGTATTTATTAGCACCCAATTTACATAATTATATGGTACAAATGACACTTGCTGCTGCAACATTAAATAAAGCTGCTCTTAAAAACCATTGCTTATTTCTGGAAGTCCGTGTGATTTTGCTCAGCACAGAATGCGGGTACAGTACACAGATACCCCACTTCACTACTGTCATACCAACACAAATACCTGCATGGTTACCTCAATGGGGTCTCATTTTAAATGGCACACTAACATAAGCAGATCTATATAATTTTAAATGACAAAATATTTATTTGACTTACTCAGGCAAGTGAATGTAGCTTTAAATATAACCTATCCAAGTTTCACAAAATATGAACTGCAGTGAAAAAGAGAAAATTCTGGGCTGCACTTGAGAAGCTCAAAATTACACTGGCATATTTCAAAATAATCTCCTCTGAATTTTCTATCTTTGCCATTTCAGATATTTATCCAGCATTTGAAACTACTGAGTTTTAGTAAGAAGTTTAATACTAAATTTTTAAAGAAGCATTTCCATTTAAAGCAAAAAAACTATACTTTATTATTTAATAATAAATGCTAAACAAATCTTTGGAGAATGAATCACTTTCCTTTTTCTCATGTCCCATGATTAATAAGTCTTTTCAAAATCATGAAATATATTACATTTATGGATGCTTACTCCTAAGAAAACTATTTCCTTCATAAATTAGAAAACAGAATTTCTCACTCAAAATAACATTCACTTTTGTACAACAGTCGCATTTAAACAAGGTAATTTTGGTGGTACTGTAATTCTGACACAGCCTTGTACTGAGCCACACACAAAACACTGACAAGCAGACTATTACTCAGTAAGTAGGTATTTCTCATTTGGATCCAAAATTCTGCAAGACAGAAGCCCAGCACTGTTTCGAAGTAGTCATTCAAAACTGGCGTATAAAATCATAATCTCAACATAGTTCTGAAGGGGAATCTTAATTTTCTTTAGCTGTTTGTATATGAGCCACAGTAGCCTTTTCATACCAACAATCTGCCATGGAAGTGACCCAAAACAGAAGGGAAGCCACTGTAATTACTAATGTTGTTAGTGGTTATCACCTGTAGTAACTTCTAAAGACAACTGTCAGGTATCTCTAAGTTCTAGTAGAAAAGACAGAAGTGTATTAATCTAAGCAATAATAACAACAACAAAAAAATCCAAGCTACAGTCCATATGGCAAAGAAATTTGTCTTTTTTTAACCTGACAGTCAACTGAAGATAATGATGCAAAATACAATGCAAAGCTGACAAATGTCAACAGAGAACCTTACAGCAACAAAAGTCATCTCATCATGGAGCTCTTTCTACAAGTTTTTTTAGATGCACTATTCAAGGTAAACATAGCACAAGACTGCTCTTCAGTCTGCTTGGACTATAAAGGTACACGAAATCATTAGCTAACATGCTCAGTTTGCATTTCCAAAAGAAGTGATAACACATATGAGACTGTTTTCAAAACTGATGCACATTTGCAAATGTCCAACTGCAAGGAAACAATTCTAGGAACCATACATCTGAAAACAAGCTACATTCGAAAGCACTGTATCTTGATGACAGGAAGCATAAAAAAATAAATTCTTAATGGAAAAATATTAGCTTGAAATTCATCATTTATCCCTCATACAATGTTTTTGGATGCTTTTCACAACTAATCCAAAAATAATTACAATATTTGGCTTGGCAGTAAGCTGTCCTTTCCCTTACAGAATTGTACAAATCCAGTTGTATACATCTTTTCTCAACACCACAGTCTAATACTCTGGTGTGAGGACCAAGGGATACTCAAAATAGCCAGGAAGTAATTTTGGAAGCCTGCAATTCAAACTTGAGGGAATCAAAGCAGACTGGCCTGGGGAACCACATCAACACAAGGCTTTGAGCAGCTTAGAAACACATGCATGGGGCATGGTTTAAACACTGGTGTGATCTCTCAGGAGCACAGCATGGGTTGGCAGCATGAGCAGGGCAAAACTAGCCTAACACACAATACCACAATCTAACTTAAGCATGAAGAAATTGGGCTAAGAAGAATATAGTATTATTAAATGCCTTTTTAGCTCAGCCATAGTTTGGATTTTGTAGTCTAACAACAGGTCTCTCCTGACAACAAACCAGATGAGATCCACAAATTATACTATTTAACTGGATTTATGCCTTCTGTAGTGGAATCCAGATTCTCAAAAATATCTCAAATGCTACAGCAATTCATAAGCCTTCATAACTGACTACAGAGCACAAAACCATGTCAGAAGGCAGGCTAAGAGATACACACCAGAATTAAATGAAGTGGGTGTAGCGAGGAACAATTCTGCCTTTGATGGTGAGAGGGCTGGGGCTGAAGCTGTAACTCTACCACCCTTCAAAAAACCAAGAGAAAAATCAGTAGTCCTTTATGAAATTTATTCTTCAGTAAGATCTCACTGCAGATGAGATTTTAAGATTCTCAGAAAATGTATCCTAAAGGAAAATTTAAGTTGGAAGATAAAATCATATACCAAAAGGATAGATAACCTGCACAGGTGTGTTCATTAGCACAGGCACAGACATTTTTTTAAAGGTCACATTTCCAATCATCTTCCCTCCTGGGAAAGTTCCCACAGCTAAACAAGAGCATTTGCCCAAACAATGACTATTTACAAGAGTCATCCTAGTCCTTCCCCACCCTCCCTAGGAGTTTGTTCATTTGCTCTGCTGTATTTAATACTATCTTTTACAATAGGGGCTATTTTTTTTGGTAGAACACCCCTGACATAACTGGATTGATCAACACTGCTTTCCAGCAGTTTCTCTGTTGCTCAGAACGTGGCAGAGGCTTTCACTGGCAGTTTACAGGTTAATTGTTTCTATAACTTTGTCTCTAAGCTTAAAGACACTGATGATGAAAGAGTCAAGACTGTTCACCAATTGTAACTCTCTTCAACAAAACACATTGTCAGATTTAGATAAAATATTCTCAACACCTACTTGTCTGTATGGAAAAAACGAGCTTCATGAAACATCTGAGCATCTTTTTCATTGAAGTCTTTTCATCCTCTCAGCCACTCAGTAGTAACAACTATGCTAAGCTTCTCTGCGATGCTCATGAACTGCAGCTGCCCAAGAAAACTCATATTGCCATGTCAAAGATTGCCACATCTTATAAAAACCAATTTACCACAAAGAAGAGGTTAACTATTGCATTCTGATTTCCTAATTTCTAACAGTGTAGTCCAAACCAACTTCCACTAAACAGCCACAAATTTCAGCATAGGAAACCACAATGCCTGCATTTTCTTCCTTAAGGCATTTCAGGCTGACTAGGTATTTTCACACAGACACCAAGTAGGCTCTTGTATACCTGGGACTGCAAACACACTGCCTAGCCACAGCCTGCAGATGTTTCTGAATACACATCTTGAAAGGCATCAATAAAACCAAGACTTGATTATCTGATAGTTATGCCCACTCTTCAACTGTATGTTTCCATACTTGTGCCCATTAAACACTGCTCAAGAAACATATGAGTTTACAGAAATTGCTGCTCCCCCAAATTACACTGTTAAAATCTAAGGAGGCAGGGAAAGGGGACACATGATCTAAAAAATGTACTGAAAAGGTGGTATAACTAAGTCTTTTATCTCTCACAATTTTATTCAAAAGAACAAGGTCTCTGTTTACTTTAAATACACAACTGAAAAACAGTGTTGTATGACCTAATCACAAAGCTGTATGGTGAACACCACATACTTAATCAAATGACATGGGACTGCTTTAACATAACATTATTTGAAAATATACGTCCTAAAAAAATAGCCTACAGTATATGACATATAGCTCTACTGGCTTCTTGCTAAAGAACATATTTCATTTTTCTTTATAAAACAAAGATGAATGAGATTAAAGTAACGAATCTTTTATGTGGAAGTTTTCTCTCTGAGGTCCAAAACTAAATGCAGACACTAGGATTTTGTAAGAGCGACACAACACATCTAGAAATTCTTCCAAGCTATGCCAAATCATTCTGTGCAAGCATTTTGGTAACTGAATCAAACATGTGAAAGCAAACAGCCCAGTGAAATAAATTAAAAGTGAGAGTATTTAAACCCAGTGGACCAACTTTCAACATACAGAAGGACTGAAAATTCTCCCATTAAATTAGTTAGTAAAATCAAAATCTTTAGCACAGGCTAACACACACAAAAAATTATATGAGCTAACCATTAAAGAATTACCATTTAAATTAGATATGGGAAAAATAGTAATGGTAAAATGCTATATACTGCTATTGCAGAAAAATGTTTTTTCCAAGAATAAGCCTTGGGTCCAGTTTTGTTTACACTTTCAACAAACATATGTATCACACTAATGAAAGTTACTAATTGTGCTAAACCAGGAAGAACTTCACATAAAAGGGGAACAAATAAAAATAATTTAGTGCCCTCAGAGGTCAGAAGTTCAAAGCTTGTAAGATCCAGGATAATCATGAAATCGGAATTAAGTCTCTAGCTCCAAAGAATTACAACATATTAAACGTGAAGAAGAAACTTGAAAAGCAGCAAATGTTATTCAAAGGAGTTGTCATAAATAAAGAAATACGATTTAAGTTTGTCAGACATGAAAAGTTTGGTTTTCCTACACAAAAGCATTGCATTACAGAAGATAAAGCCAACCAAATAACAACCATACTTAACGATGACCCTCAGACTAAGTCCAAAAAATCATGCATGTGGAATGGTGGTATGGGCAGCAATTTCTGGAGAATTAAGCTTAAAAGATGAAAACAAGAAAATGCTGTGCAAAAAAAGCAGACTAAAAAAATAGCTTTAAGAAAGCAGAAAGGAATGAAAACATACAGATGGAATCAGAGTGTGCATGCAGGTTCCAAATTACAAAGACTATGAAGACTATGTAAAATGGCACAAAACATGGTTTGGAATACTGGCATGTAGTTACAAAAAAGAGCTACTAAATATCACATAAATCGTCCTGCCAGTGAGATGCAATCACTGAAATAATCTTCAAAAGGAAGCCTAATTGTTTTAGAACATATAAAATCTCATTGGCCAAGACAATATCAGAATGCAGAAGTCTACAACCCTGCTTTAGCAAGCAGATGGACTAGATAACCTAAATAATTTTTTCAACTTTATCTCCTATGATGATGCGCAGAAGATCTGACAGGCTCATGCACAATACCCTGCAGTCCTACAAGTATGTGAGCAAGTACAGTAAAAAGACATTGACATCAATTATGAAGACAAGCACAAAAATATATATATTCCACAACCTCTCTGTAAGGCTACATTTGTTTTGTTTTGTTTTTTTAAAGGCACCTCATCCTCTAGCTATTGCCAGCTTTTAAAAAAAATCACTTTTCGGTTTGAGCAAGAGCTCAATAGTGAAAAGGAAACATCTTTCGATTCACATTTGAACAGCCACTTCTTACATTCCAATTGTAATCAGAATGACAGTCTTTAAAAACAAGCATGCTGGCCTATTAGTTTTTATGTACAGCAATTTAAACAACCGTGACTACATATTGTATTCTGTAAGCAAAAGCACAACATTCATTTCATACTCACACCATTACCCTTTGTATACACAAACTCAAGAAAACTCTTAATACTAAAACATTAAAATGCACCCATGGAGTCTTCCCTTACTAGACACATTTAATACATGTTTACAATATATATACACATATATAATATACATAACTTTTAGATTTTTTCAAATAAATCTTTGTAATTTTGTCTTCAAAAAGAAATAAAATAATGACACTGAAAGAATATGAGTCAAGTACACAGAACTCTCACAAAGCTGAATGCTCAGTTTTGCAGCCAAGTTTCCTCCTTTGCATCATAACCAAAACATTTTATAAAAACTAAATAATCTGTATTATTATTGTAGTCATCTGTTTCATGGTAAAAGTTCTAATCTTATCTAAGGAAATATATTGCATATCAATATCATGAAGTGACATATAGGAATATTCTGAGCAATAAAAGGTATTCCAGGATATTTTAGCAGTACATATAATGTGTTGCAGGCTCAAACAGCACAGGTCAACCTTTTATTCTAAATAACATACTTGGTTTAAACTCTGAGATCAACTTCAAATGTGGTCCCATCCCCAAATGGCACTCTAAAAACAACATAGTCAAACCTTATGTTGATATCTTTCAATGACTCCTGCTTACAAAGTGTCAGTTTAAAGGTAAAGATTTATTTATCAGTTTCCAGTCTTAACCTCAGGCTGGTATATGAAGCATTGCACTGGGTTCTTTCCTACTCATATCTGCACCAGAAATCAACTCCAGCAGAAATTCTGCTTCCATTCCCATCGGAGAAAAACACCAGCTTCATGCTTATGAATAGTAATAATTCTGATGATGACACATAACCCAAAAGAATCCACTCACCTTCCTTTAAGAAGGGATAAAAAGACTAAGAGATTGGATTAGAAGTTATTTGTCAAATCAACAGAGAAGCTCTGAATAGATAAACAAAGCACATCTGCTGAGTAATTACGAGAAGCATTCATTCTTCAGGTAACCCAATCAATGGCACATACACCCGATAAAGTGGACAAGGTAAAAAGTCCCTCAAATGGTGCAGCTGGGAAATATCTCTAGCAGTAGCAGAATCTCTCAAACTGATGGAACTTTGTATAGTTCCTACCTATTCCACTAAAAGGATCCATACAAAGCATCAGATTTAATCTTCAAATGAAGAATTTCACTGTTATCCTTAATGCCCAGAATGATACCCTTTTTAGCAGGAACAGAAAGAGGAGATGAATGTTTGATAACTAAAATTGTAGGACAGCTTCTTTGGAAAGCCTTGTGATAATTTCTTGTGCCAGATCTCCAAGAATAAACAGCATTAAAATCTCAATAAGTTAAATTTGCTACTACAGTATACACAGACTGTGTCAGTCTGTTGTTAATTGGGATTTAGACTAAAGGCTCAGTTTCTAGCCATACGCTAATAAAGTCTTAAAAAAATTATATCAATTGTTTTGCAAACTAAATATTTACTGAGAAACACAGAAGATGCAACAGAAACTTTACTGCATTTTAATTTACGTTAGTAATTTGCCTTCCTTTAATTGCATTTATCTTAGGCTAGCAGCCAGATGGCTGAGATTAACTATCCGCTACTGCTCTCTGAACAAGATCTACTTTATTCATACCAAAGGGATGACAAAGTGCCTCTCACATGATATGAGCATGTGAACTGACTTTGAATCACTTTTCCCAGGTGATTTGAGTACATTAAGATTCCTCAATGAGAAGCATCCTAGGAAGTTTCCCTATTTTCCTACTCCCTGATGCAATTAGACCCCTTCTTTCCAGTACTCCATTTTATTAATAGAGAATATGTAGACCTAGTTTCACCCAAGGCCTGCCTGGACGAAAATTCACACCCTCTAAATAAAAGCTGTTTTTTTTTTTTTTAACTATTTGAAACTGAGAGATTCCAAGCTCTCAGCACCAGCTGAGCTCACAGAAACCAGAACAAACGTCAATTTAGAAAACAGCACCCTGCAAAACTAAACACTTACAAACATTCTCTGAATTATAGGGCAAGATAAAACAACTCATGCCCTCCTCTTCTCTTTTGTGCAGCTGGTTAAATATATACAAAGCTAAGAATGGGAAGCACTCTGTCATACAAACACTTTAGCCAGGGCATCGGCTCCTGCACTGGCAATATAACATTTGGATGGGTGGAATGCCACATCATGAATGGATTCATCAAATTTTTTGCGATGAGCTGTAAATTCTTGAATGCAGGTCTTGCTTTCAAGATTCCACAAGCGAATCGAGCAGTCATGGCCTAAAGAAAAGGAAAACAGTTTTCTTTTTAATTTGCATGCCTGCCACCATTATGAGGAAAAGAAAATTAAATCTGAATATACTTACTGCCAGACATCAAATACAAGCCATTAGGATCAACAGCTAAACTTGTAACTGCATCTAAGTGAGCCACCATGGAGTGGATCAGTTTTCCTTTAAAAGAAAAGATTTATTTAGGTTATTTTCTGCAGTTAACTTTGTTACCTGAATTCACTGCTTATGATCCTGTCACAGCTGATATAAACATGAGATCTTGTCCCATAACTAATCATTAAAATTATAGAAGTCAGTATTTTAATGTTTACAGTTCCCAAGAACCACAGCAGCAGTATCATCAACATTTATGAGACCTTTGCTTTAAGCCACCCTGACACTGCAATCACTGCACATTTTAAATATCTGCCCCTTAAGCAAATTAAGTGAGTTCTCAAGTAAGATCTTATGTGGGAAGAAAGGCAGGGGCTGAGCATACTAAAAGCAACGAATATAAACTATATGGGAATAGGGGATAATGTTAGCTGTCTCAGAGAGAATTAATGTTTTATCACAGCTTATTATAATCACAGCAATGATTTCATGTCAAAAATAAGAAATCACAGGTCAAATGTAACAGAGGTCTAGGAAGCATTAAAGGACTGCCAGAGGTTCCTGCTCTCAAGAATAAAATAATACAGACAACCAACAGAATAAACACAAATATAAGAACATGAAGATTTTGAAAAAGATGCCTTTTATGTTAAGTATTTATTAAACGCAAACATAGCGCGTTCCAAAAGAATGGACAGAGAGATGCAAGTTCCTTATCCCTTTACCAACAAAATTTAAGTGGGCTGGCAATCTTCAGACTTCATGATGAGAAATTTCTGCTTCAGAGGCTATCCAATTCTTGACATCCCTCAGCATTTGTGTGAATAATTTTGATCATAAAAATTGGGAATATGATTTATATTATACAATGGCTATGGCTAAGACCTTCTGGAAAGATGCATACCTGTGTTGTTGTCGTAGAATTTGATGTGTCTGTCTTCATGAGCAGTGATACTAATTGGAAGAGTTGGATGGCTGATGACTCTGTTTATCTGACAGGAAGAACTGACTGCTAAGAAAAAACCCACACACATCAGTATATGTAAATTGCTCAATTCTTTGAAAGACTGCTACTAAGAAATAAATATGTAATCAATCTTACTTGCAAAATACTTCTTACATATATATCCTGGAAACTCTCAGCTAGCACCTAATGTTATGTACTTTCCTCTAAAATACTTTCCAAACTACACAGGACAGACATACATAAAACATATGTACACCAAATAAGATCCAGCTTTTGGACATGGTTTTATATAGGCACATCAGGCAAAAAAGTGAAACCAAAAATTGAGTGAATACACGTCATTCGCACACGTTCCTCCTCTTGCTAAGTCAAACTTTCTTCATAACATATAGGGCAGGAAAATAAACAATGCAGGCAGTATGTTTGAAGCAAACAAAATCTACCTCTCATTATCTGATATATATGTATTGAAATTATTTTTTAAAAAAAGTATGCTAGACTATTCATAGGAGAGCAAATTTCCTCACCTTCAGTAATTCTAAAATAGTATGCATATAAATAGATATATATACATACATAGGGAAAAAAAGTACAGGAATTTTCTGGCTAGGAATCCAGACATTGCTGTGATACACAGGTTAATGCAAGAGGGTTCTTAAGAGGCACAGATTATGACAAAACTCACAAATAGTCATTACAAAGAACATCAAAATACAGATATTGTCTTTCACGTTGACCATATTTAGCTAAATTGCTTCCAAAGAACATTCATATCATTTAATCAAACTTCTTACTAAAATAAACAAAATAGAGTACTACTGAAGGTTACTTTGCTATTAAAATGGTAAAGATTTAATTTTACGTGTTTCTATAAAAATCTGAACCTTAAAGAAGTATCGGCATGCACAGGACACTTAGAAATTATGAAAGCATAAATTAAAACTCCACATTCATATTAATAAACTCTCCTAAAATTACTAAAACATGAAACCTCATTGTAGCCAACCATCCTCAAGTTTGAAAATGCCAAGCAGAGGCTTATAGTGAGCAGTAGAGTCTCTAAGTAGTGTGGTAGGGCATTTCAGGTGCTATTTTCCTCTTGTCTTGTTCTTGTAGAAATAATAATTTATTTCTTTAAAATACATGTAAGATTTACAGTACTGCTACATAACTAAAGATACTAAACAGGGACTACTGATTGCCATACTGCAAGAAACATTACGGAATTACAGCAAGGAGGAAGAGGTAGAAAAAAAATAGAAGGGAGAAGGTGGCCTCCACTGAATTGCATTAAGTAATTTAGAACTGTTTTTTTAGAGAAGAACAAAGATGTGTGTTAAAAGAAGAAATCCAGGACAGTAAGGAATAACCCAAAGAGATATGGCACTTCCCATTTGCTCCTATAAAATGACAGCCATTTAAACATTTTAAAACACACAAGCAAAGCCAACAAGAATGGCTTAGTCCTTTTAAAGAATATAATTAAATAGAATTCAGTGACATAAAACCCCAAGGGTGGGGGAAGAAATATAAAAATTTTAAAAGACTTGATGTTTTACCATTGTGGCCTGAATATGAAACTTTACACTTCAGCTCATTCTGGTCTCTTCTGTAAAGTCAGGGTAAAATAATTTACTGATAGCAGGCTCTTCACAGTAGTACTGGTCACTGCCATGATCCAAGGCATTTGGGACCTTGTGAATTAATACACTTCCACTAGAGCTTTGCTTTCCTCCTACAGTGAAAATTTCAACTAAAGCCCAAGTCCAAATGAGCCAAGAGTGCAATAAAGCTTAGAAGATGAATACCTCTGATAAAAAAATTAAAAAAATTGACAACACACTCACAATTTTAAAATAAATTTAACATTAAATTTTCCTGATATTGCCTCTCTTTTCCAATTTTGGGCTAAAGAGAAAATGGCTATGTGGAATCTGCAAAGATCACAAAGCTGTATTAAAGAAATTTGTGCTTCTTCTTGTGCTACTATCCCTTGAAGAGGAATTCAGAGCGTGAGCTTGTTTCTTCCATCTTATTTCAAAGGTATGCACACTGTTCTTCTACTGCAATACTCATGAGGTCTGTTGCAGTAGTAACAATCTACTGTTATATCTACTATATCTATATCTACTGTTATGTTACAGCTTGTAACATAATTAATCTTCTAATTTCTCATGACACTGCCTGATTCTTTGGAAACACTGAAAATATTATCAACAGCATCTTAAACAAGTATTTTTTTCCTTTGTTTGGTTTAGGGCTTTGATACATACTAGTATCCACGCTGGACTCCAAGGTAAGAATTCGTTGCCGTGTCTCCATATTAAAAATGCTAGTGTGTCCACTGTTAAATGATGCTACCATGAGGCTTGGGTCACTGCTCACAAGGTCTACTGATGAAGGGATTCCCATTTCTAGAAAACAACGTAGAAAATATGTAGTTGGTGTAAAGAAAATTTTTAAAAATTAAACAAAAAAAATCATTATAAAAAAAGTAAGCACTCCAACATCAAAAGGACCACAATTATGAAAGGAAATGTTGGATTCCAAAATATAAATTATTACAATCTAAATAGCTTTCCCTGTATGGTAACTATTTTAATCCTATTTTCTGGACATGTGTATAAACAGCTTTCTTTACTAAGATTTTGTATCTAAAACTGCAGCTGTGCAGAAATCTACTTTGAAATTAAGAAAGCAAGAGCTCCCTGGCTCCTCTTCCTTCCTTTAAATGTAACAGCAATTCTCAAAACAACTCCACCAAACTCCATTACTTTGAGAAAAAGGAATTAAATTGAAGTGGTACAACAACTGATATGACAGATGATTAACACTGTTGTAATTAACTTAGACAACATCAGAGCATTAAAAAAACCCCAAAGTTCTACATGTGCTGATTTCACACACACTGGAACTGTCATAATGTAAAGTTATATAAATACATTATAAATATAAATATAAATATAAATATATTTTTTACAGCATAATATAAGATCTATACATATACACACACACACACACACATATATATATATATAATGTATTTCAAAGCTTCTGCCTATTGTGGTATATATTTGATCTCCTTATACTGTAGCTATCTGCACAGGACAGGACAGAAGGTCAAATCAGCAAAGCTTGGGCATAGGATATATCCCTTAAGATTTTTCACCTCAAATGTCCTGTTCACCACCTGTTTTGTGAAAGAACAACACCAGATGCAACAGATGCCAGGACGAGGAAAAGATAGTGAGAAACTGAATTTTAAGCAACCTAATGTTGGATCATAGATTCAGATAACACAGGAATACCATCACATCCCTGTAAACTCTCTACAAAGATACAGTGGAAAAATATCTTTCTGAGACACAGGACCTCAGGAATATTTCTCAGGAATGACAGTAGTTACCTACAAGTTACCTACCTCAAAAAAAAAGCCAAAAAGGATTGCTTTTTTGTCATTGTTTCTCAAGTGACCTTTCCTACCACTGCCATGCATGCTTATCTGCAGCTTCCTGGTAAGCCTACAATGGTTAATCTAAAGGACTTGAATAATGAACGATGGATATTTTAGGGGGGGTTTGTTCAAGGTTGTCAATAAGCCATAGGAAAACTGAGTTTTCAGACTTTGGATTTCACAACTGGGCTTCATTCCAGTTGAGAATACAAAAAGGCTCTAATATTAGCTCTGTGAGGCAAGACTACTCCTCCTTCCCCCTTAGTTTAATCATTAAAAATGAAACAATTCACAGTAACTCTACCAGGAAGTTTTCATATCAGGCGGATAGGCAAGCTGGCAATAAGAAGTCTCCATACCTTAAAAAAACATAGTTTTGCTAACACTAAAAAACATGAAATGTTTTTATCTGCTGACTTTGTTTTAACTTACAAGCAATGGCATATCTGACCAGCTTTACACTATAATTTGACATGTCCACTCAGCTGTGACAAGGTTTATTTTGCCTCAAAGTTTTTCTGAGGAGACAAGGAACTGTCTCAGTTCATGGGCTGTCTTTAATGACTATCAGGTCTAAGAGAGTTTGGCAATGTCAATGGGCACATTCCAGAGCACTCTAACTCAGACAGACAGCAACTTCCAGAAATTAGATTCTAAGCAATGGGATTTTCACTTGTGCATGACATTTCAGTTACTAACTCCAAAGGAGTATTTTTTTTTCAACTAGCAGTGTTTAGAATCACTAGGTTATTGTTATTTAATTAATTGCAAACTCAGAAATTCAACTCGAATCTCTGTGTTAGAGAGGCACAAGGAACAGAACTGGGAGGTACAATGACACTGGCCTGAAATGAAACACTGATTACTCCAAACTTCCATTGGGGAAAGAAAGGCCTTTTATTCTGGACAAACCAAAAACAAGGACGTAGTGGAAACTCAAAGTTGAAGCTGAATTATGGAGTGAATACATTATCCTCCATGGTGCTAGTAAAATCAGCAGATCATCTGCAACAGTTGGCTTTTAGAGGTATCTGTCTCCTGGCACATAGATTTATATTCAGGTAATGTCAAAGAAGAGTCACAAAATTTACTCATCCCAAAAACATTCACAAAGATACAAAACTCAGAAAGAGCTGCAAGAAGTATTTCTATTCAGTAGCCAGTTATGTCAGTCTGAACAGTGCTGCTCATGAACTTCAGGGTAGGGTGATTTTTTGTACCTTGATTATCATTAAATGTATTGAGAGCTGGGGCAATTTCTGTAGCTTTCCACAAACGTATAGTGCCGTCGGCTGAACAGGACAGCAAACGCTGGTGAGCTCCACTGTAAACCAGACCCCACACTGCATCAGTATGGCCTACAAAAGCACCTCTTAGAACAGAAGGATCTGTGAACGGAACACAACAAAACACATATCAAAACAAAACCTGAATTAAGTCAGTAGTTGTATCTTAGTCTGTGTTTACGCACCAACCTTTGGAAGAAGATAATCCATAAAAAAAACCCAAGATCAATCACATCATATCAATATAGAAGTCTTAATTATTCCAGCATTAAGATGTTTGAATTTCAGCAGCATATGTACATTCAATTACCCAGTTTACAACTGTAAACAAAACAATGCTTCAGCAGAAGGGACAGTACTGACTTTGGCAAAACACATTTCACTGTTAAGATTCACTTCCAAACAGCCATTAATGTCACAGCAGTCTCCCTTTTATGTAGAAGTTAGCTTTGAGGCCAAATGCATCTGAAGCTACCAGAAGTGAAAAATAAATCACAAAATCCAGACACAAGGCTGACATACACTCAGATCTAGTAAATTTTACTAACTGGGCCTTTTTAGCTGCTTCTAGGCAAGCATTAAGCTCTGGTCTCAGGTTATAAAACCTTTTTATCTCAACTCCACAGAAATTTGTCAAAGAAAAGAATACTAGATACACATTTTCTGTACCTGCCAAATTATCAGGTTTAGTCCTGTACTTTTAAAACTTGTACTTTAGACTAGCTGTTTCTCAAAACCGTGATGAGATCAAGGCCTTTTTTAAGAAAAAGGCATTTTATCTTGCCATCAAGTAGCATCAGCATGAAAACAAAAGGTTACTTTAAGTAACTGAAGATAACATTCAATTTGCTCTTTTAAACTTTCACAGAAGCATTATCTTCAAGTTACACTATTTGAGTGCCATAACATTAGTGACACTAAACTGATCATTTCACTGCTTCGTGTGACAGCAACGTACCATAAGAGTCATAGGGGTCGATGTTTGGGTTGGTTGTGTTCCAGCCATGGATGAGGCCATCCGTTCCCCCACTGTAGCACTGTTCACCATTACTGCTCATCACCACACACAGCACTGGTCCACTGGAAGAAAGTCCCAAAGAAACATATACTATTAACATTTTCATTACATGAAATGCAAGGTCAATCTTCAGAATCCCCAAATTTCCATGTTAGATACCATTCACTGGCTGCATGGATTGCTACAAAATCTCTGCATAATGAAATAATATGCTACAAGACTTCCCACAAAAACAGCCTCCACAATAGCTGGCAACACAA
>VRYO01002297.1:23254029-23278487 GCA_009812075.1 Sialia sialis
CGCGGCTTATATTCGGGTGCGGCTTATATATGGACAAATCCCGTGGTCTTCCCAGCTACCCGGAAGTGCGGCTTATATTCAGGTGCGGTTTATAATCGTGAAACTACTGTAACTATGCAGAAAGGAGAACACATGCAGATATTCTAAACAACATGGGAACAAAAAGTATCACGTGAAATTAGTAGCTGATAAGGTTGAAATTACTTTTTAAAAAATTCAGTTTCTGCTTAAAAATCATATCTTTCTCAAAATATGACAGTAATTCTCAGGAAATACTTACTTATGTGCTCGGAAGGTATATATTGGCTCTACATCAAGAGAAGCACTCCTAAATGAAGTATGAAAAAAAATGTTAACATGTATACCATTTTATATGATGCTTTACAAAAATGTGCCAGACTCACTAAATTCTTAAAATCCCTGGTACATTTTTGCAGTGTTTCTCCTACAACTTCCTCTCCCAACATGATTTTTCACCTGTCTAGGAACTATATGCAGTCTTTCAAAACACAACAGGATTTGTGGTTTGGTTGTTTGTTTAAAGACCTTCAAAATAGTTCAACCATCAAACAAGTAGGCAGGTACATCAGTGGAGCAGAAGGAATGGAGTGACATCAGCATCACATGGAATGTATCGTTAATTGTTCCTATTGGAGCAAAGGAGTTTTGGATTCATAGTTTTTCTATCAACACTGAAGTGCCTCCAAATTTGCTGCTCTGGATGTTATCAATCCAAGGGACAACCCCATGTTGTGCCCAGTTGTCCTCTAAGGTGTGATGTACTCTCTTAACCACATCAGCCCTGCCAGGAATTTCCTCTCATTTCTGCAAATTCCCAGCAATTTGCAAGAGATAGTGAACAAAGGAACCTGGCAACATCTCAGTTTCAAGCTGAACACATGTATATGCATGTATGTGTATACATACACATGCATATATATATAAATGCATCCTATACATTTATATACACATGCAAGCACACTAACAGGCTGCATCCAAATATTTCCACTAGAAATTTGTCATGTTATCAACAAGGAAAATATAAAAAAGTGAATGGTTTTCCTCTTCACAAACAAAACACATTCACAAACATACATGGATTTTTTCTGGCATTCTTTAGGCATCTCCACCCTTCTCTGAGAGCTTGTTTTCCTACTCTTAAATTCAAGGAACACTTTCCATTAACTGTAAGGGCTATCCAGTAAAGTAGTATCAGGGGGGCGGTTTTTTTTATAAATTAAAATTGTTTTTGAATAAAAGAAAGAAAAAATAAAATCTTACTTTTTTGCTGGGGCTGTTTTTTGTAAATTCCACATTTTTAATGTATGGTCCTCTGAAGCTGTTATTAAGACTGGTTCAACCGGATGAAAAGCGAGACCTCTTATTCCATCAAAGTGACTTCTTAACGTAAATTTGGGGTTCCAAGTCTTTCTCAATGCATCCTTATTGTTGGCTATCTAATAAAAAAAATGCCAAACTTGTAATTAAGCTGGAAGGCACAACAAAAGGAAGAAATCAAAAATTCAGTTTGGCATTTTCAGAAGATGTCAAACTACCTCACCCACTTTTCACAATACCCTGCTCTCAAACAACAGTCCACTTAACACTAACCAGGCACTTCAAAATGAGAAGCAAGGGAGACGTATTCCATACAAGTAATGTAACATCCATAGTAATAAATTCTATGCAAATCTGAAATACTCTCATGTCTGTAAAATTACACTTTAAAAGCACTGATACTTCAATGAACTCAGTTGAGTATTTAAAATTTGATCTATTAGATCATTCACTTACAAAGTTGGGCTTGACTCAGCAAGTTGTGGTCCCTGAATATCCAAAGCACTACTGACATGGCACCTCTAAAGCAAAGATATGAGCAAAACAGAGACGTCTCTAGAAGCATAGAAAGCAACACAATCTAACTTCCCCAGCTAAGGCAACACAAGCGCTGTAATAATGCATGACAATGCATGACAAGTAAAGTTTGCCAGAATGGGGAAAGAAACGGCAAAAAGGACTTGGCTAGACACTAAGAATCTAATTGGCAGGCAATAAGGTATCCTGTATGCAGACACAATTATTTGGCAATAAATGCATTTTAGAAGATCCAAAAAGAAAGCTTTAAAAAAAGTAAGTTATTTCAATATTGCTGCTCTGAAAAAATATTGACACAAAATGCTGAACAGACCTTTTCACTGTCACTCAACAATGCCATGAGTTAAATTTACCTTTCCATAACCACTGCTGATGGTGGTTATGCAAAGCCAAGAAAACAAACAATTTTACTGATGTTTATCATGTTGAAATCTACAGATAATTCCAAATAATTTACAACTTCAACTGCAAAGGCAAGACAACTGTTTTGAGCCACTTCATAAACTTTTTGTTCTGGGGACCGGGGCTGAAAGATGAGGTTTAAGAACAGAAGTGTTTTTGCTTAAGCTTTGTTACATCTGGATTTAATAATAATAATATATATTAATTAAAAGGTTCTGTAGATTTAAAAAAAGGAGAAAGGAGCTGTAAAAAAAAGCAGGTTTAGTCTCATCATATTTCTTAGTAATGACATATTGCCTTGCTCAGGGACACAAGTCAGTTTCTTTGCCAGTTTACTGAGCCAAGTTGGCTCAGTGAAGGAACAGACAAATGCTCACGCTGGTACAAGGATGGGGCAAGACTGCACGGTTAGCAGCTCTGGCAGGTTTTCTGAAGACTGGCCAAGAAAGTCTTAGCAAAAAGGGTACAAGACGTACAGATATCTGAAGAGAAATTTGGTTGCCTCAATATAGACACCTAATGCCAATTAGGTGATGGAGGGAACCCACTGCCCTCCAGCTGCACACCAGCAGCACAGGTTCTGTGCCACGTCTGCAAAAGCTACAGAAACACCTCAGATGCCTAACAGTGAATTCCAGCTCTGGCAGGATAATATTCTCCATTTGTTTGTCTTTCATTCAAAAATGTCCTTCCAAAAGGAGCCCAAGATGAGTAGTTTATAAACTGGAAAGCAGATGGAGGGCAGTTCCAGCCAGCAGACCAGTAGCAGAGGTGGAAACAGACTAGAGCTCCGACACATCACCCACCTGGCTGCACCACATCACTCTACCCACCAGTCTCACAAGCTGTGAGGCTGGTTACTCATACAGCAGACAACCTCCTTCTGTCTCTTCCCACCAAAGTACAACAGTGAGGTAACCTGAGGCCTGAAAAGCAGTTTGGGGGAATGCCAATCCCAAAATTAGCACCTGATCTGGATTTGCCACTTATAATACTATTTGTGTCTATACAAAATCAAAAATGAATTGAAAAAAAAATGAAAACTAAAAGGAGAAATGACAGGCAATTACAGGCACTTCTCTTGTTCAAAGTTGTAAGACATCAAACTGCGGAGTCCAAAACCTCCAAATCAATTTAACATTAAATGCCATAATTTCCCAGTGCAGTTACTCTTATCTAAAGTCTATTTCAATTTTATGAAGATGCTTAATCTATCCAGAAGGACTAGGGAAAAAAACAGAGCCAACCAAAGTGAACATCTGTCAAGAATGTGAAAAGGAAGGAAAAAGAAAAGGCAAACCTTAGCGTATTGGCTTGCAATCTGGAAAATTTAATCTTGTTAGGTACTCTAAAACTTTATCTACAAAAGAAAAAAACAACTGTCTTTTAAATAATAAATTCATAATCTCCAGTACCAAGTGAAAATTTACAGTCAAAGCAATATTTAAAAAACTGAAACCATGAAATAAGGTAGGCTAATGCTGCCATTTTTTAGAAGAATCCAGCAAAAATGTCAGTTGGATGAAAGAGAACGAAGTGTCTGCTACTCTTGAAAGCAAATATATTTAAAGACTGATTCACATGATCTTTCAACTTAATTCTCCATAGGATTCAAAAGTGACACTTAAAAATAACATACTACACTTGCACTAATAATACCTGATTCACATTTTGCAGCTAGATGTGTGAAATAGTCCAAAACAGAAACACTGTATTATCTGTAAGCTAAACTTAAAATGAAGCTTGAAATAGAAACACCAGCCCTTCATTTTGCTTCAATAAAGTGCACAGTACCAGAGCAAATAGTTTGTAAATGGTTTTTTTAATTGTCAGCACTAGAAAAAGGTAAGAGTCAAGGTAATCATGACTATGCATTCCTGATCACAGGACTTCCTACAGGCATTGGACAAATGAACAAATAAAAGTTATTATTCTATACCATGCAGAAAAGGATTGGAGTGGATAAAGAAGTGCTACTCCATAAATGAAAGCTGTTAGTTCAGGATACAGAGACATGAACAAACACAACAGTTTATATGGACACTTGCACAATGAAGTCAAGCAATGAAAGCATCTTTTACAGATGGGTTAAGTTTGTCATGTTCTCTGAATTTAAAATCCAGCCTTGGATTTTTAGGAGTATCTGTAACAGAAGTTATGCCTTTCTGAAGGCATAGTTAGGGACAATTAGTAAAAACATTAAGAACTGAGCCCAAATTAGGAGATAATACTAAAATACTGAATTTTAGCAGAAATGGTCTGCATTCATTGAAACGTTGATGATTAATAACATATCACATGTTGAGAAGCTTACTGTAGTAGTAGGGCACATCCCTGCAGTGGCACTCAAAATGTGCCTAAGCTTTTATTAGCTACGTATTTTATTACTTTACAAGTACATACAGGGTAGAATGTCAAAGTAAGGTCTCGCATCTTATTTCTGAACTCTCGGACTGCATTTGTGATGGTAAAATCCCAGAAAATTATTATTTAAGAGTAAGATTTACTGAAGGGTAGTATTCTTCCCCAACACAGTATTAAAAATTATCTCTGAAATTCCTCAACCTTGACACAGCTGGGCAATGCAATAGCAAGATTAATCTGAAGCTGGCAGATCACACAAGAGCATATTATTTAATTAATACATGAGGTATCTTTTCCAAAGAAATCAGAAATACAGAAAAAAATTGCATACAACTGAAAAGATGCAATTTTAAGAAAGATTTTTTCCATAAACAGTGCAAAAAAATCAAGGCTACACACATAGCCACAGAAGTGCTGGCCACAAAACCCTCCTAAGAATTCTGGTCCAGTTTCCCATTTGAAATGAAACTATTGCCCAGACCAGGTAATGTAACTGCACAGCTCTGCCCCAGTAAAGTCTTGAATATCTCTCAGAACAGGGATTCCACTGTTTCTCTGAGCAAGCTGTTTCAGTATCACCTACTACATAACTTTCTCCCCCAGTGTCTCACCTGAATCTCCCAAGCTGTAATTTGCTGCTGTTTTCTCCTGCTTTAATGCCTGGCACTATGGAGAAGCTTGGCTCTATCATCCTTGCAAGCACCCTTCTAATAACTGCAGGCTTCTATTCAAGCACTCGTCAGCCTCCTAACACTTGAGCCAAACCAGCTCCCTTAACATCTCCTCATCAGTCAGAAGCTACTGGACTCTCTCCAATTCCTCTACAACCATTTTGGAGTGGTCCAAAACTGCATCCAGCCCATGTAAAAGGGACATAAACATCTCTCAACCTGCTGGCGATGATACTCCTAATGTTGCTCAGTCACTGGGGTTACACATACCCAGCTGTACCCTATCACTAATTTACTTTCAACTACTTGCATGGCATAGCAGGCAAATGAGAGGAGAGGGGCTTGTAGAGAGTTTGAAGGCTGCTGTGTATGGGAAGGACAGCTCTGTCAAGTAAAACTCTGTGACATCCTCTGGCAGCATAATTTTAACTGAAGAAGGTTTTCTGCTGAGTCTACACACAAGTAACTTGCATCTGCCTTCAACAAGACAGAAGGGTGTTGAGTTACCGTTAATAACCACTTACATCATAAGTCAGTGAATCTGCCTCATTTGCTACAGTAAGGCCTGCCAGTTCTCCAAGACCCAGTTCATTTTCAAGGGCTTCATCTGGTCCCATAATGAAAGATTTCCCCGAGGATGGAGGGAATGTTAAAGCTTCCACTGCAAGAAAACAAAACAAACAAAAGAAAAAATTCCTGAAACATAGGCTTATACTACACTGTATAATAAAAGTGCATTTTCCACTTTCAGAATGCTACATATCTCTCAAGTAGCCATGGGCAAAAAGATACACTGAGATGCATAGGAAAACAATTACTCTAAAGATAATCACTATACTTACCAATAAACAGCACCCCCTGAACACACCTACATTTGAGGTGTGTGTGACTCCAGACAGTAAATGGACCCAGCCACGGGCAGGAAGGGCGTGCTACCATTCATCCATAATATAATGTACAAGTAACACAGAAAACACCTTCCCCAACTTCGTTACAAAATATGCAAATAGGTGCCGAAGAAGCAACAAAAATGTAGATAAAAACAGCTGGTGGGAGCAGCCCTAAATAAAAGCCCTTCAAGCACTGCTCTTTGATTAGGTCATTTAGGTATTACCTTTTCACCACAAACACCTTTTACCTTCTCCACCTCAAAGTCTACACTACGATTCTCTTTTCATGTCTTTTGAACTCATGATGCAATATTTCACTGAACACACAATACATACAAGACATCAAATTCAAAAACTTAGTAAAATAAAAAAATGTGTGCCCAAAATATCACAGTGTCTCAGCTTTATAAAGCAATACACAGCTAATAGTAATACTGAACTCAGATTGGTAACAATCAGCTGTCCTTTTTTGTGAGAATCCATTTGAGTCTCTGAATTAAAAAACATTACTGAAAGGACATGAAAATAGAACCATACTAATATAGCTCTCAGTACATCTGAGAAAAGTTGGAAAGGGAACATTCAACAAAAAATTCTTCCACTTCTCAAAGCGTTGCTAAGTTACCCCCTTCTTTCATAAAGAAAATCACTGAGCATGAAGGAAGCAGAACTATTGAGATCTTTGGTAACTATTCCAAACACCAGGGCTTTCTATGCATCTTAATTATAACTTGGCCGACCTACTTCTTCACCTCATTGAAAAACTGCTAAGTGGAACTCATGTTTTGCACATTTTTCAAAACACATATTTATCACTTTAGTAGACCACATGGTATCACAGAATCATAGAATGGTTTGAGTTGGAAAGGACCTTACAGTTTATCATGTTCCAGCCCCCTGCCATGGGCAGGGACATCTTCCACTTGATGGGATTGTTCAAAGCACCATCCAACTTGGCACTGAACACTTCCAGGCACAGGGCATCCACAGCTTCTCTGGACAACCTGCTCAGTGTCTCGTTACCTTCACAGTAAAGAATTTCTTCCTAATATCTCTTCAGTCTGAAACCATTCTCCCTTTTACTGTCACTACATGCCCATGTAAAAAGTTCCTCTCCAGCTCTCTTGCAGGCTCCCTTTAGGTACTGGAAGGCTGCTATATTTGACAATTTCATATAGCCTCATATACTATATGTTATTATGCTCCATATTATAGCAATTCAAATATTAAATCAAATAGATGACTTAGCATTTTTCAGACAAAATGGCAGTGCTTTATTACAAAGATGCATGTGTGGCTCTCCATACTTGAACTAGCCCCTGTGAGAATTTTTCTTAATTTTTGGAACTTATTATGGAAACTAAAACATTGGCAACCTGCAAGTTGTTCTGTATGATTCACTACACAATCTCCACATGCTTTGGAAAGCTACAGCATCTGTGTTTACCTGCAGAACCTCTATCTTCGCACTTGGGAAAAAATTACATGCTTTTTACACATACATTTAAAATTATGTCAATGAGGGGAAAAAATGATGCTCTTATGTCCTCTGAGTTTATGGTCCACACTTGTCTGATAGGCTTGAGCAAGTGGATGGTCATATTAAAAAGCCACTAAGTGTCAAATTATTTTTTTTTCCATCGTGCTCAAAGGTATTCAGCCAAAACTTGAACTCAGGTAGGTGTCTTGACCTTATCAACACTGAATGAGAATTTGTAGAGTGCTTGGAAAGTCTTAGAGGATAATCCTTAAGAAGTAACTATAAACATCCACCCTCTACGAAGGGGTATGCACTTTTTTAATATTTACCTTCATCCGTCCTGTTTATCTCATGTTCAATGAGCCTTGAGCTACTGGGCCTAGAAGAAGGTGCAACAGATGGCTGTAATGAAGGGAGATCATCAACATCTCTCAAGTTTGCAAGCATATCTTGCAGCTTTGACCTGTTGGGCCCTAACCAGAAAAAAACAAAAAATTAAAGGGTTTAGGCATAGTTCACGATGATACTGCTTATATCAGATATGCTACAGCAGCACATGCAACAATGGATCCTACCTCGCATTATGACATTACCACAGAAAAACTAATGAGCACTTATTTCAGCAGTAACTAATCATCCAGCATGAAATGAATTTCAAGAAGAAAGTGATAGAAGCAACTGAGAATTGTGAACGCACAATTTTCCCCATATGTATGAAATCATAGTGCTACTTGTATGGGATCCAGAAGAATGCCGCCAAACTGAGTCAGACTTTATTAGAAAATTTACTCTGCTAAAACAATAGCTGGTATCTGTGAATATTTTAGAATTTGTGCATCAGGTACTTTGTGCAGCATATTCTTATGACAACATTGTAATTTAAATTTATTTGTGCAGTAGTGTAGTATCGTGAACTATATAATCCAAAAAGTTATACTTTATTAAAATAAAAAAGCATCTGGATTCACTGGCCTACTTCCTGAAGCTACATATGGTGAAGACCCATGCCCTTCTTGACACTTACCTGTGCTTTGCTCCATCATTTTCCCACATCCCTGTTTTGACTGTTTTATATAGGATTGAGGCTGAAACATATCTTCGGTAGTTTTTCCTGTTGTAAGTTTAATTAAGAATGGGAAAATGTCTTACCCATAGTCCATTATGTTTTTTCCTAGACCAGTAAATAATACAGCTATTTTTAAGCAGCTTTAACACAGTAGTGTACTCTATGTATTCTCTCATAAAACCATTCTATGATTCTATTCTCTTATTACTTCACAGGAATGTTTACTACAGCCTTGCAAAATCATGAGTTTACTAATGCAGTTACAAATGCTACTTTGTCCACCCTAACCATAATGACTGATAATAAACTAAATTATATTTAACTTCTCTGTCACCAAAATATTACTTAATCCAGAAAAATACTAAGAAGGATTTTGCAAGATTGTTTTACTATAACATCTGCTTTATAAAAACAATATTTTACTTAGTAGCATTTCAGTGGCTAAGCACCATATATGATGAACTTAAAGTCATAGAAACAAACTTTGTAAAATTTAATGTTATTTAGTCTCTTCTTTTTTCTGCAGCCAGCCTCCCTCATGTTCTTCTTCACTAAGTGCAATATTATGAATAACTAAAAACAGGCTCTGATTCTTCCTGATTTTTCTGCATTGATGCTCCTCCAATTATGATTTGTCCATGGCAAGATGCTTAATTTCACTGCTACAGTAAACCACTTCGTCTCCCAAGATCAAACCAATCAAATCAATCCAAAAGGTACTGGGCAGCAGTTATCTTCATAAAAGGAGCACTGGATGTCCAAGTGCTGCCTTTACATCATGAATGTTTATCATAACAATATAAAACACATTCCAATAATGTCTATGTCTATATTAACAATTAAGTTTTTTCAACAAAAATAAAAAACAACAGCTGTTCAAGAATAGAATTTCAATACTTGGATTAAGTAATTTCTGCTAAACTAACCCTACAGCTATTTTCCCTGAACTACATTAACATGTCTGTATAATTTAAATATAACAGACAAGCTATAATAATTACTTTCACTGAAATCATATACTGGCATGCCCTGTCTATCTTAACCATAAAGAAATTTAGAATCAATTTTTGTTAAACATGAACACTTTAGTTAGCCAGCTCAGATTCTTGTTAGGCTTGCAATTAACCTCAAGTAAATTAAATTATTCCAAAGATGACAAAAATTATTTACCTTTTTTTTGTTTTTAATTTGGAAAAAAAAAAGAGGTTTAGTTTTTGCATTTCATAACATAATTTCAGCCACATAGCCACCTGCTGAGCAGCAGCTATCAACGCAAAAAATATACAAAGAATATCAATACAAAAAATAATAAAACAAGTCAGCCTCAGTGATGCGGGGGTCTGACATATTTGCATCATTATGCGTATCTCTTTGGAAGTCAGAATTTCCTTGGTATTCATAAGCATCTTCCCACAAAGGGAGAAACATCCCTGAAATTTCTTACCAGGCTACATGCAATACTATTAATATACATCTTTCACACATAAATTCTCAATATGGCTAGGTATTTGAAACACAGCCATGGATACAGCATTTAATTTTAAACTCTCCATCTGAGTTCAAAAAGTTTTATGGCTTACCTATCAAAACCCATCGATTTTACAAAACATATCTGTATTTTAAGAAATGTGACAAAAAAAAATACAGGGCTAGAAACTGTATTTCAGATACTGTTCACAGGTTGTTGTTTTTTTTTTATAACAATACTCAACTTTTTAAAAGGCTAGTCCCAGAAGTATGAAAGTCAAATAAATTCTTTGATTTACAAATAAACTGATGGTCATAGCTGCTTCCTATTTCGAGCCCTGCATAAAAAATTATGATGACAGCATGACTTTCATGTTGTGAATGCCAAGTATAAACAGGGGTAGAAATTAACCTGTTTTCTCCCACTGTTATCTAACAGAAGAGTTTCCAGTTAGGTTTCTTTCTTTGTTTATTTATATACCAGACTTTAACTCTTCCTGTGAAACTGGCATGTTTCCAGCTAAGAAAGGATTCTGAGGTCTTCTGTATTAAAGTGTGAAGTATTTAAACAATGCCTTTTACAATTTAAATATCTGAATAAGAAAAGTACAAAACATGCTCAAAGCAAGAATTTTTAACTAACCCAACACTTGGTTGGAAGAAGTTATATCTAATCCAACTATTTATCGGGTAACTTGATCATCTGTCATTAATTTCAACCCCTGAGAACTGGTGAACAGGAAAGCAGTCAGGAGCAGCAAAGTAAAAGAGTAAGTAATTTTAGGAAAACATTGAAAGAGAGATAGAATTAAGGGTGTGAAAGATGTGAGATTTATGATTTTAAGGTGCAATGTTTTCCACTTACTCTTCACCCCCTTTTTCCCCTTGCGCTCCTTTTTGTATTGTTCCTTGAGTTTGGTTATAACTCCCTGGTCGACATTCCAGGCTTCAGGCATGAGACACTGGTCTTCCTTTTCTAAACAAAGTGAAACAAAGGAAACATCCTTTTTCAATAATGTCACCAAGTGATCTCCACTGAAGGAGGCAACAGCTGCTGTCAACGGCATTTGTCTTTTATTTTAAACAGACAGAAATAGCACCAAGCTTGTGAAATCTGTAAAACTGCTACTCACATTCCACTTCTGTTTGCTCAGAATGTTCTTAAAAACAAATTGAGATGAAATTTCACGTGTTTAATTCCCATAACCAAGCATATATCTGTCCATAAATGTAAGCGACACTTACTGTATAAGAAATCAGGACATATTTTTCAGCTTTTCCTTTCCCCCAGGGAAAGAATTACTATATCTAGAAGAAACAGCTATGTTACTCATCAACGTAACTTTACAACTCAGATGTTGTGTTACTGTATTTCAAATTCTCATTTTATTGTCTTTGTGCTATGTTGTCATTTACACACAGCAGTAGCACATTTAAATCATTTTGAAACACAATATTCATGTCATCATGGTTTAAATAAACCCTTAGAGTACTAAAGCCATGAAACCTGACAAAAAGGTGAAGGCCTGAGGTAGTAATCTTTAGAAAAAAAGTCCAAAACATTTCAGCATACCTATTGAAAAAAAATTCCCACATTTTGTTTTGGGGTTTTTGTTTTTTTTTCCTAAATATCTCCTTCAAATTGCTTCCTCTGTGACATGATACAGAATAGAAGCATCCTTCCAATTCTACAGTATCTGGAGATTTTGAACAAAACATGTTACATGAGTTCAAATCCCCCAAGTAATTTTTCCATATATGGAGGCTGTCCTGAGGCAGCTTAGAAAAATAATTTGTGAGAGGAGGAGAAGTAATAAAGCTTTTCCCCATATATATTTTCATGGCCATTACAGCTCCAAAAATCTTTGAAATGCATTATCTTTTTGTTTTGTTTTCTCATTAAAATCTCAACCTTACTATTTAAAGATTAATTCCTTTCAGACCAAGTTTGCTTTTACACTGATAAGCTATTCTAGACCTTTCAAAATACAAACAATAATAAACTTATCCTCAGACTAAGCTGCAGAAATTAAATGTCTGTAGAGGAAGCATAGCACTATCAATCACAGTCTGAAGGAGTCACTGGGACTGGACAGAAGACAAAAACCACACATGGGTTATTAATGTGACTGACTTGTCAAAAACGAATAATGCTGAAAAAGACCTAGGGATTCTCTATCAACAACAAATTCAACATATTCTTGCAGCAAAAGCAACCAACAATATCCTGGGCTGTATTAAGAGGACTGTAACGAAGAGGGTGAGGGAAGTGACTTTCCCCTGCATTAGGCACTTGTGAGACCACACTTTTGAGTACTGTATCCAATTTAATATTTTTAATACTGAGAAACCTTTTAGGTAAAGCCCTAGGTACCTACTATTGGTGTGGTGTAGCAAGTCTAGGGAGCCACTAAGATGGTTCAGGCAGCTGGAGCAGATGAGATTCAAGGAGGGACTGAGACTACTGTGAGAAATCAGTGATGCCAAAAAAAGGCATCTTAGGTGGCATCCAACTACCTGATGTACAGATGTTGAGAAAACAGAGCCTGACTGCTCAGACTTCCATCACAGAGAGAGAAGATACTTTTTAAGGTGCTCTGTCACTCCTTTGAACTCTTCAGTCATAATCCATGATCTTACTTACACTCATGGAGAGTCAGATTAACTTAAGACAAAGTTTAGCAGCTTAAGTCTTTTAAGAAAAGCTATGAAAATAAGCATTAGTAAGCTGAACAGAGAGACTCTAAAATAATTTTCTATGGGCATGTCATGCCCTCTTAATGCATATACATCAATTACCACTAATGAGCAAGAATTGCATAAAGAATCAAAGAAAGATATAAGAAAATCATACTTCAGAGAAACAAATATCTAGTCTTTCTGGAGTTAGGTTAAAAGTTTTAATCATGCTTTTCCTCCCTGGCTAGACAAGACTTTTTTCCCCCTCCTCAAGTGAAAAAAAAGTTTAAATAGATTTTTATTAGATTGTGTTGTTGCCAGGAAAACACCCAATATATTAATATTCTATAGACTGTCCCAGCATGCTTCCCACGTCCCACAGATACGATTCAACTTCAGAAGTGGATCCTGAACTAATGCTATTCAAGTGCTTTATAGTTTAAAAATCACCAGAAAACAGCCCATTTCAAGCCAAATGGGTTCAACAGATTACTGTAGCTGAGCAGTAATAACTGGAATCCAAAATGAAGAAAGAATTTCCTCTGTTTCCTGCTCTCCCTCACTACAATAAATTCACTCTACTACATTTAACAGTTTCACTTACGTTGACCTAAGTGATTTATAATGACAGTTCCTTGAAGAAGCTTAGTCTTATATACAGTTACGAAAAAAGACACACGATGTGAAAGAAGTAATTGAAAGACATGATCATCTCCAACTCAAAAAAAACCCTTTCACATTTCTAGAAATGAAACTACTATTTTTCAGAACAATTTATTTTCAATGTTAGACTTCTGCTCACTTGTACTCAGCTATCATCAATGAAAACAAAAATAAACCAGAAGTGTGAATTTGAGAACAAAAAGCTCCTGTTGGCATACTGACTTTTTGGTGACATAAGCAATAGCTGCACTGACCAAGCATAAATGGATAAAATTTTAATATTAAAGAGCAGCATCCAATTTTTTTAAGAGCAGTATTTCTAAATTTGTTTGGTGAATAGAATATTGATTGCCCTAATAATATTACACCATCCTCTTGAGCAGAGACTACACCACACTTAACAGTAACTTGGGAGTCCAACCAGGAGATGGACATGGCTTCAGTGAAATACAGCATCTTGGAGCCAACAGCTCATGTGAGAGCCACAGCTTATCAGTCTGTCACAGCTGCAGCTCCATTATAAAGCTCTGTTATTTCCCATCATCTTCAATAGCTCCCTCTGTGTCCATTTATCCTTAAGACTTTCCAGAGCAGCTTAAGTAGGAAACAACTTCCCATCAAGATATTTAACCAGTTCTCTTCTTTCTCCCCTTCTCTATACCAAGAGTTTAGGCAGAATAATTATGTCAAGGTAAAGTGGATGGTGGCAATCTGGTGAGGACATAAACCTCAAAGGACAGAGAGCAGTTTGTGAAATGTCTCTCTATGACTAGTGGACTTAGATATATTATTCTGCTGAATTATAAAAGAAAGTTTGAGTAACTGAAGATTTCATATTAACTAAATTACTAACCCACAGCAAGAGTACAACTAATTTGGATTTTATGACTCATATTACTCTCTGCATCAAAGTGGGAGAAAGCAAAGATAAAAAAATAACTTTCATATCATAATTGTAAAATACAGCTTTATCAGAGCCCTTCATGTTCATGCGCCACTGGAAAAATACACTGAAATACCACTCATAAAATTTAAATTCCATCTGCCTTAGAATTAAAGGAAAGGAAAAAATGACCTGAGGCAGAAACCTTGAAGTATCTTTACATTAAAGCAGTGTACAGAAAAAATAAGAATATTATATCAAGAGGACTTCAGTCTGCCAATTATTTACTGATAATAAAATAGAAATAGTAGAAATAATCAAAAGATGCTGTGATCCTGAAAAGATCTCATTCAATGAACTGATCAGTCACATTATATTCTTAGCACTTTTTTTTTTCTCGTGGTATGATCCATCAAATTTCCTTACCCCAGTCTGTTCCATCTCCCGAACTTCTTGATTCCCCATCACCATCATCTGAGGTAACCAAAAAGTCAAACTCTTTCAAAGCTTCTTCTGTATCTCTGTCTTCACTGCTGTCAGACAGCACTCTTTTCCTTACAATCTGAAGGGTCAAAAAGGACAGGGGAAAAAAAGCTGAATTAAGTTACAAACACATTTTTAATCCAAGCAGTACTGTTTTGTCCTCTATGCAGAATCCAAACAGGAAGTTGAAGAGGAAGCAGAAAAGTACACATTAATAAAGCAAATCTGGAATAGTACGCAGATTTTGTTCAAACATCTAAGTGAAAATGAAACTTGTGTGTAACTCTTTCTTCCTGTAACCATCAATAATCAATCATGTGGATAAGTAGTCCACATTAATCTACACCATTACAATCTTTTTCTTTAATATTAGAATGCATAAACTTTCTCCTAAAACATTTTTGAAAAACAAATAAAGCCACAAAAAAAACCCCCAAGAATGCCATAGAAAAGACTTCAGCAAAACCAAACTCACTTTGCTTCTCTGAAAATAGCCTAACTTTCAATTCTGAAAAAATTCTCTGTGTGGACCAAGACAACTCCACGAAACAAATAAACCAACCCCAAACTACATATATGACAAAAGCAGATCTTCTTAGATGTCATATGTCATTCCATCCTGAACGCTTTCTCAGATGTTATTCCTATTTAAACATGTTGCTTTTCATGTTTAAACTGGATTTCCCCTCTCAGATTCAAAAGCAAATTCTAGTAAATGAAAAAAAAATGATTTAATAAAGAATTTAATTTTAAGCTTTCCACAAAAACATTTACTTTTCCCTCAATAATCAAAACAAACTAGATTCTTTCAATTATTTGACCAACCAGTAAGCTGATACCATGATACATGAAAGCCCTACCATAATTTTTACTTTTACAGAAATAGAAAATTCACATTAATGACAATGTTTTGACTTGGAACCTTGCTACGGGTCAGTCTGTAAAGACTTCAATACACAGTCCAACATCCCACTGCTCATGAGGATAAGTGATTGTATTTCCTCTAAATACAGTGAACCAATATCTAAATTTGAAGCAGTTCTAAACTTCAAGTTTCATTTCTTCAGCAGGCGGAATGAACATACAGTATTTTACAGGAATAATAGAGGAGTCTCAGTCATTAGTTCACAGATCATGAATGACAAGAAAGATCTGAAAAGATTCCCTTTAAAAACACCATAATTGGTTCTTTAGTGTTAATTCTTAAAACTGACCATTAAAACAATCATACCCGTCATATCTTATCTGCTTCAGTTTTTAGGAAACCCAATTCAGGGAATCAATGCTAAAGAAGAATACTGATTGCATGTATCTATGTGATCATATGAACAAATCATATAGCAAAGTATAGATCACAAGTGAGGTTAAGGCATTTGACTGAACAAACAAAAAAATCTCTGAACTACATTTGAGTACTTACACTTCTTCCTTCCACAAGCTATAAATGTAAGTGTATTTCAGTTCTGTACTCTAAGACAAATTTTTACAAGTCATTTTAAGTATCAATCATTTTAAAAGAAATATTCAAGAATAATTATTGACATGCAATGTTATGAACAATACTTTCAAACTAAGCTGAGAAAACTGCAAAAAAAGGACATCTGATACCTTAATAATTGTGTTCCACTATATATCAAAAATATAGTCAGCATGGAACAGTAAAGAGACAATTTTCGAAGAATTTAATCTAACTTTGAGCAATAAAGATGGCAAAGCATAACTTGTACGCACAAACTTGGAAATGCATATATAATTCCTCTTATGCACACATGCTTGGACAGAACATCATAAAGATGCATTAATGATTTGCATGTGTACATACACAGTCATATACTTTGCTTATAGGCACCTCATTAATCTCACTTTTTCTGTTCTTCGTAACTTTTTCAATTATTTTTTCCACTCACTGTTGCGGTATCAATGATTGTTTTCTCTCTTCCTTCAATATCTTCTTCATCTTCCTCATCACTAAAGTCTGCAGCTGCATTTTCAAGAAACTTGAAGGTCTCTAGCAGAGAGGCAGAGTCAGTCAATTCAGGTTTCCTAAACAACAACAACAACCACCATCATGAGACAAAAGAAATCACAACAAAGTCTCTTTTGCGATTACTAACCTGTTCTGTATGATTATGTCCAACAACATATAAGATTAAAATAGACTGTTAAAATAGACAGGTAAAAATACTTGTGGCTAAAGAACTAAACAATAGACATAAACTGTATTATTAGAACCAACGAAACAATTTATTAGAAACAACAATTATTCTTAGTAGGGCTGTCATTGCTAGGACAGACACTTGAATTTTTTACTCAAAAAGCATTTTAAAGCAACATTCAACTGACACATGCCCAAAGCAACATCCATACTGCTATGCCATTACTGAAAGCCTCAGCAACAAGGACATGAGCCACAGCTACAAAGCTGGGTTCTCATGGGTACAGGAAAACTTTGCTCCTGCTAGCTGATGTTCCTCATCATTCTAGGAAACACCAAATTCTAGATCTAGCATTCATTAGCTTTTAAGACATGATAAATATGCCACTATAAAATAATACAACGGGGAAATATAATTGATAACAAAATAATACGTCAATTTACATTAAACAAATAAAAAATGGATGAAGATTGGGTAAAATTATGACTGCACTGGCAGAAATTTAGGCAGTGCCTCAGAACAGGAAGCATAAGGGTTGTTGTATTAACAACCACAGAGGAAGAATCCAAGAAACAGGACTGTAACAATTATTAAAACTCTGACAGACGTACACATAAAGTAGTCCTAAAATTATCAACAGGATCTGTGTTTTCTATGCAAAAGATGCACTTCTCTCCCTGAAAGATACAGCAGTGAAGAAAATTTATTCATTTTGAATTGTTACAATTACTTCCAGTAAAACCTGGTACATTCTTTAGATGGCTTTACAGCAGTGAAGACAAGCTTTACTCTTTTCTTACCTTTAATCAGTAGTCAGTTTTTCATAGTTCACCACTAAATGCACGTCATCTTGATTCTCACAACCACTGAAACAGCAGAAGTCTCTCCCTCTCTATTTTCAGAACTGTAGCTCTAAATTGTCTTGTACAATCACCCTTACAATCAGCAAGTGCCTTGCTTCTGCTATCTTTTCAAAAGGTTCAATCAGCTAACACACCTGTACAGTAAGGCCTTGTAAACTCCCTGCAGTGTGAACACCTGACCATCCGTCCATCACCCATTTACTCCAGTGTTTCGTCATAACTCTTTCCAAACGTCTATTACAGGAAGCATCCAAGGGCAAAAGCTTTGATGTGTAACAAGGCCTGATAAGCAGCACACTTCCTTCTTCGCACAGTCCCTGCTCAAGCAGCTCTATGCTTACATGACAACAGCCAGCAGAGGTGGCTTCTTCATAGCCCCACTATACATGGATTTCATTAAGACAGTTTGCTACTACTTTTTTTTCATTTGCTCACCTTTATCACCCAAAAATACCAATAGAATTTCACTTGCCATTAGAGATTCTGCATACACAGCAGTATAATGTACCATGATATACAGTATGTTTTCCTGGTCTCTGGTTTTGCCGAGAATATTCTTTCCATTTTTCCAGATCTCAACTTAGGTAAGAACAATTTTAAGCATGTTTGAAATTTACCCTGCTTCCTGCAGTATTGTGACCCTCATTTCTATGACAAACCTGAAAATACCCTGTAATATTTTTATTTTTTCTTAAGTAATCACTACTTTGGCAGCCTATAACACCTTATGAATCTGTAGTAATAATGTACATTTTCACAGAAATCCTATGGTATGGTTACCTTCCTGTTTCCAACAGAAAAATCTTGATAAGACAACACTTGTAATGTGCTTCAGTTGACTAAATCATCCAACCACAACTACTTCTGGTTTTTTCCCTCTGTATTTTGCCATGTAAAAACACTATGGCTGATGTTCTATAATAGCAATTATCAGATATGCTCCAGTAAACAGCAATGTATGAACTAATAGCAAACATGGACTATAAAATCTTAATTAAGAGAACTTAATATCAAGAAACATATATCCCTCCATAGGTCCAATTATTTGCAGTAATTCATGCTATACTTGGCTCTGTACTCATTTGCTCTTAAACCTGGCTCTCTCACACTGAACTTCAATGTGGCTACCAAAAGAAAAGTATCTTTTTTTTATTAACAGCTCTGATTTTAACTATGCTACATACACATTTTAGTGGGCAGGATATATATATATATAATAATGCATCTGCACTGACATGGGGAGCAGGGGTAAATGGGCATCTCAAGCACTGGGAAATATGGTAGCTTATTTATCATGTATTTCAAAACTTTTGCACAGAACAAGAATGTACAGTCAGCACAGTGCCACAGAAGATTATTTGTGCTAAGACCCAACTTCCAAGGAAGAATTCTTGAGAACCAAAGAAGAAAATAAAAGAGACAGAATATTTAAACTATTCAAAAGTTCTACAGGAAGATAGTTTCAAGCTGATAGGCTGATTTCCTATACTGTACCCCAATAAACTTAAGCAGTCAAATCAAAGGTAATTTAATAATTTGAGCTGTCATCCTTTAGCAGCATATGAACATAATGCATTTTGGATAATGCTGTCAGCACGAATACTTAGGAAGAACATAAAATGTATTGAAGAAAAATGTCTGGCCTTAGCTAATTTATGCTATGTACTTTGATGTCAATTTCAAGCTTGCTTGTTTCATTAATTTTCCATCTGGTTAGTTTTTTTCTCTTAGGGGGTCAGTCACAAAGCAACGTAAAAAAAGCAGAAGGGTAAAAAATATATTCAGAGATAAAGTAGTAAAATAAAACTTTAAATTCCCTTTTAGAAAAAGAAACACAATTCACCATTTTTCAGGGCTTTTGTAGCTTTGAGCACTTTTTAAAAAAATCAATGGGTGAAAACAATATAATCAAGCTCCGAAAGTGGGGACTGATACAAACTGTTGTACTACAAGCACAAGTGAGGCAAGATTACAACAGGGTTTAGGATCTTTTAAAAATAAACAGAGACCAAAAATCCTAAAAAGATCTCAACAAGGACAATCCTTCTTTTCTGAACTGTCCTGTATCACAACATATTGAAGGGAGAACATAATTTTCAAAGTGCAAGAAATTAGGTGCAGCTTTTTCCTTCCTCCCCAGTCACACTGTCTAAAGAAAACCAGCTGGGGAAGAATAAACCAGAGCCCCTAGACAGCAGGAGAAGCTACAGAAACCTGCCAAAGCAGAGAGCACCGAGCAGCCAGACTGTGGCAGGGCCTCCTCAGCTGCTTGTTCTCAACATCCTTCCCACTGCTTCTTCCTCAGTAGCACTCAGCAACCGCACTCTTGCGTGCTTTTCTCTCCAGCACCTAACTTTGTCTTCTTTCCGTGAAGGTCTCGTCCCAGTTGACTCTACACTTCCTAATCAACCCAATAAAAATCATTTAAACAGTATCATATCTTCTATCACATATTGTTAACTTTGCATTACATCCTCCTTTCCAGTAGCCTTATCCAAGCAGACAGGAAATTCTTTGGGGCAGAGAGATTACCCTGCTACTCCTGCCCACCCACAATTAGGTACAACAGGACTAACTGCTTCTCATGAACGTAACAGTAAGTACTGCCAGAAGGTAACTGTAGCTGCACTAATGCTGCTGGGTTTTCTATCTTAACTGCAACAGATGGGCAGTGCACAGATTTTGTGAATATCACTCTTGAAACAGGGAACTTCTGATTCCTAAAGATAAGAAATGTTTACCTGTTTAAAACACAAAATTCTTGTTACAAATGGGATGGTAACCAAAGTACTTATGTCCCGTAAACATGATACTGAAATCACATGAGTATTTTCCTCCTCAGAAGAAGCTGACTGAATTCCGCACTGTGATGGCTGTGAAAATTTGATCCCAATTTGTATTTTACAGGCTGTCCAATTATTCAGATTTGTGTTAAACCCTTGGCCCCTTTAAGACCAAAATAATAATACCTTCCCATGAAATTGAAAAAATATGATTTGTGGATACCTCACATATCCTATTTAAATAAAGCGAGCCTGGCTTTGCTGGGCTCTGCAGGCCATAAGCTCAACTCTTCATTTTCTGCCCAACAGTGAAATGCCTTGAGACAAGTACAATAATTTCACAACTATAAGGTGCACTGGACTGTAAGGTGCACTTCCAGGTTGTCAGCAATTTCCGGTACTTTATCCATATATAAGGCACACCGGACTATAAGGCGCACTTTTTTCCCCCCCAGCGAGAATCCGCACACAGCAATGTAACGAATTAGTAATGGAATCACACAATTGTGGGGTTTATTAACAGGTGCTCAATTTGCAAACATTTTTCACAGACTGGCGTAGCCTTTAAGTGCGGGCTCGGCTCAGGGTTGCCGCGGGCTCGCACTTCCGGGTTGGCAAATTTCCAAACGTTGTCCGTATACAAGGCGCACCGGATTATAAGGCATACTTCTGGGTTTGGATCAAAATTTTAGTCAAAACGGTGTGCCTCATAAGCATGAAATTACTGTATTTTCTGTAGAAACCCAGTTGGTTCTGACACTGAAATATTTCCAGCTTACTAGATCAGACTGAATGTATTGCTCTCAACATTTAATATTCACAATCTTAACACAAATCCTGTTTCTTAATGAGTGAAATGCAGAAGCCATAACCAACAGGCAAGGTGAAGTTCTTTTGTGGAAACTAAATAGCATGGTGATGACACCTTTCCTGCTCCCAATATGATCCAGAACATTTCAAATTGCAAAGTCAAGTTTAACTTAAACTAAAGTCACATTAGAGACATGTATTTCCTTTGTAACTAACACAATCAATATTGCTATCATTACCTTCTCCTTGGGTGATAATCAATGGTACTCTTAGAAAGTCTGTGGTCATGTCCAGAGAGAGTCTCAAACTTCTCCCATGAACTGTCCAACCACAAGGCCATTAACTGCCTTGGTCCTACTCACAGCCTCAAAGGGAAGAATAGAGGCCTTTTCTGTTTGTTTGTTTATTTTACCCAAGACATACACAAGTTATCTTACATAAAACCAGGATTTTATTGATAAATTCAGAAGCAGGAAGAAATACCACAATAAAGTTAAATAAATACAAGTTCAGCTTAGGCGGAGAAATGCTCCTGGGAACTTGAACAGCTGGAAAGAACCTGTTGTGACCCAGCATTCAGAGCTGTTCTACCACATTCTTTCTTGAGCCATTTTCTTTGGTTCAGTTTCCTACTACTATCAAAATAGCTACTGCATAGTCAGTTTTAGTAAGTTTTACTAATTCCCCACAGAATTTAGTTATCACGTTTTAAAACTCTCTTTTCAATGTGACTAGTTAAATTCTATCACACTGTAGCCATTAAATAAATGCATGCAAATTCAGTGAGGAGTGTCTTTAAAAACAGTTCATTAGATATTCGACACTAAAATCATTCATAATGCAGCACAGAAAATACCAAAATAATTTATAAACTACAGAACACTTACAGTCATCAAAATTTGCACACAACGAACACAGTCTGTCATAAACTTTGATATCTCCAATGAATTCACACCACACAATGCAAGAAGTAGTGCAATATGTATTACAACTGGTAAGCAGCACTTACAAAATGGTTTAGATATAAATTGGAATTGCAAAGGAATGACATTTAAAAAGCAAGGACACTTCTCTTGTCAATTCTAGTCCACTAACTATAATATATCAAACAAATAAGCTTTATAAAGAATTAAAAATAACCTTAATATTTGAGGTACCAGAGTGACTTTTAAACTTATTTCTCCATTCACCTTCCCTCTCTTTGCTTCTCTCTTTCCAGCTGCATGACTTCTCTTTCTCCCCTTTCTTTCTGTCCTGTGACATTTCCAGGAACCATCTTTCAAACTCTCAAGCCACAGAATGGTGCCAATTAAAAATGTGGTCCATTTGTACTTCTTTCTTCACAAAAAAACCCCAATTTATCTACATTTTTTTTCTGCTTTAGTGCATCTGTTGAAAGTGTCCAGACCTGGTCCAAATCAGGTACCTTTAAAATGCCTGTTAGGTCACTGCAAGATGGAGGCAGGGAGAAACAGAAAAAAGGTGACAAAAAAAAATCCAAAACCTATTGCTTTATTCCCTTTACTGTTTGGTTTTGGTTCTTTCCCTTCTTATAATCCAACATCTACTTGCATGCTACATTGGAAATCTTTTTCATGACAGGTATTACCTGAGGTTTATAAATTCAGAGGTATTTTCCCAAATAAACCATTTTATAAGCTAGTCAACAAACAACATTCATCAGCCAGTACGCAGCATTTTCATTACTTAGGCTAGAGTTAATAGGATTTAGAGATGTAAAATAGTTATAAGGTCTTCTGGCATACAAAGATGTTCATTCACTGAAGCACCAATTGATGTATATTATTGGCTATGTATAGTGCTAATGATTAAACCCCTTAGCAAGAACTAGGCTATACCATTTTTATTTATAGACATTCATATCTATGCATATATATATACACACACACATTTGGTATACCCTCATTCCTTTCCAGTTCTATTCCTTTATTATATTCGCTTCCACTCATGCTAAAGGGTAGTCAAATACACACCTTCAAGAAAGGTAAACTAATTTGACTGTTTAGGTGTCACTCATTAAGATAAAGCTACTAAATATGAGGTAATAAGTGAATTAAAGATATTTAAATATTTCATGTTTTCAAGGCTACAAGCTACATTTGCAGGAAGCTTTCGTTTCTGCTTCAGTTTGTTGGGGGAAAGCACCCATTCCTCTCACTGCAAGTGTTAGGAATTTAAACCATTATTATGAGGTTATTATTTTAGTATCTATTTTTGAGTCCAGTCATGCCAAGTGGTACTTATCTTTTGTAAAAATGAGCTGAGCTGATTGAAGAAACTGAAAATTGATTCCCTTTTAAATTCCATGGAATAAGTGAAAAGAGGACTACATCTAGCTCACGTTATCATATTAACATTTCATTTATGGATTCAAAATCTTGCAGGGTGCATTCAAAATCCACATGAGGTCTTTCTTGAGTGCTAAAGTTTTGAAGAGGATCTGTACATCAGCAAATAAACAGGCAGTGTAAGAACACAAGTCTGGCCACACACGAAGCAGCTAGTAACACAAAGTCTGGGGCTACTTCACCTAAGGATGAAGAGAAATTGATTTGGCATAAAACAGAGTCAGACAACAGTAGTTTGTTCATCACTGTACCAATGGCAGGGGAACTTCTCTGATGTAACTGCAGTCATGCAGGATATACAAAACTAAGCTGAGAGGTATAAGGGACCAGATCACAATTTTCTAAAATAACTAGAGCTAGCAGAATTCAAGTTACAGTAGTTTCACGAATATAAGCCGCACCTTTTCCATTGAAGAATCCAGCCTACCCCAGTGGTGCGGCTTATATTCAGGTGCGGCTTATCTATGGACAAATCCCAGCGAAACGCCAACCCGGAAGTGAGAGCCAGCCAAGCGGAGAGCTGCCACAGAGCAGCGGCCGGGCAGGTGGGGGAG